>CM042666.1:11059823-11519237 GCA_023638005.1 Forsythia suspensa
TGGTAGTTTATTTTTTTGACAAAGCTTTATGTGATTTGGGTGCGAGTGTGAATTTAATGCCTTATTCTATTTTTAAGCAGCTCGGTTTGGGAGAAACAAAGTCAACAACAATATCGCTGCAGCTTGCAGATAGGTCCATTAAACATCCAAGAGGGATCATTGAAGACATATTAATGAAAGTGGACAAGTTCATATTCCCTGCTAATTTTATATGTGCGAAGAGATTGATGTACCACTTATTTTAGGTCAACCCTTCTTGGCTACTGGTCGGACATTGATTGATGTGCAAAAAGAACAACTAAAGCTGAGGTTGAATGATGAACATATTACATTCAATGTGTTTAAAACAACTAAATTTTTGAGCTCTTCAGATTCCTGTTTTCATATTGATGCCATTGACCAAGAGAGAACCAACACTTTCACATTGGAAAACTATTCAGACCCAATGGAACACATACCAATCATTAAAACAAGGAGTGACGAACACCCGTCCGATGAGAAAGTTGCAGTTTTCATAGTTGAGTTCGAGTAGGGTGGTAAAATAGAGTCATATCAATATGATAAGGGAAAAATCATACTGGAAGGTAAACAAACAATGGTACGGAGATAATCGATGCAAGCACATCAAGTCCTCCAAAGACCTATTCAAAATATCATGAGTGATCATCGCGACAAAGTCGAGCTAAAGACGTAAACAAGCGTTTAATGGGAGGCAACCCATTTTCTACCATTTTATTTCAATTTCTGTATTCATTTAAGTTTTAGGATTTCAGTTGTTGTTTGCACGTTTTATGCTTTTAAGACTTAAAGTAGGCACTTTCAATTCTTAGATAATGAGAACCATTGATCATCGTCATTCTGCATAGGCACACAATTTTTTTAGTTATGATAGATTTTAAAATAAAAATAAATTCGCTTGAGTTCACTATGCGATCGCATGGAATTACCATCTCCGATCGCATAGCACGGATGTAAATCATTTTGCCCAAATTTTAATGGTCTTGCGATCGCAGGACTTTACTTCATTGCGATCGCAAGGACAACCATGTGACTTCAAAATCGGAAATCGAGACCATTTTCTTAAAACACAACATTCAAACTAAAAAAAATTCTCACCTAAATCCATAACTTCGAAATTCAACGGGATTCAACTACATCACATTAACATCAAAATCATTTATCTTTAGCATCAATTTCCACATCTTCAAAGGTAAGTTTCAATCTTTATGGTGTGCAATGTTCTCTTTTTCATTCAATTCCATTTAAATTTGTTTTTTGTCATTTGTTTGGAGAAACGAGAATTAGACTAGGCTTGAATCGAAGGGTAAAGATGATATTGATTGGGTTTAGATGCTTAGGATGAGAAAAATTTGGGTTTGAATAGATGACCCAAATCATTCAACCTATGAAGAACAAAATCTTGCTTGCAAGGTGTTCGATAAAATGCTCCAACCAGAATTTTTGTAAATTTTGGGATAATGTGACCATAGGTTAATCTCTTTGACCAATGCTATCATCTAGGATCGTTCACCAAGGTTTGGGCCCACTTCTATTACCGAAATCCGATCGTGACCATTTAGGGAATTCAACAGCCCACCGCAGAGCCACTTTCACCACGTCAGTTAGCATTTTCATCCCACTTTGTTTGACCCAAACGACCTCAAAATGCAATGAAATTTGAACATGTGGTAGACCAAAGCATGCACTTCCATACCCTCTTTTGCCATTTCACTTTTGAACATTATTGGGTAATTTTATCGGGATCCAAGTAGGCAAGTCAAACACAAATTTTAGAGAAAATTACCTTAAGTTCGGGATAGTTTAGGGGTGACATATTGAACCATTTATGCTATTTTTCATATCTAATTTGTTTTCATTTATTTTGAAGGTCATGGCTCTAAAAATACCATCCCAACCACTGTCGAAAAAGGAAAGAAAAAGGCAACACGGAGGCACACCTAAGAGAGCATGAGCAGAAACCACCGACTCTCTCCACTATTTATCCGAGGAGCACGAAGAAGGGTTTAAAAAGCTCGCTAGCCATTGAAGCATTTGGGGAGAGCGAATGTTACAATTGAAAGATTTTTCTCACTCCGAGTTGTACAATTTGATTGACGTGTGCACATGGTCAAGAATTGCAAAAACACCACACAAGATCTACTCCCAGCTCGTCCATGAGTTCTACGCCAACTTCAACTAAGAAATCGACATACATGGGATGGAGCACTACGGACAGACGTGGGTACGGGGTAAATGGTTCATGTATACCCCGCGTGTCATTAACCAGTTCTACGATATTGCATTGGAAGATGTTCATCGCTACCCACTATTCAAGATATGGGTGAAGTGGCCTAATTTTTATTGTTGACCTATGGTTAACTTTAAACCTTAATGTTTTGATTATTACAAACAAATTGGTTATGTTTTCTAACATTTTATTTTCAAGCAAAATTCAAAGCACTACAAATCGAACTCTCATGCTATGTCAAGTTCAAAGTCAAAATCAATACAAGAGTTCAAGCATCTCAAGATCCATGAATTTCAAGATTCAAGATCAAGATTGAAGAATAGATTTTTAGATAAAATTGTAAAGGTATTAACTCTTTAATCCTTAGCAATTAAATAAAGAAGCTCAAATATAATTTTTATCACTTGCATAAAAATTAGTTTTATCAAAGTCAAAATCGATTTTCAAAAGCGTGGAAGCGGATCATCCGTTTGAAAAGCCGGATGAACCGGTCGACCGCTTCATTTTCACCGGTCGACCGTCTGAGCGTATCTGTTCAAAAAGTGTCCGTTCTGACTTTTTGCAGTTCAACGGCTAGTTCTGACCAATCTGACCGGTCGACCGTTTGGTCATCCGTTTGGTCATCCGTTTCAACAGAAAGTGACGAAAATTCATCTCTATAAATACCACTTCATTTATTATCATTGAACAACATTTACAAGAGCATTTATAGAGAGAATCATATTGAAAAACTTCATCCAAAGCTTCATTGTATTTATATCTTCAATATCTCATATTGAAAAACTTTGTTTGATTAAATCAAACCTTTGATTCATCTTTCTCAACAAAGTTTTCTTCTAACACTTGAGCTTTCCTTATTCATTGCTATTCATTAAAGTGTTAGTCTCTCTTAGAACTAAACTTGTATCTATCATTCATCTAGAGAGAAATACTCAAATCAAATTCTTCATATATTTGGGTCATATTGAGGTCCCGTGCAAAAGCTCAATATTGTATAAGGATCGGTGCTCCTTGTTTGTAAGTCACCGGATACATTGTAAGGGTTTGGATTGCACCATAAGTCAATCAAAATAGTGGAAAGGCCGTGCTCGTGTTGGAGAGCTTGGTAACAGGGGCGTAGATCATTGGTTGGATCGAACCTCCATAAAAATCGTTTGTACTTTCTCTTCTCTTTTATTTACTTATATTGTGCTTATATTTGAGTGAATCAATTTTTATTTCTTAAATTTCATTTTAAGAATATTTTTCGAAAAAGTTTGAGAAAACCAATTCACCCCCCTCTTGGTTAGTTATTCTTGGGCTATCATTTATATGGTCTAGACGATGCATGGCCACTACCCAGGAAAGACCTTGAGCATAGCAAATTGACAGACTTCTTGTTAATTATCCTAAATTTGTTTGTGAGCCACAATATCAACCCGAGCACGCATCACACTACCATCAACTATGCGAGGACTCGATTTCTATACCATCTAGCTCACGGGAGGAAGATAGATTTAAGAAACTAAATCTACACATTGATCAGTAATCTGGGTTTCCAAACAGATAGGAGACATACTGCTATCTTCCCAGCTTTGATCAGTAGAATTTGTGAAGCAGCAGGGTTCAAATTTCTGCAGCAGAGCCGGTAGTGAAATCAAAAGGACAGATAAATTGCTTTGCCTTAGAAAATACAAGAAAGAACACTACACAAGCTGTTAGGACGGGTCCCAGTGCAGAGGAGCAACCTAAAAGGACAACTAGTGCGCCTCAACCCGCCGCACCTCTAGGAGACATAGCAACTATGCTACGACAATTACTAGAAGGTCGTTGAAAGGAGACAAAGCTCGTTGTTGCTACAAGAGCGAACTAAGAACGGTGCAAAAGCGGAGTTGACGACGCTATAATCTTGCATGGACGTAGTCAAACATACTCGAGATGAACTATGAGAGCTGTCGGCCGACAAACCGACTTAGAGCAGAGTCGAATTCGATCCAACTACGACCAAGTCAAAAGGCATCTAGATAGATGTGCGGGCCAGCTAAATGATATTCATGCTAAAGATCTGCCGACCTGCACCTCAACAGATTCTCCACGGTGGATCCCGCCACACTTCTTCTTCCAACACCATCCATCCACCTCTGGGAAGTCTCTCGATCTTTGTATAATTTTTTTTTTGATTTTTAAGCTGTACATTGGGGACAATATTTCTTTCAAGTGCGGGAGTGGTAGATAAAATGCTTGATTCCATTTTGATTGTTAACTTGATCGTTTTAAAAAAAAAATTATTATTATTATTACTATTACTATTTGTGTTTGTTTGCATGCTTATGTGCCATAAATAGTCTTGTCGGCTAATGATGAAATATTTTCTTTTAAGTTTTACTTAAATTCATGACTTATAGACAGAAATATTATTCTTGGTTAAATGTGAAGCTACTAACCCATGTATACATTACGTGTTGTGTCGGTTAGTTAAGACGATTTAGCTATGTTGATGCACCTTTGTCGAAAATAATATGATGTCTTTTTTGACTAGAACTATAAAATTAAAATCAAGAGCGATTAAGTGTGGTAGTAGTTAAGCAGTAATGTTGGCTATCTAGGTTTGTGATTGATTTGATGCGTGTTGAAAAATTGTGTGGAGTACTTTAGGCCAGTCAAAGAAAACTAGGTAATGACCGAATGTTAGGAATTTAATCCCCACGCATGTGCTTATTACACACAAGGAACTAGGCTATTACTATTATATAACTCTTTTCGTAGCCTTTTTTACTCAAGTGATAAAGCTCATCGGCCTAAAGCTCGTTACATGAGTTATCTAGAAAGCTTAACGGACTGAGTTCTGCATACTAATAATATCTTATGACTCTTTTCGTAGCTTTTTTTATTCGAGTGATAATGCCCATAGGAGTTCTTAAAATTCGGTGCCCTAAGGTATGCAAAATCGGGAGCCATCGGCCTAAAGCTCGTTACATGAGTAATCTAAAAAGTTTAATGGGTGAGTTTTGCACATAGGATTTATAAAAAATTGCTAAAGCCACCGAAAAGATCATTTGCAAAGTTAAAATGGGGATTAGATAACTAATGAGTTTGACTGTTTAATGGAAATTTTTTGGCAAGAGCACTCAAAAATAAGAAAATCTTCGTAAACCTAGTTTGTAACGATTATTAGTTTTCTCAACTAGCTTCAAGCAAGAAAATAATGAGTGAACTATAACTTTTGACCCAAAATCTCGAGAATTGAAATAAAACATCATTTTGGAGAAAAGTGTACCTTACGAGAAGGAAAGAAAAAGTTAACCAAATAGTTGGGCTAATACCACCATAGAAATTAAGTAGATTGGATTAACTGCTCTTACACACATATCGAGTATGGTTTAAATAGAATCACGTTTGTAATAGTAAAATCTGAGCACTCGTCATGAATTATAAGTTGTTGCAAAAGCTGAAACAAGAACGACAAGCTATTTATGTTGTGAATTATGTTACTGTTTATGTCATTATGTGCATGAGTGTCTTTAGTTAGTATATTCGAGGACGAATAAATATTCAAGTTTGAGGATATTTGATAAGTACAATTTTGTACTGATCGTGACCCACAAAAAAGGACAATTATAAGTACTCTTACATATTTTCAGTATAATTGCACATTTTTTTTATCATTATAGAAAAAAATCAAATTCAAGTGTCGATCAAACGAAAAGAGAGCAAACAGAAGAAAATGAGACTTAATTGAACTGACAAAGAGACTTGAGGGGCTTGTCATGCAAATATCAAAGAAAGAAATTCAAGAACTGCATCCAAACTAACCATGCGATTGCATGGTTTGGCCAAAGCACGATCGTAAGCTATCAAGTTTTTCTACAGAACCTTATTTGTCAAAACCATGCGATCGCAATGTTTTGAACCATGCGATCGCAGGCTTTCAGTACAGAATATTTTTTGTTTCCTGATGGAAATAGAATTATATCGAGTTCAAAATAAAACAACTACTTAAAACACGTTTCGAAGAGTTCGATAAGGAGTATAAAAGGCAGAGAATGGAAAAATCGGGAGAGGTGAATTTTGGGAAGAAAAACAACAAGTTTTTTACGAAAATCAAGGAACGGATTGAAGATTCATGAACCGAAATCACAGGTTGTATTTCTATTTTTTTCTTTTTTCCTCCAGAACATGATTAATACAATTCTTGTATTATTTTACGAAATCATGCCTAACTAAATTACTTATTGTTAGGATAAACGATGAAACCTCATGTTTTTAATTAGTTAGACGTTTTTCCGTTTTAGTAATTAATTGTTTTTGAGTTGATTATTCTTTATTTATTCTTTCTAATGTTTTAATGCTTGATCATCATTAGAATGTCTTGTGATCTTTATTGAAGTCGAGAGATTCGGTATAGATAAACACATAGTATTGAATAGCATTGGGTCCAATAATATATGGAAATTAATATTATGGCTTATGAAATCCATTTAGGTGTTCTTGATTTTAATGCATATTTTATGTTCGAAACTTAATTAGAGATAATTAAGTTCTCATATCAATATAAAATTAATTGACGATCGAGATAGAATTTTGATTATATTAAGATCACCAATTTTCAATCCAAGATAATTATAAGCTAAAACAATTAAACAGATAATTGATTAATGAACGTGTAGGTTGATTCGCGAATCCTAGTGTTAGTAAAACTCGAATTCGTTCTCAATAATTTATTTTTATTGCTTGATAATTTAGATTTAATTAAACATAAGTAGAATAATTTTAGAATTGAAATCATAAACAAATCTGTGTCTTTATATTGTTAAAACTCAAAGTATAAATTAATAGGTTAATTGGTAGCTAGTCCTAGTGAGTTCGACACTCTATACATCACTTTATTACTTGTTAATGATCCGTCCACTTGCGGGATTAACATCTACAACAACAACCCTTTGTGAATACTATATCACTTGGATTTAGTCTTTGGACTCTATTAATTAATTATATGTAAAAACAATAACCATAAATAGAAATCCCATTGATAATAAAAAGTTGTTACACCATCTCAATGATTGAACCTAGGGCATAACACTAACAAACTCCCACTTTAACTAGATTCAATCACTCATGTATCTAATACCTAAAGTATTTCCATGATGATCAAGCTTCTGTTGAGAGGATGGCTTCTTAAGTATATACGCGACATTGTCGTCACTAGGCACTCATTCTATTTTTCACATCATTCATTTGTATAATCTCCCCAATGAGAGATCGGTTCCTTTCTTTTCGTGATGACTCCACTTTTGTCACTTGGATCAATAATGCTAGGTATCACTCCTAACTTAGTAGTTAAGTTTTTTTTTTATCCAAACCACTTTCTTTGCTGCTTCTGAAGCAGCTATATATTCGACTTCAGTTGTTAAGTTGTTTCTTGCTTGTAACTTTTCAACTCATTGCACCACCATTCGGAATAAAAACATAACCTCACTGTGATTTGCTATCATCCTTATCGGTCTAAAAACTAGCATCAATATACCCAAGAAACTCAAGTTGATTACCTTCATAAATTAAGAACGTACATTCAGTCATTCGTAAGTACTTGCGTAAGTATATTCTTAACTACGATCCAATTATTATCCCATGGGTTCTCGTGGAATTGTTCCTAACACTTAGATCACAAGAAACACTAGGTCTTGTACATAGTATCACATATATGATATATCCTATTGTCGAAGCATAATGTATCTTATTCATGCGTTCTTTCTCAATTTGTATTTTGGGACACATGTCTTTGAAGAGATAAATCTCATGATCCATAAGACATAACCCATTCTTGGATTCTACCATGTTAAACTTTTTAAGCACTTTGTTTATGTATGTTGATTGAGACAATCCAAGTAGACTTTTAGATGTATCTCTATAGATCTTGATTCCCAAAATATAGTCCACCTCACCTAGATCCTTCATTGAGAAATTCTTGGACAACCATATTTTCACTGAATGAAGCATAGGTATGTCATTTCAAAAAATCGACAATATGTCATCTACATATAGCACTAGAAAGACAATATGTTACACAATTTTTTTTTTCAATCTTCTGTTAATTGAAGGTTGTGGTTTCTTGGCAGCCCATATAGTTGCAGTGAAAACCTTAAACCTGAAAATGCCCTCTCAAACTATCATTGTTGACATTTCTTCTCCGATTCCTTTGTGGTTGTGACTGGGTGTTGGCAACGGTGATGGCACGCGTGGTGGTTGACTACGGCAATTTCTGAGACTCTGTTGATGGTCAAGGGCGGATTTTGCCTATGGACAGGGCGGCCTTAAGCCCACCTTGCTCAAAGATTGTTTAAAAAAAAAAATTATTTTCATTTCACCGAGTTGATTCACCGCTTGCAATTAGTGTTCGATCGATTATGTATTAATCAATATTCGATTGATTGGTCTGAGGTTATCGACAAAAAAGATTTGTCTAAGCCACTTCTTTTTTTGTCCAAGTTGTTTTTATTTTTGTCTAACTCACTTCTTTTTTTCTGTGTGAGGTTCGAGAAAATCCCCATTCATAGGTCCGAGAACTATATACCGGACTATATCTACTTTTGCACCATTTCAATTTGTAAAATCGTTAAGTGATAAAGTTGTAATAGCGAGTTAAAAATGGCTGCACGAAATGAGTTCAATAAATCTAACTTGTGGCCATCGCCTATTTTGGCCATATTTCTCGATCATCGGGCTACATGCTTGGTATTGTTTCGAAGAACTTACGACCAACTATGCGACACATATTTTGAAACGAAAAATTGTTAATAGGTGGACTTAAAATAGCTAGTGAAAAATGACTACTTAAATTGAATAAAGCTTTTTGTGCCTCATTTTCGTTTTCTTGTTTTTGTCGTACTGTTGAAGGCGAACCCCCACCCCCACTTTATTCATCTTAGATCCGCCTCTGATGATGGTGGTGCTTGGTGGAAGGGAGTGGTGGGCTGTTTGGGGTTAGCAACCCACCGTTTTTGTTCTTGGGGTGGGTAGGGTGATTGACGACTTTTTTTTATTTTCTTAATTTTCTTTAACTAATTTTTTTTACATTTTTTTCCTTCATTTTTGTCTTTCCCTTTTTATTTTTTGTATTTGCATTTTTAAGGTTATGGGGTATATTGGCTAAGTAATCGGTTTACATAGTTTAACTAATTTTTTGAACGGAATCTATCAATAGAAACAAATCGTGCTAATTTCTAAAAAGTTGGAAATGAAATTATGTCAATAAAATTAACTCTGAAGTATATTTGTTACTTTTCTAAAAGGTTGGAGAGGAAATGTCATAGAAAAACTCTTTTAAATAAAAAAATATAGTATACACTCAGTGAAAGTGACGTTCAATTGAATATCTGCATAGAGTTTTGTCAGGTAGTTAAGGGAGCGTTTGGCCGGCAATGGTGACATGATCTCCACTAAGACTTAAAATTGCTCAAAATTGATTCAAATACAAAAAAAAGTGACGTCTTATTGAATTGAATATACATGTCTTGAAGCAGTGCAGGATCCAAATTGATATTGTAATGCATAATTTGATTTGAAAAAAAAAAACCATAAAAAGAGAGAGACTTTTCAATTGAATCGAGTATATTTGTCTTGAATTCATATACCATATGACTTTATGTAACATGAATGTGTCCAAGAAAGTAACACACTTTTTTATTGAATCAAATACATTTGTCTTGATCCGACCTTATAAAGATGTAGCATTTGATACATAATTGTAATTGATATTTACATAAATAAATAAAAAGATGCATAATTTGATTCAAATAAGAGAAATGAATCCAAACTGAGTCGAATATATTTGTCTTGAATTTTTACACGATTAAACTAATAAAAGATAAAATGAAGCGAAGAAAAGAACTTAATGAACAGCTCAAAAGGCCAGTGGCTGTTGTAGTCAAGTACTTGTCATAAAAACATAATCCATAATCCTAAACAACTTCTAACATTCTGAAGCCATAAATTTATCATTGCTAGTACCAGTACTAGTACTAGCACATTTATATTATATTTTGCTAATATTGTTGCATGTACACTGATTACATGACATGTAGTATTTTATAATAAGAGAATGTCTAAAGTGTTTACACTTCACAAGAGAAGTGACATATAATTAGATCGTTACATTTTATCCAACTTCAGAATCGACGTCCACGATAGCCTATTTTTTCCAACTAGATGACTCAACAAAACCGGTTTTTTACTGAAAGTCGTCCGTCCGTGACAAGGGTTGTTACATTTTATCCCTCTTCAAAATCAACGTTCACGGCAGCCAATTTTTCCCAACTGAATGACTCTACAAAACTAGTATTCTATTGAAAGTAGCCCTCCCTAAATCGCCCCTTCCATAAGGAGGGTCTTCCAAAATGGAGTGTCTAGTCTAATACCAATTGTAACAACCATCTTTAGTAGAACTCACACTCAAAACCAGCAACTAGCTTGTAAGGATGGGGTGCCCTAAGTGCTTATAAATTTAGAAGGCAAACATTTCACGAACAATGTGGAATATAATGAGATCGTTACAAATGAAGGTTTCAATAGATTTGAAAAGGATCCGGATATGTAAATATGGATCTCTATGTCCAAATCGAATCTGAGTATATAATTTTCTTGGGCCGATTTTAGACGGCTAAATAAATCCAGTTGTCTTGTTCTTTACATTCTGTTGACTGCTACAAAACTTTTGTTTGAAGTATTCAACAAATACCAATTTTACTACTAAGCTTTGTTGCATGATTATTCATTAAAAAAAGATGAAAATATTTAATCCATCCGGCAAAATTCACAGCTACAGCTACTGCCACGGGTTTGCTAGTACTCAAAATGCTACAAAAATAATTAGTAAAATACCATACTTCTTAGTGTGCGAGAGCCGAGAAGCACAACTTTAAGCTCAAATTTGGTACGTTGAATTGATCAAGACTTGACATTGGATAAACATTTCAAATGTCCTCTCGTATGGATCCTGTCTAGTCTTATGCATTTCGATATAGCAAACATGCCATGTGTATAGTAGGGGGTGCAGAAATGAGTTCAGCTGACTTTCATGCTCACTTTCATGTCAAATTCATTTCCTATGAGATGTCTATTCGTGACCTAACCTTGAAAATGGCTGAAATGCGACCCATAATATAAAAAGAAAAAGTTGATAAAATACAGAATACTTAATAGCTTAATCATTTCAATCAGTTAAAGACATACAAGTATAAATTTTATTAAACTTAACAAAATCAATCTTACTACAGTCTGGTGTTTCGGCATGCAAGATACTAAAAACAGAAAAAACAAGAGAAGCTCAAGTACGTGTACTATTGGACAAAAATTAAAAAGACAGAAGAGCAGTCAACAAATGCTAAGATCATGTTTGGTTAAGCTTAAGAGTAAGTCAAATTTAATCTAAATTTTTTCTTCTAAACATGTTTGGATGACTTATTTTTTGTAAAAATCTTCTTATTTTGACATTAAAGTAGATGTTACTTATCTTTGTGCTTGGGGGGCAATGACGCAGCTAGTGAGATTCTAAAGGAGGCGTGTCTATTGTTGGTTGAAACTATTTCCAAACCCCCTCTTCGACCTAGGTTCGCCCCTGGCCGTCGAGAATTTCTGGAAGGGATCCCTTTACTGTGTAAAGCCCTGCAAAAAAGAGACAGAGAGAGAGAAAAAAAAAGTAGGTGTTTTCAAAATAAGTAAGTTACTTATTTTGAACTTTGATCAACAAAAGAAATTATTTATTTAAAACTTACTTATTTACTAACAAGTAATTTTTTTTAAGCATAGCCAAACATGCACTAAGAACAAAACAAAAAGTTCTATGTGATGACTCGAGTAACCTTCTTTTTAACAATATAAAAAACAAGGATACTATGCAAGCATTATGCAAATTGTTGAGTCATTGACATTATCAAATTAGACAAATTCAATTCTGAAAACTAGAATATTTTAATGCAGCAAGTTTCCTAGTATTATATATCAGTCATTGAGTTTGGTATATTGCTCTCCATATCATATCATCAACTCATTTAACAAAGAACTCTAGGTGTGGGGAAAAAAAAGGATGGCTTCTTTCTCGATTGAAGGTTTTGTTGGGAATGGATCTCTGAAAGGACTTCTCCCAAAGCTCCTGGAGGAAGGCTGGGATGATGTCCCGACTCTAAAGGTTATGAATTCCGAGGACATGGATGATCTAGGCATGACTCGACCGCAGAAGGTTAGTTTATCGTCAGAATCTTCTTAATCTTCTCAAGTTTATATCAATTCATCAGTTAGCTTCAAGTTTTTAAGATAAAATTCTTTAATCACCTTCATAGTTTAACAATCACGTTCTGGGAAAATAAAAATAAAAACTTCTTTCCAAAAAATTATTCATGAGAATTTTCTCGTATAAAGGAAACGAAAATGATGAAATCTATGTATTATTGTCCCGTATGTGCAACAAATTCAGGTTCACTGGTAAATCTATATTCCCCCTAGAGAAATGTTGCACGCCCTTTCTTTGTCGATTTGCAAAGTACTTTATATCATGAATAATCATTATTCTAAAGATTGTATCTTTGTCCTACCCAAGGATGGACTTGAAATTAGGTCATACCTACATGATCGAGGGCTGATGCAGTACGGGGATAAGCTGGAGTCCTCGGGGAAATGTCTTCCTGAGCTTCTCAGCATCTCAACTGTGGATCTTTCTTCCCAGTTTGGAATGAAAAGGGGCCATATTGCTCGTTTCATGGACCGAACCAGTGCATGTGGCATAGATCCTTTACCAGCACCATATTCTCTCCCAGCAAGAAAACGAAGAACCATTCCTTCAAGAAATAATAGTATGTATACGAGTGAGCTTTCATCTGTTAATTCAAGAAAACTGCAGAGTGGGACGAAATCCCCTGGAAGAAGCAGTGCAGCTTATGATTTATCCCTAGAGCAATCCATGGCTAGTTTCAAGATCAAAGAAGGACATGTCTTTAAGGGAATTGTAGCTGCAATGCCTGCAGAACCTAGAGCATGTGGATGTGTACAACCTCCTGAAATAGTTGAGAATGTAGCCCCTTATTCCGCAATTGAGAATATCTCTATTCAGAAACTAACTCCAGAATACAAGATTGGAGTGGAGCATTTGGTGAAAACTAGGACACCTCCAATGAAGGCTTCAGAATTATGGCGTGAAAAACCAGCTGTACTACTCTGCATCCGTCGACCCGGGTATCATTTTTATGAATATACTGCACTAGAAATCAACTTATTTTGTTAATTGTGCTTCCAACAAATCAAGCATTTCATGCTAAAAAAATTCTAGAAGGCCTGAACAGTTCTGTATTTCTGGTACCAAATCAAATACACCCAAATTGGTTAAAGCCTATAATCATACATCACAAATAAAAGGGGACTTGTAGAAATGAAGAAAACAAGATTAGCATCTAGGTTTCAGAATTTTGAGGACTACTACATTTACAGAAATTTTAGTAGATACATTGCTCTTGTTATTAAACATGTGTGTACTAGGTTTTAGAGGATGAGGACACTCTATTACTAGCAATGGAGTTTTAGAAAGATATATGACATCCCATTTAATTATACAATCTTCCATTGAAATAATTGTACATGCTATGACAATGATCATGTTCATCCATATTTTGGTAAACAGGTGCATCATGTGCAGAGCTGAAGCCCACCAACTATATTCCAAGAAACCCATATTTGATGCACTTGGGGTCCAACTATTTGCAATAATTCACGAACATATAGAATCAGAGGTATATTTTTCAACTTACATGAACACGCCCGGCAACTGGCTTTTGGATGCTTAATTATATCAATTCTCTCTTCCAGGTAAAAGACTTTTGGCCCAGATACTGGGGTGGTGTAGTACTCTTTGACAGGGGCATGGAGTTTTTCAAAGCCCTAGGTGGTGGGAAGCTTCTGAAAGATAAGTTCATATCTGGTTTCCTATTCAACCCTAGAGCAATTGCAAATTATAAGCGAGCAAAGGCCATGGGAGTGGACCAAAATTTTAAGGGTGAAGGTGAGATAAAAGGTGGACTCTTTATAGTTGGTAAAGGAAAGAGTGGCATTGCTTACCAGTTCATTGAGAGAAACTTCGGTGATTGGGCACCACTTGCTGAAGTTGTAGAAATCTGTACACATTTCCAGGTAGTTTTCTAATGCCTTACTGTAACTGCTTTCCTGTACAAAATACATTGTACTGAGCTATACTTCATGCTCATGCAGAATCAACAGAGAAATCAGTTGGAGTCTACAAAATCAATTCAAGAAGAGCAGCAGCTTGGGTTCTAAGAAGAAGAGAGTTATTTGGCTTCTAGTTTTATAATATCGTACTCACTTAGACTTTCAAGTTCACAAACTCTTTGTAACTACAGGAACTATATACCAATTGCGTACTTCATTTGTTGTATGATTGTCTTCTTCTTCACGTGAATTAGTGAGTTGTATCAAAAGGATGTATGATTTGTTTATTTTATCAATTCAAAATGTTTGAGCACGGAAAAGGTGAATGAATATGTTCATTATACTGTGCTGTTAGTTTAGTAAACTAACTATTGAATGTTTGTCTATAGACGGGCAGACACACCATATCCTATATTGTCCGATCAACAGTGAGAATTGAAAAGAAAAAGGTTCATAAAATGACATCTATATCAGTTTCCATCTGTGTACACTAAAATGCCTCAAAGTTTGCAGCTAGTCAATCAGGACTTGGGAGATGAATTATTTGTATTGCAATAGGGGAAAAAAAATTGCAGTTAAATTCTTACAGGTCATAAAATGAGAACAAACTAACAACAGTACTATGATTAAATAACACTAGTGGGAACTAAAGAAAGGAATGAAATCTCTGATGTCCAATATGCTTTTCCATCTTTATAACTAATGATTACACTGCTGTCTACCAGAAATTCAATCTTGACAATCAGGTTATCAAACACATAATGTTTTGTTCAGTTTGCTGTTGCGGAAGTTTTGAGCAGCAGCACTGATTTATATCTGAGCAGAAAGACTACTATTTCTCTCTCAATTAGTACAAGTTTGAGCAACTAGAAATCATACCTTGTCTAGAAGAAACCACAATAATGTTGCTGGTTAGAATTTTCATACATCTAGATGGACGAGCAGTTCAACATCGCTTTAAAAGGACACCAAGCCACTGTTTTTCTCTATAGAAGTGTAAATCTTTCATGAGAAATGGATAGAATTGTGCTCGTGAATGATCGAATATATATTTAAACAGGCGTATAATATCATGGCTTTATCCATTTTCATGATATCTTTGGAGGTTTCATTGTCCTCCACGGTATCTTTAAAATGCTAATAAAACCCACTACCAGAAGTCTCCACAAGAACATTTTCCGTCTTTAAATAAATGGAAACGTACAGCATCTCTTACGAGAATCTCTCTGCGGGTGATCTTTGATATTATTTTAGTTGCATTATGGCAGTCCACACATACACGAAGATTTTTTACCACTTTTACAGGCAGCCCGGGAGATATAAAAATCAAACCAAATGCAATAGCCAGCTTTTCGCTATGATAGTTCAGCATCTTTGTTTTCACTGATTCCCCAACATCATGCAGAACGGAACTCGTGTCTGGCACATATCCCTCCTCTATCATTTTATAGTTTAATTTCTCCAGCTCTTCATATATCTGATCCGAAAATGGACTTGACTTGTCATCAGCTGAGAAAATGTGTACTATGTTCTTATACTTGATCCAACTAAATCCAGGTTCCTTTCTCACACCCTTATCTCTCATTTCTCTTCTTAATTGAGACACCTGATCCCATTTCCCTTTAGCAGCGTACATGCCAGCAAGCAATATGTAGCCAGCAGGATTGTGAGGCTCCAATTCCAGTAGACATTCTGCTGCCCATTTTCCTATTTCCAGGTTACCACGATTTCTACATGAGCTCAGTAATGTAGCCCAACCAATTGCATCAGGACGACAAGGCATTTTGAGTATGAAAGCCCTTGCTTCTTCTAACCGTCCGGCTCGACTATATAGATCAATCATGCAAGTGTGGTGATCAAGAATTGGCATAATTCCGTATTTTTTTGTCATTGATGCAAAATATTGACACCCTTGCTCCACAAGTCCAGCCCTACTGCAAGCTGAAAGAACACCAATAAACGTAACTCTATCCGGTTGTAGACCATGAGCTAACATTTCCTCAAATAAACTAATTGTTTCTCTGGCTTTTCCAAACTGTGCATAGCCTGAAACTAATGCACTCCAGGACACTTCATCCCTATACTTCATCTCATTAAACAAACGATGAGACTCTTCTATGCTGCCACATTTCCCATACAGCGTTACAAGTGCATTAGAAACCGTAATGAAGGAAATTAAGCCTGAAACTAGTGCTCGACCATGAAACTGGGCTCCCTCTTCCAAGCTAGCAAGATTTGCACAAGAGCTAATCACACTTCCTAGAGTAAAATCATCTGGCCGAATCCCATCCCTCTGCATTTCGCAAAAAATTCGAACAGCTTCCTCACTGTACCCATTCTGGCCATAACCCACTACCATTGCAGTCCAAGACACAATATTTTTGTGCATCATCCTCCTAAACACTGTTCCTGCATATTTAATGCTTCTACACTTTGAGTACATGTCAACAAGGGAACTGCCAACAAAAATATTATCCACATAATCAGTTTTTATTATATAAGCATGAATTTGATTTCCTTCTCTCAACGCCACAAGACCTCCACAAGCAGTCAAGATGCTCCCGAAAGTAAACTGATCCATATCCAATTCTTTCAACCTCATTTCACGAAACAGATCCACTGCTTCTGTTGCCAACCCATTCTGTGTTAGCCCCGTAATCATTGTAGTCCAAGTAATCGAATCCTTCTCAGGCATACACCTAAACAAATGACCAGACTCTTCCACCATCCCACACCTCATAAAACCCATAATCATCGTATTATACATAACCAAATTCCTCTCAGGTAACTCATCAAATATGTGTTTTGCCTCACATATCGAACCACATTTTGCATACATGTCCACCAATGGACTTCCCACAAAGGCATACGACTCAAACCCGCATTTCACTATTTGCCCATGAATTCCCCGACCCAAATCAACCCAACCCTTGTTCGACAACATGATAATCATTGTAGAAAGCGTAATTCTATTCAAATTCACCAACCCATTTCTTAACATCAACTTATAAGCCTCCAAAGCCTTATCACTCAATCCAGAATTCACGTACCCCGAAATAATCAAGTTCCAAGAGACTCCGTCTTTCTTTGGAATCAAATTAAATATTTCTAGCATTTTTATAACATCTCCAGATTTCGAGTAGGCTGAGAGAATTGTGTTCCACGAGAAGAGGTTTGGTCTGGGTATTTGATCGAACACATGGCGTGCATAAATGATTCTGTTCAACTTATAGTACGCATTTATGAGGTTGTTCAGCAAAAAGGTTTCTGGGTTTCCTACGGTTTTGATTATGCTTGCATGCAGTATTTTCGCTCGGTTTAAATTACGAGTTTCGCAGAATTGTTTCAATAGTGAACAGTAGTAATTGGAAATGTGAGACATCGTGTTTGTTGAAGGGAGGTTGAGGCGGGAGAGTAAGTGGGGATTCACTAAGTTAGCTTCATAACAGCAGAGGTTGTAGCAACGGCGGTGGTGTCAGCAATGTTGGAAATTGTTTGTGTAAGGTCTAAGAAGCCGTTAAAATGGTGAGTTTCAGCTAAAGTGGTTCTTATAGACCCTTACAATATACTCAAGACTAATTCTTTGCGGTGAAATTCGACCATATATTCTATTATGATGATGAATTGAGACGATTGACAGATTTTGGAGATGATATGTGAAAAAAGATAATTGATTGAGGAAAATAGATTGAAGAGTTTAGCAGATTTTGGAGATGGTCAGTTGAAGGATATGATCGAATCATTGAAGCAGTCAACAAATTTTGAAAGAGATGATTTTGTGATAAGAGAAATTAAAACGTAGATACACACAGACGACTAAGCACTTTTTTCTTCCCGTAGCGGAGAAAAACTTCATACGGTCATGATAACTAGTATACCGTTTTCTTGCGGTGGGTTCCGACTGTATGCTCTATTATGATGACGGATTGAGGTGATGAACTGATTTTGGAAATGATTGTGGAGGGAGATGATCGATAGAAAGAGATAATCGATTGACGGAGATGGATTGAGGAGGTGAGTAAATTTTGAAGGTAATCCATTGAAGAAGATGGTGGAATGAAGGAGATGGATTGAAGCGGTTAGCAAAATTTTGGAGGAAATGATTTTGTGATAGAAGAAATTAAAGACGTAATGACATATGAACGTTTAAATACTTTTTTTTCCCGAGAAAGCTCATACGGTCGTGATAAAGAGCATGTTGTTAGAGTTAGTATTTTATCATTTGGCCAAAACACTATTTTTTGATTTTTTTTTTTTAAGACTCGTGAAAACAACTTCGTTTGTGACTGTGTATAAAAACGAAATTTGCCTTATTCGTTATGTTTTTTCTCTTTCTCCGAACGTGGAAATCCTAGCACATTGTTTTCTTCCGACTTCGTTTGAACTAGATCTTTCAAATAATCCATCCCAAATCAGAAACTTCAAACTTTTGTTCATTGGGTTTTTTTATATGGTTCTTGTTTGGGCTCTTGTTTGTTGGGTTCTCGGCCGACAGTTTTTTAAAATTATTCATCCAAATTTGTGAAGTTATTCATCCCTTGAAATTGTAGTTGTTGGATTCTTGTTTGATGGCCGTTGTTTAAAAAAAGAACAAAATTTTCCATATGTATTCGTACTCAGTTTGTTTTTGTATCGTTTCGTCGCTTTGAGATTATTTGTGGAGTTTGAGTGTCGATTTGTCCCCGTTGTTCTCCTTTGCTTTGCCGAATTTCTCGATTTATAGTTATCAAATCTGTTAATTATTTTTTTCATTTTTCTTAGTTAGTTATGGATTAGTTTTCTTTGCATATTTAGATACAATTTAGTATATTGTGCAACAATAAAATTTGTTAATTATTTTTTTCATTTTTCTTAGTTTTGTTTCATTTTTTTTTTTTTTTTTTGCATGTTTAGATACATTTTTGTATTATTTGCTATTTGGTATGTTTTTGGGCATTGATATATATTTATCTCTCTTGTTGTCTTTCAATTCATATGAATGAAATCTGTATTTTTTTTTTTTTTCCGTTTATCGTAGTTAGTTTTTTTTTTTTTCCATATTTAGGTACAGTTTAGTATATTATTTGCAACAATATTTGAAATTTATATATTTTGTTGTGTTATCTACTAGTTGGTACATTTTGGTGTATGGTTAGTTATGTTTTGGAAATTAATTATTTTGTTATTATTAATTCTATCTATTTTTTTCTCTCATTGTGTTTGTTGAAGCATTAGCTGAGTAAGGTGTTTTGAGGATTTTTTTGGTACTGGTTGTTCTAGATTTTCAATTTCAATTCCAATAGTCATTCATTTTGGCTTGTCTTGCTTTGGTTATAGGTATTTTTCCGGAGAAATATGATTAAATTATATGAAATTGTTAGTTTTACAATATCGTAGTTGTATTTTATTTTTATTTTATTTTTGTATGTTTATGTATAGATTCGTATATTTTGGATTAACATGTTATAATTTGTTTATTTTTGCATGATATATTGTTTAGTGTGGTTTTATGTATAATGTTAGTTTTGTATATTGTTGTTGTGAAAATTTGTATTTTTATTGATTTTTTGGTTGAGTCTATGTGTTGTGTTTTATTGTTGGTGGACTTGTTGCTGTTTTTTTAGTTTTTTAGTGTTTATTGTATTTCTGTTGTTTGAAATATTTAGAAAACTTCAATCAATTTTGAAATTCACTAATTAATATGAACATAGAATATAATATTGTGATACGCTTTCTATGTATTCTTTGGTGAATTGGAAAAAAGAATGAACAATAAACCAATATTGTTATATTCTTGATGTATGATAGATAGATCTAGGAAATAAAGTGGAAACACAAAAAGAAATTTGGAGAAACAGCGAAGGGAGTTGTACACCTAACATAGAAAATTCAGTTCTAAAGAGACAATATCTAGAACAAGACTTCAACTTTTCGATAAAGTAGAGGTCAATTCCAATAATGCAAGTAGTAGTTCAAATTTAATTGGTGAGTACTAGTATTTTGCGTAATAGAATATAGGTAATACACTATTGGTGATTTACATTGTGTAGATATTTAAAATGAAGTTTTGGTATTATAGTCGAATGACGTGATGACCAAGAACAGCATTACTTATAACAACTAGTTAGACACGCGTGCGTTGCACGTGCTTTTATAATTATATTGCTAATTTTTAATATTTTCAAATCTTTTATTTTTTAATTGTTAATAATTAAAATGTTAAAGTAACAATTGCAATAAAGATAAAAAAAAATGGTTGTTGATAACATGTTGTTTTATATTGTTCGATATTTATATTTTATTTGTATTCATAGAAGTACAATTGTAATCAAAGATAAATTTTATATAGTAGTAATATGAATAGTAACTTGAATTTAGTGAAGAGCTTTTGGTGATTTAAGCTTTGATGATTGACGAATCATTGATAACAAATCGTATGGAATTAATGATGTATTAATAGGGATCTTCATGGTTGTATTTTATGGAAAAAAATTAATAATTAATAATTTTATTGGAGAGAATGTAATGATCTATATAATATTGTGCATTTGTTGGAGTAGTAGTTCTTGTGAACAATATTCTTTGTGTATGTTCTCTTTTTATTAGACGTGTTTGGTTTGACGACTTAAATGAAACGTCATAAATGTGAGTAAGAAACAAAAATTAAAGAAGTGTCAATACTTGTTTATGTTGTAAGAATATTGTTGATAGACAAAGTAAGAATATTGTTGACGGACAAAATTAAAATGAGAAGAACGGATTAAATTAAAAATAAAAAAAGTTTCCCATGTTAGTCTAAACTATAATATATGTTTGGTGCGGTTTTAAGATTTTGAAAAAATTGGTAAAATATGTTGTTGAAAAATTGATAAAAGTTGTAGGTCCCACAAAATATATACTTGAAAATGAATTTGAGAAAAAAAATTACAAAAAAGAACTCTACCAAACATACTCGTAATCACTGTAATCTAATATATTAAAAATAATATTTTTATCTCCATTTCAGTTTTGACAACTATGATTTAAATTTTAATGCGGTAATAAATAAAATTACAATTTTTCTCATTCATTTTTTTTTTGTTGAAACTCATTTCTCATTCCTTTTATCCGCTTAATGCCAAAAAAAAAAAAAAAAAAAGAAGAAGAGATAATCTTTTCATCTTTATGTTTAATTTAATAAATTAAATGTTTAAAATTTTTAATTGTATATTTAGTAAATTGTTGAAAATTTATTGTACAATAAAAATGAACAATAAAAGAGTAATAAATAAAATATTAAAAAATAATTATACATTAATGAATTCTAAAGGTGTATATGGAATTTTAAAAAATTTATAAGGGTAGAATGGTCCAAAAATATTTATCCATTTAAGCTATTTTAGATATAGTATAGATATTGATAGACTCCAAAACATTAAATGTGGTACAAAAATTAATACAACAAATATTCATACTCAAACTTATGTATTACAAACACCATCAACTTGCAAACATCGTAGTGCAAGAAAATTTGAAAACGAAAGTAAAAGTTTTGGTTGTTGTGATCAAAAAGTAAAATTACAGACCAATAGCCTAATGAACTGTACGAGTTATATACTTCCAATTTAATTGAAGCAATACATTTTAAAAATAATGGACGAAATTATAATAACTATTTTGCTTTTACATCATTTGGTGTAAAATATAATAAAGATTTGTTCACAAAATATAGTCATTTAGGGTTCAAGGGAAAATATGTCATTATATAAATCCAATTTTACAAATTGATAATAATACATCTTATTTACAATTGTAATTTTATGATACCGAGAATGAAAATATGTTACCAAAATTAGATAAATTTTGTGAATCAATGTCGTACAAAATTATGAAAATATTGAAGATTTACTGTTACTATAAATTTTTTGGTTCTTTAAGTGATATGGATTGTTTAGAAATATATAAAATACAAATTAGATGTGACCTATCGCTTAATCAAAATGTTTATGATATACCTTTTACATTACAAGTCGCCACAATTTGGGTTGATGAAGATCCCAATGTAGACTCTAGACTTCGTGTTATAGCAATTTATTGTTATTCTAATATTTCACATAAAATGCATTACTATTTTGGTTGTTATGATCCACTTAAATATCCACTCCTATTTTTGTTTGGTGAATTTGAATTGAATTTGAATGGCATGAAGGTATTGAAAGTAAACAAGATAGAGTTGATAATTGTCATATAATAGAAAATTTGTTTGGGATAAATAGTATACTGCGAATGAGTTAATCAAAAAAGAGAATACATGTTATTTTTAGGAGTCTAGTTTGTTCATTTATGTTATGCTATTGTTTTATTTTGAAATTTTCTATTTGATTTAGTTCTTTTTTTATTTAATTGTAGCTTTGAAGAGGGGAAAAAAAGATTACATCTTGTCGAGAATATTATTATTTGAATTTACTGGTACGGATTCCAAACAATTATATTGTATTTTGCTTCATGCTGGTAGGCTTTTCAAGTAATATGTAGTAGATATGTATGTTAACATTAAAACAAGTATATTGAATTAAGGGATAATTGCATATTTGGTCTCTAACTTTTCAAAAAAGTTGGAGATATACCTCTATCCTTTAGAAATAGCACCACAAAACTCAAACGTTTGAAAAAATAGGTATGGTAGGTCTTTTATGATGAAATTACTATTCTCTTTAAATAAACAAAAAACAAGAAAAAAATGATTGAAAAATAATCAAATGTACCCCAAAAAAATAAAAAGTAAGAAATGTACACCAAAAAATAAAAAGTAACAAAGATGTTACCTTCTTTATCAAACTTCAAAATCCAAAATCCACCACCATCGCCAAAAACTCAAAAACCTCAAAATGAAATAGTGTCTTGAACTCGATCAATTTCCTTATTCTTCTTCAATTTCCCTTATAAATTTGGATTTGAGATTTATGCCTGACACCGTGGAATTTAAGCATCAACCATGGGATGTGGCCATTGAGGTAAATTGTCTTTTATCATCTAATGGGACATATGTTTTTATGGTTTACATTTAGAGCTAAGACTTCTTTGTGGTAAAGTCTTGCCTTTTTTATATCACCCGACCTTGGGATACTTCCCAAGAATGCCTATTATACACTCGTCGTATTAAAGAAAACATGTATAATAACTGAGTTCTGTTGAAATTCTCTTAATTTGTTGGTTTAAATTTCTTAATTCTCTGTTGTAGGCACCGACAGACTACGAAGGTTTAGATTTTCAAACTCGAGCACTGCAACACAGTAACATTCATCTCACATGGGATGAAGATCATCAAATAAGTTGGATTGAACATATATAAAATATATATGTGTATGTATATGATGAGAGAAAAAGAGGTGGAATTGAACAGGCTGGAAGGTGAAGAGATGAATGGGGTGATTATGGGAAATTGAAGAAGAAGAAGGAAATTGATCGAGTTCAAGACATTATTTCATTTTGAAGTTTTTGGGTTGTGGATTTTCTAGAAAAAAAAAAATACGTGCACTATTCCAAAAAAGAAAACGAAGAAAGTACATGGACATAACATCTCCAATTTTCTAATGAATTACGAAGAAATAATTTTTTCGAAAAGTTTTCAACCATTATTTCAATATCCGCAGTATGTTTCATTTGAAACAGTGTATTTTAAAGTTTTATATTAAGATATCAATGCCAAAATTTCATGAAGAAGAAAAATTTTATATTTATGTTTTTTGTTTTACTTTTGCACTTCCCAGGAGACCTGACCCCCAACTTTTCGGGTTTCTTTTCATCCTTGTAAATATATTATAACATATTAATATAAAATTCTATACACTCCTCAAAGATTTTAATAATAAATTTCGCTGAAACATGTCCCCAACTTAGATTTTAAATAAATTCTATTTAAATATAACCATAACATTATTGCATTTAGAAATTTAGGTGTCTCTCAACAACTAGGTAGAAAAGATTATCACTATAAAAACACATTAATTCGATTTCTACAAACATAAATTATAAATTCCTTACAAATCTTCTAGCTCTAATAAGAAGACCAATGGACTATTTTGAAAACCTCTCTTCCCACCACTTTTTACTGTACAAGAGAAATAGATCCTAACAAAGATTTCGTATATGTAACTAATTTTTGTCAGTTACTCTCACTTGTACTCATTTGTTGTTTTTTGAAGATTTGCTAAAAATTGAAATGGATTTAAACGATGATGTTTTACAATAAATATTTCTAATAAGTCTTTCTTGATTTTTTTATCTGTAATTCCATTTGTTTTTATCTTATTATTTTGTAATTATGTTTTACTTTATAGATTTCCCCTTCTTATTATAATTTTTGAAGACATAAACATTGCTGGAGAAAAAGGATATATTTTGGATTTTGGTATTATGAATGGCATATTGACCCCTGATGAGACAATGAGCCGGGTAATAGAGTTACCGCCCGTGAAAATCACATAGAGGCTTTTGATTTAGTCAATGTCAAATCACAGATTTAATTCTTGTGAATAAAATGTATACCTCATAAAACTTGATGTTCACTATAAAAAGATAACTTAGCCCTAATCAAAGGGAAGATTCCATCATGGTTTTAGTCATTGTAAATACCTATAAAGGATTAATTTTGAAGCATTGTTGATGATAGACATATATCGGTGGCACATTTATTCCCTATTAATAACAATGTGACTTAAAAAAATTTGTGGACAAATAATGCTTACATATGAAAAACCATTCAATTTACGCACGTGAGAGGGACCAAAATCTTGCTCAAAACAAGAATCATGTCCTAACTCTCATTGGTAAAAAACATATCGTAAAGTTGATTTATCGCCATTACATCTGTTGAGCTCATTATTGCACAAAAAAACTATACATGTCAGAGGAATTACTTAATTTCTTGTTACCATACACTACTTGCAATCGCCTTTTCACTATTTAGTCATCAAAAATACACATAATAAGGAGTACCCTGATCAGCTATCAAAATAGAAAAGCAAATAGATTAAATTATTTCTTTATTGATGGTCCATTTGAAGTGCCGGAGAGTTGTCTCCTGATCGCTTCTCAAGATTTTGGTTATCGTAAAGTCAAAGCGAATGAATTAGTAAGATATGTCACAATATTATCATACTCCAAATGTGCAATCAAATAAAATTCAAAAAACAATGTAAGGAACTATTAGATTATATTCTCATATTGTTGTTATATAATCTCATATAAAAACATATAATAACAATATTAATAGATTATGTGTGTTATTGTTTTGTCATGAAAACTGATGAAATGCTCTAAATTTCTTTCTTTCTATTTTTTCATCTACGATGCAAGTGTTTTATGTTTTGTAATGATTGACACATTCAAAACTTTGGGGTCTTTAAATGAAAACAAGTGAGATTATAAACGATATCAAAAGAATTGGGTATAAAATATTAGAGTATGCCGGTTAGAGCTTTGTCGATGCCATAATCGTGACGGCGAAGCAACAATTACGTATAAATCCTATTTTATGAATGAAAGAATTTTATTCATTTCTATTATCGACTGACCTGTTAGAACAAATATGATTATACTCGGGTTTTTTAAAATTACTCATTTCGGAAAATTACTTCTCTATAAATTAACATTTCTTTTGGATTAAACCATTTTCATACAAAACGACTTAATAATTAAATTTCTTTTAAAATCAATCTTACGTAGTATTTAAGTTGCCGACTTTACAATTGCAATAGCAAGTGTCAATGCAAGTTTTGGAATCACTTGGTTCATGAATCGACAAATAATATATGGAGTTGTAAATATTCTACATACAAAGTCAAAATGACCACTAATAATGGTAATACATGAATTTTGTTTTAGCTTACCATTAACAAGAATGTCATGGAAATACTAACAATGGAAAGACTACCAATTGATAATATATTAATTTCGCTAATACTTGATTCTAACGAAATGGCAATCAATTGATATTATTAAGCCTATAGAAAAAAAATAGGGAAAAAAAAAGAAATAGAGCACCTAGAATTGATGAATTCTATCAAAGAAGCTATATGGACATCACACTCAAGCTATAAAGACTTCCATCCGAATGAAAGATGCTTTCATGCATGCAAAGACATATAATGGAGTGCTATGACCTCAGTGTTAACATTTTTATCAAGATTATGTGAACTTAATTACTTTTGTTGAACCGATACTTTTGACACTTTGAACAATTTAAATGATTCGGATACAATTTTTTACTTAAATTGATTTCCTCGAATCAAACATTATTGATTTGGTAAATGTCTTAGGAGAAGTGAAGAACCAATAGAACAAGAAATTGAGGGAAGATTTTGATGAAACATCAAATCTATGGCACTTCAAAATATCACATGGTTAATGGCCATATGTGGGTTTAAGTACTAAATTACTTTTCATTTCATTCATTCTTTGAAAGAAGATCACTTGTGGGTGAAGACAATAGTCAAAGCTGCTTTGCACATTAGAGAAAAACACCTTATGTAGATACACGACATATATGAAGATGAATGCTTGCAACATTCAAAACTCACCTTTGAACGATATCGGTTTTAACACCACTTTTGGTCACCAGTAAAAAATTCATCTAGCGTAAATTTTCCAAAATTCGGCTTTGAACACCCATTCCAATGGTCAAACCCGTTGGCGTACAGCACCAAGAAATATGGAAATGAATACTTGTTTTGGTACATTAACATTGTTTATTGTAATCATCTCGCAACTTGTATAGAAATTATTTTTCATATATTTATGATTGTGTTGAGCTATTGACTTCATATACTTTTTGAACTATTTTGATAACATCGCCACGAACATCACAAAATGTATCAATTCATATTACATCTTAGTGGATATTTAGCTCACACATTACTTGACAATTAGTGTATTTTGAAGTTTTATATTTTCTAAGATATAACAATGTCCGTATCAACACCTTATCATTTTTTTGGATTAATGAAGCTTCATTTGATATAGTTTATAAATGATAGTTTACCCAGACCAAAGAAATGGTTTATCGTAAATGTGAGGGATAACGTGAATACGTGAAAAATGATCATTCTTTATTAAAGGTAAAGTTTTTTTTTGGTAAAAATATTACTTTTTGTTATTTGTGGTTGAAATAATATAGAACAATGCTATTTTAACTATTTGGTCAAATGGACATAAAATTAGTTCTTATTTTATAAATTAGATCATAAAACAAGTCATGCTGTGGAATTTTAATGTGTTGAAATTTTAGTAATTGTGTTAATACATATCATAATTCAAATAATAAGTTTATTTATATAACAGTTTATTTGAAAAGGTTTATTTGACAGCAATAGAAACGTTCGTGTCCATCGACTATTTTTTATCAAAGCAATTACTAGATAAATTGGGCTTCATAAATAGATAACTGGTTTCTATGTTTTTGGACATACAATGACTTCTTGTAAATTTTTAAAGACAAAATTAATAAAAAATTTTGTTTGTTAATACATATCTCATAATAATTGGCTCATTAAAAGGATTTAAATTTGTGTATCGATTTGAGATAAAATAAAAAATTCTATTTTTGTACAATGACTCTTGCAAATTTTTAAAGCTCTCATAAGCAACTACTTGAGAATTTGAAGGTTTGAGATTTGGCCGCTCCCTTAACTCCCCACCCACTCCCTACCACTTATTTGGGACCCTCCAACTTCAAAAAGTTTGGCTCACTAATCGACCATTAACAATGTCATTTCCTTATCAACCTCAATGTGGTATACATATTATCTTTCTCTTGTGTAACTTATATTATACTCATTAACTTCCACTAAACTTGTAGGAGCCTTCAAACTTCAATGTTTTAGATTTCAAATAAATATTAAATTATTAATAGTAGATATGTACAAAATGCTACATGTAAGCATGCTTGATAGTTTTAACATTTCTAATAGTCAATACAAAGAAGGGGTGTTTAAAGATTTGACAAATAAGAATTTTGTTATCACTTAAGAGTGATTATAAAATCATGCATGTTAAACCTAAAGCAATAAATTGTGCATATTGTTGGATTTCTTTTTTTTTTTTGTAAATAGGATTTTACTTTATATACATGTATTAAAAAAATTATTGAAAGAGATATATTTAAAAAATAATATAACATTCATAATTGTAATTTTTTATGACTAGAAAATTTGGATTTATTGGGCCAATGGAACCTTTATGAATATGGAAGGCCTTCGTTGGGCCTATAAGGCTTTAGCGAGGCCTAGATGAGACTTTACTAGAACTTTCTTCGACGTGAAGGCTTTACCAAAATGGGTGGTATGAAGAGTCCCCAAGTCCAAGCCTATTATTTATATCAGGCGTAGGACTTTAAGAAGAAGCATTAAATGAGGACGAAGGCCTTTAGAAAGCGAACCTCCAATGGAATCCGTGAAATCACATCTCCAGTCATATTTCTTCATAGGAGGCATTTTGAACCCTGCGGAGAGTTCTCTAGCCTTCAACTATTTGGAGAATGGGAGATCATCGTCGTCATCAAGGTCGCACAACCGTTCTGGTCTTTCATCCGCAGTCCTAGAGTCCCTTCTCTTCTCTCTCGTAGTCATCATTTGGGCTCGCTACGCCGGCTACTCAACGATTGAGGTCGAGCCACAGACGACCCAGACTCCAACCTGTCGAATACGCTGGCGGAGGCGACCAGCTTCTCCACTCCCGAGGCACGAGGTTTCTCTTGGTCCTGGGATTTTCTCCATTGAGGATTGGCGAATCATCTTGAGACCGACGGCTTTCGATAGAGCCGGACCTCGAAGGGCTTCGCCGGGCACGGCTACGCTCGGGTCCATGTTGAAGAGATTGATTCTCCAGCGGTTTAAGCGCCACCTTCATCCGATCGTTGTCCAACCGGGCGTCTCTATCGTTGTCTTCTTCTCTAGCGGTGGGTTGCATTTCGAAAGCCTCGACCGCTTTCACCGCCGCAAGTCGGTATGATGGGACTTTACTTCTTCTTCCACGGAGTTTTCTATTGCCATGCTCTTTCGGGTAGAAAACACGTTTTACCACAAGTTGTTGGTCGTGTAAGGTTTTTCGATTCCCTGCACGGTGCCAACTGTTGACGCCTCGAACCCGCACGATCCACGTGCCAATAGATCTCCGGTCACCTCCTCTGCCAGCCCGTATGTTACATGCACACTAGGATGACCGTTAGGCACCAAGATCTCCGGAGAAAAGGGTCCCATGATCGTTGGCACTCGACGATCAAGTCAAGCTCACGGGTATATGAGAGATACGGGAGCGGGAACAAAAATGGGTGTGGGAGAGACAAGCAGGCAAAGATTTGAGCAGAGTTTAGGGTGGGATTCTTAAGCATCAAAAGTGCGTCATGAAAATTGCGTACTAAAGAATGCGTACTCAGAAGTGTGTACCTTGGAATAAACCTGAATATGATATTTATAGGGGGAGAATCTTAATTGATTCGAGGGAAGCAATCAATTAGAATTCTATTGGGATTCTCTTTCCTTATCGATAAGGTAGGTTCCAATCTCATAGTGATCTTCCGAGATTGCATCCCAATCTCTCTCAATCTCTAAGATTGTGTTGCTGATTTTATTAAATTGGGATATAGTTTCCTTTTGACAATCAAATACAATATTTCACGAGATATCCTTTTTAGTTGTGCGGACCATAATAAATCTGAAGCCGGGCGAGGCTCTAGATTGGCCATGAGTGTGAAGCCCTTCATGGGCCTCGCAATACTCTACGATTCAAAAATGCTAAGATGTTTAATGGGCCTTCGAGGCCTTCGTCAGCCAATGGAACCTTTATGATCTGGAAGGCCTTGTTGGGCCTATAAGGCTTTAGCGAAGCCTAGATGAGACTTTTACTAGAACTTTGCTGACGTGGAGGCTTTACCAAAATCGGGTGGTAACAGTAATATGTGGCAAAAAAAAAAGTAAAAAAAGAAAAAGAAAACACACACACACACTCACAAACAAAGCTAAAAAACCAATATTCTTTCTTCAAATCAAACAACAAAGTACCAAACACTAAAACACAAAATATTGCATACTTTCACAATATCTACAAGTAACAATAATTCACTAAGAACCAAAAAATTTACCCTTTTATACAAAATCTTAAAGTACTAAACACTATTGAACTAAATACAAACATAAAATTCAAACTTATTAATACGATCAATCGCTTCCACTTTTTCATAAATAGTAAAATTCTTCAATACTAAAATACTAACTTCCAATTCACACTCTACTACATAAATTTTACAAATACTAACGTGCATGTCAACCAAGTATCAAAAACCTTATTCACTGAAAGTTCTAAAACCTAGAATAATTAAATTAAAAAATAATTTTAATTTTAAATAAATGAGTAAATTGATGTAACGCAATGTAATCGGTGCGTTGTATTGTAAAGCAGTTTTGATGTGGATCAATGCAGTGTTTGTTTATCTCATTTGTTTAGAGCAGCATTTAAATAATTAAATACGAACACAAGATGTAATGTGATAAACTCCGAAGAGAAACATCAACAGGCCTCCATGCCATGGGTAAAAATAATCCATTAATAATCTTGATTAAAAATACAATAGTATCAATTTTTCTAATTTTGCAAAATTAAAAAAATCAAAATCAAAAGAATATAGATCAACTCTCTTTTGATACTTCTTCTTTTGACTTGTTGATAAGGTGGAATCAAACCCACTATCACCACTTTCCTATTGTACTTGATTGCAACCACCACTCGGATTAAGAATTTCATGTTCTTAACTTTGCGCCAAGTAGATTAATCAAGATATGGAATTATTCCTTGAGCACCAATTTGTTTTTTATTCTTCAATGAGTTTGAAGAAAACATTTTTACTTTGAAACTAAAACAATGAAGCTTGATGTCTCGTTCTTTCAATGGAGTCGGCCAATTGAAGCTTGAAGAACAAGAGCACAAAAATATTTTTCAAAACTTTATTCTTCAATATCTTGAAGAACTCATTGGCTTTGAAAATTTAATCAATAAAGCACCATGTCTTATTCACCTTGAATGGATTCGACCGATTTGAAGCTTATGGAACAAGAACACAAATTGTAATTTCAAAGCTTAATTCCTTATTGATTTGTACTCTTATTTATATGTAATGTAATAATCAAATTAGAAATTATTTCTTACCTAAAAATATGTTATAAGAATGGTAAGATAATTAGTAGGAAAGATATCAAAAGATATACTAGATTTGTAGAATGAAGGTATTTAGAAAACTCAAGATTATCTTTAAATATTTCATTCCTAAACAAATCCAATAAAATAAGAAAATGTATTTTAACCTACAAGGGGTTTGTTCCTTATATTCACGTGATCAGGTATTTTTATGTAAAAAAAAAAACAGAATAAAATTCGTAGCCCACAGATCTGGAATAAAATCTGCTTACCATCTCAGCCAGTTAGAACAACAAAAACGCGACTAGTCAGAGTGTACACGCTAACCTCCTCTTTTGTCTTTAAAAATCATTAATATTAATTAAGTGAGTCAATATAAAAAGATGAAAACATATGACACCATATTTTTTCAAGTAATCTCTTCTTTTGGCGTTGATTAATTACAAAACATAACTATCGGATTTGTAGTGCCTATGTGGTATGTGTTAAACATGTGAACAATTAAAGAAAACATGAGCATCATCATAGAAGGGTTATTGACCCCCTCCCCACCTCTTCTCTTAGTGTGTAAACCAAAAACTCCTGCAAAGAAGTTATGCTCACACATCATATGAGTAAACAACATTTTCAAACACCACACATTAGGTACAAACTCCCCTTCCCCCTCCCCCTCCCCCTCCCCCTTAGAAAATTACCAAAAGTACCATCAAAGTTTAAAGTATATCACCAAAAATTCATCAAAAATACTACTACTCCCCCCTTTTGTAATAAAATAGCCAAAGGAAATGGTAGAGTGGATAGAAAAAAGAAGAAAAACAAAGTACAGTAATTAATGTAGTTATCCAAGATTAGTTAAAACCAAATAGTTAGAGAGACAGAAGTCAGAACCAGATACAATTAGTTCTAAGAGGGTCTGGACTTCTTTGCACCAGACATGAATGGTCTTTCATCTCGCTTGCGAGTAGGAGCAAGAGATAGAACATCAGGTAGAGGGGCAATTATGTGCATCTTCCAAATATTCAATTTTTGTCAAGACCCTATGCATGAAATCAAACTCATCAGAAATTTTTTGGTCAAGGTAGAAAGTTGTTCTACCTGAGTTCTGACTAGTCCCAGCTGAGTCTCCAAAGCGTCTAAAGGGATAAACTGGTCCAAAGGGGACATAACGTGCTTTGGAACCCTGGGAGTGGAATGTGGTGTTCCACCTAAATTTGAAAATTCATGGACACCGCCCTGTCAAATTTTCTACTAGATCCCTTATTTTTCTAGGATTGTAGTTCAATTGTTCAGAGCACTACCTTGTCAATGCAGAAGCTAGGGGTTCGAGCCCCATCAGTCCCGACGGATCCAAAAAATATATCAATTAATTTTTCTTTCTATGAAAGGATGCCAGGGGGTAGAATTAAATTTCCAAAGCAAAGAGGCTGAAAATTCATGGACACCCAAGGTATGAATATCTTCTGAGAATCTGTCTGAACCCATAGGAGGCACTCTTTGGTGGGCAAGAAAATGAGGTTGTGGCCGTCTGTACTGATTGGCCCTTCTTAGCCCCTCATAAACAATTATGTCAAAAATCTTTTTAATCCAATCAACAGTCAACCGCATCTCCAACTTATACAGTATAACATCCCTATCTTCTAAAATGTCAGATCTATAAGTCAATAGGTCAATATTGTTGATTAAGATCAGGTCGAAGAACTTTGTATTTTGGCAGAAGTCTAGAAGTAGTCAGTTCACTAGTTTCTGGCCAGGCAAAGCCAATCATCTCTTGGGCAATACTGTCCTTGATCAATTCTTCATCATTAGTGATAGACACTTCATCCAACCCAAGCCATTCTCTTAGAGAGTTAGCACTAAAAGTAACATGTCTTCCTCTGACATACACTTGCCACCTAAATTCATTTCTAGCCTTGCCCATATTTTTGGGAACATTTGCGATAAATTCCTTGATGAGAGTCTCATTAAACGGACCAGAGAAACTCAACAAATTATGCAATTTATGAAAACCAATAATCTCAACCAGATCAAATGAAACAAACTCATGAATAGTCACTTTGCACTCAACGATGAACTTGCGATAGGAGGTAAACGAAAGCAGACTCAAAGAACGGGGCACGTAAATCGAAGAATTTAGATGGTTAAGAGAGTGCATACCTCTGGATAAGGTTTCAAGCCTGAACATCTGTGGGTCTAAAAAATGGATTTTTTTTTTAAAATTGAGGAGAATCAATTTAATAACCATCACAAAAAAAGTATAGATTTTGTTTAAAAAAATCATCCAAAACTTTCTTAGTTGACACTGATTTTACTACTAGGATTAGACTATTGATTGAGAATCCTATGAAAAAGCCAACATATGTCAATCACACAAAATTAATGAGAATATTTTATGAGATAAAAAGGAACCTTTTTTATGGGCAAATTTCACAGTCCACAAATTATACAATCAGTCCAAAAATATTAAAGTGAACAAGAATCTTCCAATCAGATGTATGCACATAATTAAATTCAATTATTTTGTCAAATTTAGATATGAGTGTGTGATAGGGCATACTATACCAGTCAATCATAATCTATCCCACTAAACCAAATTGAAATTTATCAAGAAGATGAGTACAATGATGTATTTCAAACCAATCATCATCTGAAAATATTTCTTTAAAAAAAATATGCGTGTGCCAGACAAGAGTACCATAGCAATTTTTATTTTGAGTACTCAAAGTGTTGACATATATATATATATATATATATACAAAGCACTGAATTTTTTAAGTTCATGGAGTTGACTTCCTCATAGCTATAGGGGTGGCTGATGTATGTTCATTATCAAGGACGGCTGCACACATCTATGGTAGAGCCCTCTCCTCCAATAAATTTGTTTGTTAATACAACAACATACTATAATACTGAGATAGATCATAGGTCTACAACAAAGTACAAAACCACTTTAAATATAACAACCCATTCAGTAGTAAGGCACCATCAAACAAGTCAATATATCCTTAAAGTGTGCTTATCTGAGCATATTTTACCATAAGTTTAATAAGCATACCATACTGATTGGTTAATTCAAGTTAATTCAAATATTCATAAACCAATCATACATTTATTCCATATGCTATTTGCAAGAACTCCTTTTTTTTTGGTATTTTAATTTTAATTTTAATTTAAATTAGAAAGTAAATACAAAACAAGCACATAAGATGAATTCAAACAAAAGAAAAATGCTACTTCTACTAAGTGTACAATTGTTTTTTTTTGTTATATATTATTATTATATTATTATTATTATTATTATTATTATTATTATTAATGTATCAAGTAAATGCCCATGACTTTTTGTAGAGTCTCAAATCTAGCAGAATCCGAGGCCTTTGTGAGCAAATCAGCCAACTGATACTCAGTCTGAATATGTTCCAAAGTAATTACTTTTTCCTCGACCAAATCTCTAATAAAATGATGTCTAATGTCAATGTGTTTGGTTGTATAGTGATGAATAGGATTTTTAAAAATATTGATAGCACTAATGTTATCACAAAATATAGTAAAATAATATTGATCAATACCATAGTTACATAACATTTGTTTCATCCAGAGTAACTGAGTGCAACAACTACCAGTAACATACTCATCTTGTGCAGTAAATAAGAAAATAGGGTTTTGTTTCTTAACCATGCAATGAGATTGTTACCAATGTAGAAACATCATCCACTCGTACTTTTCCTATCTTCCATGTTTCTAGCCCAGTCAGCATCAGAGTATCCTATAAGATGAGAGATAGTATCATTAGTATACCATAAACCAAAATCAGAAGTACAGTTAATATATCGAATAATTCGCTTCACAGCCACAAGATGTGATTCTTTTGGTATGGTTTGATAATGCGCACAGACTCCAACACTGAATGATATGTCAGGACAGCTTGCAGTTAGGTACTATAAACTGCCTATCATGCTCCTGTACAAATTAGAGTCAACTTCCTTGCCCGAGTCATCTCTCAAGATTTTCAAAGATATAGCCATGGGAGTTCTAAGCGACTTAGTCTATTCAAGACCAAACTTTTTCACCGATTTTTAGCATTCTTGGCCTTTGAGATAAATATCCATGATCCAACATGTTTGATGCGCAAACATAAAAAGAAGTTTAGTTCACCAACCATACTCATTTCGAATTCATTTTGCATAAGTGTAACAAACTCTCGGATTTTGTTTCTAAGGAAGAACCAAACACAATATCATCGACGTGAGATTTGTGCAATTGTTAATCCGATTTTGAGGTGTTTGATGAATAAAGTTTTGACTCCCCTCTCTTGTATCACATGGTCGGTCGTTGATACCAAGCACGTGGAGCTTGTTTTAGTCTCATATAAGGCCTTATTTTGAGCGGACTAAGGATCAACAATTCTCAGTTGCTCAACATAAACTTTTTAATTTAGAATCCCATTCGAAATGTACTTTTAACATCCATTTGGTAGAGCTTGAACCTCATTTGACATGCTACGGATAGTAAGAGTCTAATAGATTCAAGTCGATCAACGATAATGTAAATGTTTCATCAAAATCTACTCCTTCCACTTGAGTGTATCTATGTGCAACCAAGCCCGCCTTGTTTCGACTTTCTTTGTTAAGTTCATCGATTTATTTTGAATATTCACTTTGTCCCGATCACATTGTGTCCTTTGGCCGAGGTATAAATTCTCGATTTCATTTCTCTCAAATTGAGCTAGCTCTTCATGCATTGCTAGAACCTAATTTTCATCATCAATTGCATTTATAGTTTTGGGTTCAATTTGTGAAGTGTAGCAAACATTTTCAAGTTTATCCGCAAGCTTCCTCCTAGTTACTATTCCTTCACCGAAATCTAAGAGTACATTGTCAATCAAGGATTAGAAGTGTCAATCTAGTTCACTGGTCGGGTCGTCTCAAGATCCGATGAAGCTTGGATGACGACCCGCGTTAGAAAAAGTCCACACCACGAAGGGTTTATGGGTCGGGTCAACCCATCCTACAAAAATTAAACACGAACCCAAAATTTACGATCGGCTCATCCGTGTCGAGCCCATGTGGGCCGCGGTTCGACACGTATGAATAAAAATTTAATTTTTTTGAAATTACTAAAAAAATTTACTAACTTATTGTACTTAAAAAATGTGTTAAATTGCTAAATAAAAATAAATAACAATGATAAATTCACATTTGTTGTCTATAACAAAAAAATGTTTACCTTAAATTTTTTTTTTAATTATCAAATTAACCATTGGCCCGTCAAATGTTGAAACGCCCGGGTCCACTTGCTCAACATCCTGGGCCCACCCGGCCTGTTCATTTCGCCGCCCACGGTTATGGGTCGTGGTGGCTAAGGCGATGCGGGTTCGATTGGTGGCCGATCTTGACACCTCTATCTAGGATGGTGGTTGCCTTCTCGTGTTCTATTCGTTATTTGTACTTATTACGTTAGAACCTCTAGGAGCGAGGACGGAGATATCAAAACATGATGCTAGCAAGCTTAGTCTATCTATCTATGTTTGAAATAGACACATAGTTGTCTTGAGTACTTTGACATCCATCAACATGTTCTTCCAAATTCGAATATTAGGTTCTTGTGAATAAGAGAAAAATCATCAATGTCATCAATTGTTACATTGATAGATTCAATGATAGTTTGAGTGCGTATGTTATAAATTTTGTAAGCTCAACTGCTTTTCGTAATAACCAATAAACACTCTCATTTCTTTTTGAATCAAATTTACCCAAGTGTTCCCTATCATTTAACACATAGCATTTGTTACCGAAAGTATGGAAATACTTGAAGTTCGGTTTTCTTCCTTTCTAGATTTCATAGGAAGTTTGAGTGGTTCATGTTCTTATAGACACACATTCAAAATATAAGAAGCAGTACTTATAGATTCAGTCCACAATTTAATAGGAAGCTTTTTACTAGTTTAGCACTACTCTAGCCATCTCTTGTAAAGACCTATTTTTTCATTCCACAAATCTATTTTGTTCAGAGATTTTAGGAGCATAGAATTTATGAAAAATGTCATTTTATTCACAAAATGTAGAGAATGTAGCATTTTCAAATTCCCTTTCATGATCACTTCTAATCCTCATTATTTTTATTCCCTCAAAGTGTTTTTTTGTTGTTATTTTAGGTGCAAAAATTTAAATCTTTCAAAAACGTCAAACTTTTCTTTTAAGAAATCTACCCAATTATATCTAGAAAAAATCATCCATGCAGACATATCATCACAAAGTTGGCATATACTAATTGGTTATAAAAAGTGTTTATCATCACAAAGTTGGCATATACTAATCAAGTTAGCTTTCAAACTTACAAGAAAAAGTACTTCTTTTAATGGAAAGAATCACCAATTAGGATAGTGCCTACACTTTCAATATTACCTTGTGCTCCATCACCAAAGCTAACCAGACTGCATGACTCTTGTAGTTAGTTAGTCAAGATCAATTACCAGTCAAATGTCTAGAACAACCACTATCAAAATACCAAGAGTTAGGAATAAAAGTTCTATAGGCAACATCAACCATATAATAATTTAAATCACTTTTTCTAACTCAAATTTGTCTTACTTTAGTGTTCCTATGGTGTCTCATTTGTCTATTAACCAAGTTCTTATTAGATAAACAATGAAATGAGTCATGTCCTACATTACCACAAATGCAACATTTTACAAAGCATTTTGTTTTACCTCTCTGCATTGAGAATTGATACATTGATTGTTTAGCTGATGTTTGTGAATGTTTTTTAGTCTTGGCATTGATCAGAACCTACATAGGCAAGTCAGCCTCAGTACTGAAGGCAATGAGAGTAGTTTTTCTAGAAATCAGCAGATTGTGTTTCTTTGACGAAATTGATCTAATTCCCAACTTTTCATTTACCTTTTCCAACATATCATAATCCTTCTTTGAAGTTTAGAGTTCTTCTATAGCTTAGGGTTTCATTCAAGAGAGAGGCTCCAATTGTTAGTTGCTTGACCATTTCTTTTGATTTTTCTAATTCATCAAGAAGGTTCACAATTTGATCGTAATTCTCCTTTAAGAGATTGGTTAGAGTATCATTTTTAGTAACAATTGTTGCCTTATAATCTTCCAAAAATTTCATCATAACATGAATAAAAAAATCTTCTCATGTTCGTCTTTTAATTGTTTGTTCACACTGATGCAGTTAGGACAAACAGGGTTTGGTCCTTTAAATGTTATAGTCAAGGAGTCAGAACTTGCACTCAATTATGGCAGAAGGTCATTGTCTCACCTATCCTTTTCTCTAGATTTGGTTGTTATTCTCACATGTGCTTTAGTTGCAACTGATTTGGCCATGTGAAGATTCATCAGTGGTCCCAGAAATATTCTTTTTATTTAGGATTAGTAAAGTGGCTCAAGGACTTTGGTTTGCACCCTTCGTCTAATATGAGTTCTTATAATGGCGAAGGTTTAAAGTAGCATATGTCAGACTCGAATAGTTAGATGGCCGATTCATAAAAAATTTACCTTCGCCTACTTGTGGATTAAGTTGTACCCTCGCCTGCTTAAACGAGTCATTTAAAGCTTTGGAATTCCAGTTAGTATAATTAAAATAAGTCGTTGCCCACTCGTCTGTTTTTTTCTCTCTTTCTATACCATTTTCAACAATAGTGGAAGTTTTATAGCCACAGACAATATAGTGCCAATCTTTTTCATCAAGTGATTGGATATAGACTTGAATCCTAATTTTTTTTAATAGGCATAATTAGTACCATCTAAAACTAGTGGTCTAAACAGAGCTCCATCCATATCTAGGTTTTTCATATCATACTTATAGAAGTGTACATTCTCTAATACCAATTGAAAGTTCTAAAACCTAGATTAATTAAATTAAAAAATAATTTTTGTCTTAATTAAATGAGCAGTGGACAGAATACAATCAGAATTGGCGCGTTGTATTGTAAAGCAGTTTTGACACGTACTAGCATATCAATGCAGTATTTGTTTACCTAATTTGTTTAGAACGAAATTTAAATAACTAAATACGAACACAAAGTGTAACGTGGTAAACTCCGAAGGGAAACATCCACGGACCCCCATGCCATGGGTAAAAACAATCCACTAATAATCTTAATTAAAAATACGATAGTATCGATTTTTGTAGTTTTGTAAGATTAACTAAATAACAATCAAAATAATATAGATCAACTCTCTTTTGATATTTCTTCTTTTGACTTTTTGATAAAGTTGAATCAAACTCATCGATCTTGACTTTATCGTGACTTCTCTATTGTACTTGACTGCAACAACCACTTAAATTAAGAACTCCCGTTCTTAACTTTGCGCTAACTAAATTAATCAAGATATAAAATTATTCCTTGAGCACAAATTTGTTTTTTATTCTTCAATGAGTTTGAAGAAAAATTTTGTACTTTGAAACTAAAACAATGAAGCTTGATGTGTTGTTCTTTCAATGGAGTCGGCCGATTGGAGCTTGAAGAACAAGAGCACAAAATATTTTTCAAAGCTTTATTCTAATGTCTTGAAGAACTCGTTGGCTTTGAAAAATTATTCAATGAAGCACCATGTCTTGTTCACCTTGAATGGATTCGACCGAAATACAACAACATACTATAATCTTGAGATAGATCATAGGTCTACAACAAAGTACAAAACCACTTTAAATATAACAACCCATTCGGTAGTAAGGCACCATCAAACAAGTCAATATATCCTTAAAGTGTGCTTATCTCGAGCATATTTTACCATAAGTTTAATAAGCATACCATCTTGATTGGTTAATTCAAGTTAATTCAAATATTCATAAACCAATCATACATTTATTCCATATGCTATTTGCAAGAACTCCTTTTTTTTGGTATTTTAATTTTAATTTTTAATTTAAATTAGAAAGTAAATACAAAACAAGCACACAAGATGAATTCAAACAAAAAGAAAAATGCTACTTCTACTAAGTGTACAATTGTTTTTTTTTTGTTTCTATATAAATTATTATTATTATTATTATTATTATTATTATTAATGTATCAAGTAAATGCCCATGACTTTTTGTAGAGTCTCAAATCTAGCAGAATCCGAGGCCTTTGTGAGCAAATCACCAACCGATACTCGATCTGAATATGTTCCAAAGTAATTACTTTTTCCTCGACCAAATCTCTAATAAAATGGTGTCTAATGTCAATGTGTTTGGTTGTATAGTGATGAATAGGATTTTTAAAAATATTGATAGCACTAATGTTATCACAAAATATAGTAAAATAATATTGATCAATACCATAGTTACATAACATTTGTTTCATCCGAGTAATCGAGTGCAACAACTACCAAGAATATACTCATCTTGTGCGATAAATAAGATAATAGGGTTTTGTTTCTTAACCATGCAATGAGATTGTTACCAATGTAGAAACATCATCCACTCGTATTTTTTCCTATCTTCCATGTTTCTAGCCGGTCAAGATCGAGTATCCTATAAGATGAGAGATAGTATCATTAGTATACCATAAACCAAAATCGAAATACAGTTAATATATCGAATAATTAAGCTCACGACCACAAGATGTGATTCTTTTGGTATGGTTTGATAATGCGCATAGACTCCAACATCGAATGATATGTCGTGACGACTTGCGATTAGGTACTATAAACTGCCTATCATGCTCCTGTACAAATTAGAGTCAACTTCCTTGCCCGAGTCATCTCTGAAGATTTTCAAAGATATAGCCATGGGAGTTCTAACTGACTTAGTCTATTCAAGACCAAACTTTTTCACCAGATTTTTAGCATTCTTGGCCTTTGAGATAAATATCCATGATCCAACATGTTTGATCTGCAAACATAAAAAGAAGTTTAGTTCACCAACCATACTCATTTCGAATTCATTTTGCATAAGTGTAACAAACTCTCTGGATTTTGTTTCTAAGGAAGAACCAAACACAATATCATCGACGTAGATTTGTGCAATTGTTAATCCAGTTTTGAGGTGTTTGATGAATAAAGTTTTGACAGCTCTCCCTCTCTTGTATCACATGGTCAGTCGTTGATACCAAGCACGTGGAGCTTGTTTTAGTCTGTATAAGGCCTTATTTTGAGCCAGACTAAGGATCAACAATTCTCTTAGGCTGCTCAACATAAACTTTTTAATTTAGAATCCCATTCAGAAATGTACTTTTAACATCCATTTGGTAGAGCTTGAACCTCATTTGACATGCTACAGATAGTAAGAGTCTAATAGATTCAAGTCGACCAGCATGTGTAAATGTTTCATCAAAATCTACTCCTTCCACTTGAGTGTATCTATGTGCAACCAAGCCTGCCTTGTTTCTGACTTTGCTGTTAAGTTCATCAGATTTATTTTTGAATATTCACTTTGTCCCGATCACATTGTGTCCTTTGGCCGAGGTATAAATTCTCAGATTTCATTTCTCTCAAATTGAGCTAGCTCTTCATGCATTGCTAGAACCTAATTTTCATCATCAATTGCATTTATAGTTTTGGGTTCAATTTGTGAAGTGTAGCAAACATTTTCAAGTTTATCTGCAAGCTTCCTCCTAGTTACTATTCCTTCACTGAAATCTAAGAGTACATTGTCAATCAAGGATTAGAAGTGTCAATCTAGTTCAGCCTGGTCGGGTCGTCTCGCATCCGATGAAGCCCGATGACGGCCCGCGTTAGAAAAAGTCCACACCACGAAGGGTTGCGGGTCGGGTCAACCCATCCTACAAAAATTAAACACGAACCCAGCCCACCAGTCGGCTCATCCAGGTCGAGCCCATGTGGGCCACGGTTCGACACGTATGAATAAAAAATTTAATTTTTTTTGAAATTACTAAAAAAAATTTACTAACTTATTGTACTTAAAAAAATGTGTTAAATTGCTAAATAAAAAATAAATAACAATGATAAATTCACATTTGTTGTCTATAACAAAAAAAATGTTTACCTTAAATTCACTTTTTTTTTTAATTATCAAATTAACCACTGGCCCGTCAAATGTTGAAACGCCCGGGTCCACGGTTCAGCATCCTGGGCCCACCCGGGTCGGTTCACTGGCCAGCCCACGGTTATGGGTCGTGGTGGCTAAGCTGATGCGGGTTCGACTGGCTGGCCCGTCTTGACACCTCTATCTAGGATGGTGGTTGCCTTCTCGTGTTCTATTCGTTATTTGTACTTATTACGTTAGAACCTCTAGGAGCAGGGACGGAGATATCAAAACATGATGCTAGTAGCTTAGTCTATCTATCTATGTTTGAAATAGACACATAGTTGTCTTGAGTACTTTGACATCCATCAACATGTTCTTCCAAATTCTGAATATTAGGTTCTTGTGAATAAGAGAAAAAATCATCAATGTCATCAATTGTTACATTGATAGATTCAATGATAGTTTGAGTGCGTATGTTATAAATTTTGTAAGCTCAACTGTTTTCAGAATAACCAATAAACACTCTCTCATTTCTTTTTGAATCAAATTTACCCAAGTGTTCCCTATCATTTAACACATAGCATTTGTTACCGAAAGTATGGAAATACTTGAAGTTCGGTTTTCTTCCTTTCTAGATTTCATAGGAAGTTTGAGTGGTTCATGTTCTTATAGACACACATTCAAAATATAAGAAGCGAGACTTATAGATTCAGTCCACAATTTAATAGGAAGCTTTTTACTAGTTTAGCACTACTCTAGCCATCTCTTGTAAAGACCTATTTTTCATTCCACAAATCTATTTTGTTCAGAGATTTTAGGAGCATAGAATTTATGAAAATGTCATTTTATTCACAAAATGTAGAGAATGTAGCATTTTCAAATTCCTTTCATGATCACTTCTAATCCTCATTATTTTTATTCCCTCAAAGTGTTTTTTTGTTGTTATTTTAGGTGCAAAAATTTAAATCTTTCAAAAACGTCAAACTTTTCTTTTAAGAAATCTACCCAATTATATCTAGAAAAAATCATCCATGCAGACATATCATCACAAAGTTGGCATATACTAATTGGTTATAAAAAGTGTTTATCATCACAAAGTTGGCATATACTAATCAAGTTAGCTTTCAAACTTACAAGAAAAAGTACTTCTTTTAATGGAGAGAATCACCAATTAGGATAGTGCCTACACTTTCAATATTACCTTGTGCTCCATCACCAAAGCTAACCGATCGCATGACTCTTGTAGTTAGTTAGTCAAGATCAATTACCGGTCAAATGTCTAGAACAACCACTATCAAAATACCAAGAGTTAGGAATAAAAGTTCTATAGGCAACATCAACCATATAATAATTTAAATCACTTTTTCTAACTCAAATTTGTCTTACTTTAGTGTTCCTATGGTGTCTCATTTGTCTATTAACCAAGTTCTTATTAGATAAACAATGAAATGAGTCATGTCCTACATTACCACAAATGCAACATTTTACAAAGCATTTTGTTTTACCTCTGCATTGAGAATTGATACATTGATTGTTTAGGCGATGTTTGTGAATGTTTTTAGTCTTGGCATTGATCGAACCTACATAGGCAAGTCACCTCGAAGATCAAGGCAATGAGAGTAGTTTTCTAGAAATCGCAGATTGTGTTTCTTTGTGAAATTGATCTAATTCCCAACTTTTCATTTACCTTTTCCAACATATCATAATCCTTCTTTGAAGTTTAGAGTTCTTCTATAGCTTAGGGTTTCATTCAAGAGAGAGGCTCCAATTGTTAGTTGCTTGACCATTTCTTTTGATTTTTCTAATTCATCAAGAAGGTTCACAATTTGATCGTAATTCTCCTTTAAGAGATTGGTTAGAGTATCATTTTTAGTAACAATTGTTGCCTTATAATCTTCCAAAAATTTCATCATAACATGAATAAAAAAATCTTCTCATGTTCGTCTTTTAATTGTTTGTTCACATCTGATGCGAGTTAGGACAAACAGGGTTTGGTCCTTTAAATGTTATAGTCAAGGAGTCGAACTTGCACTCAATTATGGCGGAAGGTCATTGTCTCACCTATCTTTTCTCTAGATTTGGTTGTTATTCTCACATGTGCTTTAGTTGTAAATCGATTTGGCCATGTGAAGATTCATCGATGGTCCCGAAATATTCTTTTTATTTAGGATTAGTAAAGTGGCTCAAGGACTTTAGTTTGCACCCTTCGTCTAATATGAGTTCTTATAATGGCGAATGTTTAAAGTAGCATATGTCGACTCGAATAGTTAGATGGCCGATTCATAAAAATTTACCTTCGCCTACTTGTGGATTAAGTTGTACCCTACCGCTTAAACGAGTCATTTAAAGCTTTGGAATTCCAGTTAGTATAATTAAAATAAGTCGTTGCCCACTAAATGCTTTTTTTCTCTCTTTCTATACCATTTTCAACAATAGTGGAAGTTTTATAGCCACAGCACAATATAGTGCCAATCTTTTCATCAAGTGATTGGATATAGACTTGAATCCTAATTTTTTTTAATAGGCATAATTAGTACCATCTAAAACTAGTGGTCTAAACAGAGCTCCATCCATATCTAGGTTTTTCATATCATACTTATAGAAGTGTACATTCTCTAATACCAATTGAAAGTTCTAAAACCTAGATTAATTAAATTAAAAATAATTTTTGTCTTAATTAAATGAGCGGTGGATGTAATACAATCGAATTGGCGCGTTGTATTGTAAAGCGGTTTTGACACGCACTAGCATATCAATGCAAGATTTGTTTACCTAATTTGTTTAGAACGAAATTTAAATAACTAAATACGAACACAAAGTGTAACGTGGTAAACTCCGAAGGAAACATCCACGGACCCCCATGCCATGGGTAAAACAATCCACTAATAATCTTAATTAAAAATACGATAGTATCGATTTTTGTAGTTTTGTAAGATTAACTAAATAACAATCAAAATAATATAGATCAACTCTCTTTTGATATTTCTTCTTTTGACTTTTTGATAAAGTTGAATCAAACTCATCGATCTTGACTTTATCGTGACTTCTCTATTGTACTTGACTGCAACAACCACTTAAATTAAGAACTCCCGTTCTTAACTTTGCGCTAACTAAATTAATCAAGATATAAAATTATTCCTTGAGCACAAATTTGTTTTTTATTCTTCAATGAGTTTGAAGAAAAATTTTGTACTTTGAAACTAAAACAATGAAGCTTGATGTGTTGTTCTTTCAATGGAGTCGGCCGGTTGGAGCTTGAAGAACAAGAGCACAAAAATATTTTTCAAAGCTTTATTCTAATGTCTTGAAGAACTCGTTGGCTTTGAAAAATTATTCAATGAAGCACCATGTCTTGTTCACCTTGAATGGATTCGACCGATTTGAAGATTATGGAACAAGAACATAAATTATAATTTCAAAACTTAATTCCTTATTGATTTATACTCTTACTTATAGGTAAAGTAATAATCAAATTAGAAATTATTTCTTACCTAAAAATCTGCAATAAAAATGGTAAGATAATTAGTAGGAAAGATACCAAAAGATATATTAGATTTGTAGAATGAAAGTATTTAGGAAACTCAAGATTATCTTTAAATATTTCATTCCTAAACAAATCCAATTGAATAAGGGAATGTATTTTAACCTACAAGAGGGTTGTTCCTTATATTCACGTGATCAGATAATTTTATGTAAAGAAATCGAATAAAATCTGCAGCCTAGAGATGTGGAATAAAATATGCTTAAATCTGCTTACCATCTCAGCCAGTCAAAACTAGCACAAACGCGGCTAGTCAGAGCGTACACGTTATCCTCCTCTTTTGTCATTAAAAATAAGTAATATTAATTAAGTTGGCCAATATAAAAAGATGATTTTTTCAGAAAATTGGTGCAAATGGTCCCTAACATTTGCCCTTGTTGTGCAAATGGTCCCTAACCCTTATTTTATGGTGCAATAGTCCCTAACATATGTGTTATGGTGCGTAATTGGTCCTTATTTGATAAAAAAGACAAATATGCCAATAGTTTTATTTAGAAAAATTTTCAATTGGATTCTTAACCTTTGCAAAAAGTACAAATTGGTCCGATACTCTTATTTTTTATTAAAAAAATTAAAAGAAACTAACAAATTGATAATATACTAAATTATTTTGTATATTTTACGAAATATTATAAAATAACTAAAATTTAAGTTCATAATTATTAACAAACATTTTATTAAAATGATTTTATTATTATTAAGAAATGGAAAATTGGCCAAAAATGTTCCTAACGTATGGACCCGGTGCGCAAATCATCTTTACCTTTCAAATTTTGACAATTACATCCCTTACCTATTCATGTAGTGCCCAAATCATCATTTTAAACGGAATCCATCCAATATTCCGTTAAACCTTTCGGATTTTGGCGCAAATGGTCCCTAACCTTTGTTCTTATTGTGGAATTGGTCCCCAACGTTTATGTTTTGGCAAACAAGTCCCTAACTTATGTGTTTTAGTGCGAAATTGGTCCTTATGGAATGAAAAAGATAATTATGCCCTTAGTTTAATTAGAAAAAATTGTATGTGGATTCCTAATCATTACAAAATGTGCAAATAAGTCCAATACTTTTATTTTTTTATGAAAAAATAAAATTTCAAATAAAAAACTAATGAGTTATTTACTTTTATTAGTAACTTTGTCACAAACTTGATGTTCAAAAAAAGATTAGTTCAAACTACAAATATTAAAATTATATACATCATTTTGTTATTTATTTAACATATAATGTGTAAATTAATTTTTTAGTATTTTTAAAGTAAAAGAGTAAGAGTTCAATGTCATAAAATTATAAAAATTTATAATTTTAAAGTAAAGAGTGAGGAAAAAATTTATAAAAGAGGGAGAAAATAATTTCTCACAATGATTTCTCTTTATTACTTAATAATAAAAATAATAATTTTATTTGATATTTTTATTACTAAACTATTAATTCAAAAAAAAATACCCATTAGTTTTTTTTTAAATTTTTTTATAAAAAATAAAAGTATTGGACTTATTTGCACATTTTGTAATGATTAGGAATCCACATACAATTTCTTCTAATTAAAATAAGGGTATATTTGTCTTTTTCATTCCATAAGGACCAATTTTGCACTAAAACACATAGGTTAGGGACTTGTTTGCCAAAATATAAATGTTGGGGACCAATTCCACACTAAGAACAAAGGTTATGGACCATTTGCGCCAAAATCTCAAAAGTTTAACGGAATATTGGATGGATTCCGTTCAAAATTATGATTTGGGCACTACATGGATAGGAAAGGGATGTGATTGCCAAAATTTGAAAAGTAATGATGATTTGCGCACCGGGTCCATACGTTAGGGACGTTTTTAGCCAATTTCCCTTAAGAAATTATTAAAATTTAAACTTTAATTTTATCATTACAACATAAAAAGAAAAATAACTATGTCACAAACTTGATACACAAATATTAATATACGCTATTTTGTTATTTATTTGACTTAATTTTTATTCAAATTTTTTACATCATATAACAATTACATATACCTAAAGCGCGATAATTTTATAGTTTTCTCTTATGAAAAATTTAATTAACACGACTATAGTGATATATTTAATATGTTAAATTAAATATTGTTTAATAAATGTATCTAACTTATTTGCACATTTTGCAAATGTTAGAAATCCAATTGTAATTTTTTTAACTAAAATTAAGGGTATTTTTTTTTTTTTTTTATCAAATAAGAAACTATTGCGCACCTAAATGAATAAATTAGAGACCACTCCACTAAAAATGAAAGGTTAGAGACCATTTGCGTACTATTAGTATACGTTAAGGACCATTTGCACCAATTTCCCTATTATTTCCAACATTCACAATCAAACTTTTGTAAGTACAAATTCTTTGCTCTTAGTTTTATAACTGCAATTCAAAAATTACGTACGATCTTTTATCACTTTTAAATAAAACTATAAAAATTCATTTTCACATAAGTTTCATTTTTCTAGAACATTGTTATACACAATATTATTGTTGTCTTTCATTTTGTCAATAACACTATAATCAACTCTCAAAATTTTCTTTTTCGTTATAATTCTAAATACTATATTTTTACCTTAATAATAATAAAACTTCTTTATCGTCTAAAATTTATGTAGTAGTACACTTATCAAATCTTATTTTTTATACAGTTGAAGATAGCCAACAATAGCAATGGCAACAAGAAAGTGAAGCTATTAACAATAATAGTGGCAATATTTTAGTATGCATTGAAAATCACATTAGTGTCAAAAATTGAAATATCTCAAACAACGTTGAAAAAAACAATGATATCAAATTAGTAACTTTGAACCACTAGAGGATACTCTGGCTTTCCTTTCCTTGAATTTCTAGGACATAGAAGGATCTGCCATGCTATTTGATATTTCTTTCACAGTGAACAACAAAGAAAAATCAGAATGGCAAACAAGATCAAAAGAAACGGATGAACTCTTTTGCATGGATTGTATTCGAAGAAGACTACAACATAAACGATATAGTAGGGTGTAATCTAAGCTGCAATAAAGATCTTATATCTATATCAGATATCCAAATCCAGGAAAAAAAATATTATAAAACGATTCTCTCTAATCTCCGACAAACTCTATATTCAATAGCCCAAAACATCCCGTGTATAGAATTTGTTTCAAATGTTTAAGCCCGATCTAATACAAATGGTAGACAAACATGAGGTTTTACCACTGCCCCTATCTTTGTCCTTCAATTTTATACTTTTAATAATAAATTTATTCACATTTTTATACTTTTACTAAGATCATGTTCGGCAGCAATTTCAGAGAAAAAAACTCATTTTTGGAGCTTCAGTTTTTTGACTTTTCAACACAATTTGAAATGAAATGACTAAAATACCCTTTAGCTTTTAAATGACATTTCAATGACTGAGGGCTATTTGTCATATTGCAAAATTTGTGTAAGAACTTTTTAGTATGTGGCCCACCACATTAATGGGAAAATGGATTTTGGTGACTAAAAAATGGCAGCCGAACAAGCACTAAATATACCATATAGAATTGAAATAATAGTTACCGTAGAAAATTTTGAATACACAAAATTCGAGCTTTTGGATATAGTCGATGACAATTTTATAATCCAGTCTAAACTGTAAATATAGAAGATCTACATAGAAGAACTATATGTCACAATTAATGATCAAAGGTTTATTCTATGTATTATTGTTATCAATAAATTTTCTGTATTTTCAATATTAAATAGTAGAAACAATTATTAAATTTTAAATATAATGTCCCTAAGCTAAAATTTTATGTTTACAAAATATGATTTTTTTTCTCACATACATTACACTACTAATTATACAATCTACCATAATGATAACTTAAAAAAGATTTCAAATACAATATTATAAATACACAACATGAAATGTACGGACCAAAAACTAATTGGTATTGAAAGATTTACTCAACCTTGGGGAACTTCGTTGGGGTAGAAGATTGGTTCCAATGACTCACCCAGCTAGAAAAAATTGGCCCTGTCTTGAAGAATGGTTCTGGTTGTATCTTATGTCATTAGTGATAGAATATTAACAATTTAGTTGTTTATTATGTTGCTTATAAAAGACTTGCATGGTTATAAACATTTTGGACACATCTCTAACTAGTCGGTATTAAGAGTGAGTTCTATTAAAAGTGGTTGTTACAGTTTTAGATCATTGCGAGTTCTCTATCGGTAAAATGGAGCATGTATTCATAATCAATTTATTGCAATGACTCTAACTGCATGCGAAATTTCTTGTGAAATGTTAAGTACTTTGAGCACTCCCCATATAAAGGTAAATTCTATCCCAAAGTGATCTTTATGAAGAAATACAGATAATGGAGAAGAAGAAATAAAACTTTATCTTAGTATTTCAACTCTAGGGATTATAGTCTTATATACAACTTGTCAGCATTGTTAACTATGGAAAATGATATACAACTTGTCAGCATTGTTAACTATGGAAAATGAAAACGATAAGAGAAATACAATAAATGAAGAATATACAATGGGAAATAATTGACCATGTGACTAAGAAATCAAATAAAGGAATTAATGGTAACAAGATCATCTGATGGCAATGAATTGTGGAGAGAAATATGGCAAGTCAAACAATTCAATATTTTTGACACTCCCCCCTCAAGATGGCATGTGAAGATTTCAAACACCCATCTTGACAAGTAAATCACAGAACATGTCTGCTCCAAGTACTTTGGTAAAAATATCAACCAATTGTTGTTTGGAACGAACAAAGCTAGTACGAACTACTCCTTGCTAGATCCTTTCACGAACCAAATGACAGTCTATCTCGATGTGTTTGGTACGTTCATGAAAGGATGGGTTGGCTGCAATATGTAAGGTCGCTTTGTTGTCACAATAAAGATGAGCTGGCTGTGAGTGATGAATTCCAAAGTCTTTTAGCAAATATAACAGCTAACTAACTTCACAACAGGTTGCCGCCATTGCCCTATACTCCGCTTCAACAGAAGAGCGGAAAACAGTTGATTGCTTATTTGATTTCCATCAAATGGGAGAGCTTCCAAGAAAGACACAATACCATGTGGTTGAACAACAAGAATCAGGACAACTTGCCCAATCTGAATCACAGTAGGCATGCAGTTGCAATGAACTAGATGTTGAAAGAAGAATTCCTTGGCCAAGACAACTTTTTAAATAGCGCAAAACTCGTATTGCAGCAAGATAGTGTGGTTGACGAGGTTGTCCAAGAAACTGACTAAGAATTTGAATAGAATAAGTAATGTCTGGTCGTGTGACTGTGAGATAAAGCAAACGGCCAACCAAGCGCCTGTAAGATGTTGGATTTGAAATAAGTTCACCATCATTCTTGCTCAATCGAAGATTTTGTTCCATGGGGGTCGTTGAAGAATGTGTGTCTAGGAGACCAAACTCTTCAAGTAACTCAAGAAGTAACTCAAGAGCATATTTTCGTTGGCTTAGATAAATACCCAGTTTTGATCGAGCAATTGCTATACCAAGAAAATATTTGAGGATACCAAGATCTCACACTTTGAAATGACTTCGAAGGGTCGCCTTTATGTTTTGAATCTCCTTAAGATTATCACCTGCGATAATAATGTCATCGACGTATACAAGGATAATAGTAAGAGAATTGTTTTCTGTTTTTGTAAACAGAGAATAGTTCGCCTTTGACTGTTGGTAACCGGCTCCCAACACCTTGCTAGAAAGCTTGGCAAACCATTGACGGGAAGCCTGCTTGAGACCATAGAGGGACTTTCGAAGCTTACAAACGACATTGCCATTGCCATGATGTTGAAAACCTTGTGGAAGCTGCATAGAAACATCCTCATCTAGGTCACCATGAAGAAAAGCATTGCTAATGTCAAGTTGATGGAGGTGCCAACTTTGAACAGCTACAATGGCTAATAAACATCGCATTGTTGTGAGTTTGGCTACTGGTGCAAAGGTTTCTTGATAATTGAGTCCTTCTTGTTGATTGTATCATTTTGCAACTAATCGAGCCTTGTACCACTCAATGGTTCCATCTAGATGGTACTTGATTTTGTAGACCCACTTGCACCTAATAGCTTGTTTCTTAGGTGGTAGTGGCATAAGCTCCTAAGTTCGATTAACCTCCAGGGCTTTAGTTTACTCTGCCATGGCCTTTTTCTAATTCACATCAAGCATTGCTTGTTTGAATGTCTTTGGTTCTTGGCTAGAAGATATGGAAGCTAAAAAGTAAACGATGCATTCGAGAGAACTTTTCATATGACAAGAAATTATGTAGGGGATAAGACGTACTTATAGGATTTGAAGAAGACGTTGGTACCAGCAGATCACATGTGGCCAATTGACAATGATAGTCCTTAAGGTAAGAAGGAGGGCAAGACTCACAATTAGATCATCGAATTGGTGGTGTAGAATGTTCTTGTGTTGTAATAACAGGGTATTCGTTATCTCGTGTTTCAACTTGTATTTCAACTTGTGGAGGAGACACAATTTTATTATTAGTCTCATTGCCATAACATGGAAAAACAAGCTGATTCGAGGGAACTTTTGTTTCTTAATGGAATGGGAAAACATATTCTCTAAAGTGAACATCTCAAGAAACAAAGATTTTGTTGGTTTCAAGATCATAAAGCTTGTATCCTATTGGGCCGTAAGGATAACCAAGGAAGATGCAACGAGATGCTCTAGAGTCAAACTTTATTTTTGAACCACTAGTATTTGTTGCAAAACACAACTTATCGAAGACCTTTAAATGTGACAATGAGGGAATTGATTTAAATAACAATTGATATGGTGTCTTACCAGACAACAAAGGAGTTGGAGTGCAATTGATAAGATAAGCTGCAGTTAACACACATTCACCCCAAAATTTAATAGGGAGTCTTGCTTGGAAACGCAAAGCACGATCAACATTGAGTAGGTACCCATGTTTTCTTTCCACCATGCCATTTTTTTGTGGTGTGTGTACATAGCTTGTCTCATGCATAATCCTTTTAGAATTATAGAAATCTTTCATGTTGAATTCTAATCCATTATCAAACCGTAATACTTTTATCTTTTTATTGAATTGCATTTCAACATAAAAATAGAAAGATTGTAAAAGTGAACGAGTCTCATTCTTACATTGCATAAGAAAAATCCAATTACAACGAGAACAATCATCCACAATAGTGAGAAAATAATGAGCACCTGATAGAGAAGCAGTATGAAATTTACCCCAAATATCACATTGGATTAAATCAAAAGGTTCAGCAGAGCTTTTATTACATAATAGAAAAAGAGTTCGAGTTTGTTTGGCTAGAGGACAAATCTCACAACTTTCATGTTGAGCAGAAGGACTTAAAGCTGAAATGTAATGCGAAAACAACTTAGAACGACTATGTCCAGGGTGTCCAAGACGTTGGTGCCATAAATTATGAATTGAGGAAGACACAGCTTGAGAACATCTGGGATTGGTTGTTGGCAATTGAAAGAGATAAAGAACATCATGTAATCTACCCGCTCCAATCATCTTCTTCGAGGATGGGTCCTGCATGTAACATGAATCAGAAAGAAAGGTTACAATACATTTTGTATCATGGATGAGTTTGACAACAGAGATTAAATTAAAATGAAAGCTTGGAACACATAAAACATTTTTTAGAATAATATTAGGTGTGAAGTGAACATCACCAATATGTGTAATTGGAACGTTTTCTTCATTTGGAAGCTTAACTGTTTTATGACACGTAGGTTGTAAATGGGAGAAAAATGAAGGAGAGCTAACCATACGATCGGTATCTCCATAATCAATTATCCAAGAAGTTGAATGAATAGAATGGATGGCATTAAGAGCAATACTTGTCAGATTATATTGGGAGGCATTGTTACCTACAAAATTTGATTTAGGTTGAGTACCAATCAACGTTAAAATCTGTTGGTATTGTTCTGGAGTGAAAGGAAAACTCCATGCGAAGAAGGGATCGAAATCTAATGTGCAGAAGCTTGGCCTGGTGTGAATTGGTTTGGACCCTTATGCATCTTGTGACCAGGAAGATAGTCGTGCACTTTATAACATTTATCCTTGTCATGTCCTATTCTTCCACAAAAATCACATTTTTTTTAGAATTATTGGAATAATTTTGACGACGATTTTTGCCTCCATTGTCACTCTCCTTGGCAACTAGTGCAACAGATTCCATCGTGGGACATGAAATGGCCATACCACGTTGTCGTTCTTCTTGAAGGAGTAACGAGAAAACCTTACTCAATGTCGAAATGAGATTCATCAGTAATATTTGACCACGTGAAGTTGTATAGCTTTCGTTCAAACCCATCAAGAACTGCATGGTGCGATCTCTATCTCTATATCCCTCCAAGGTCTTGTTAGAATCACAAGTGCAAAGACGTATAGGAGAATAAATATTTAATTCATCCCACAGCCCCTTCAATTTTGAATAGTAAATCGTGATGGAACCCTGACCTTGTGGTAGAGAGGTAATCCTTTGTTGGAGTTCAAAAATTCACGGGCCGTTGACCTGAGAAAATCTTTCTTCAAGATCCAACCAGGGTCTCTAGCTGTTTCTGCATAAATGGCATCACTTGCAAGTTCTGGGATGATAGCATTCACAAACTAGGATGCCACCATGTCATCACATTACTTCCAATCTCCAAAATTTGCATCTTTTTGTGATAGCTTTGGGATTGCTCCATTAACAAAACCAGACTTGCTTTTTGCACTAAAAGCCTTCAACGTAGCTTTGCTCCACATGGCATAGTTGTCTCTATTCAACAAAGAAGACACTAAAACAGCTCCTAGGTTATCCGAGGGATGAGTGGTATAAGGGTTTTTTTTTTATTTGTGTCACCCATTGCAAACAAATATTAAGCAAAGTAACTTATTTAGAAGAAGAGATAAATAATCTTAGAAACGATATGGCTCTGATACCATGATGAAATACAGAGAATGGGGGAGAAGAAATAAAACTCTATTAGTATTTCAACTCTAGAGATTACAGCTTTATATACAACTTGTCAACTTTGTTAACTATGAAAAATGAAAACGATAAGGGACATACAATAAATGAAGAATATACAATGGGAGATAATTGACCATGTGATCAGGAAATCAAATAAATGAATTAATGGTAACAGGATCATCCGATGACAATGAATTGTGAAGAGAAATATGACAGGTCAATCAATTCAATATTCTTGACACTTTACAATTAGTATAACAGCAAACACCCTTTGATAACAGGCACGGCAACTTGAGATGAGAAGGATTACTTCTAGTAGAAGATCGGTTCGGTTGAGTTCAAAAGTGGTTGTTACACATATTTAGAGATAAAAGAGTGCTAAGGCTAGAGGCAATGGGCAAACCTGTCCATTGAATCGCATAATTTGAACAATCAGGTCAATCAATTCAATATTCTTGACACTTTACAGTTAGTATAACAGCAAACACCCTTTCTAGAGACCCTCATAGCAGGCACGACAACCTGAGATGAGAAGGATTACTTCTAGTAGAAGATCGGTTAGGTTGAGTTCAAAAGTGGTTGTTACACATATTTAGAGATAAAAGAGTGCTAAGGCTAGAGGCAATGGGCAAACCTGTCCATTGAATCGCATAATTTGAACAATCAGGTCAATCAATTCAATATTCTTGACACTTTACAGTTAGTATAACAGCAAACACCCTTTCTAGAGACCCTCATAGCAGGCACGGCAACCTGAGATGAGAAGGATTACTTCTAGTAGAAGATCGGTTCGGTTGAGTTCAAAAGTGGTTGTTACACATATTTAGAGATAAAAGAGTGCTAAGGCTAGAGGCAATGGGCAAACCTGTCCATTGAATCGCATAATTTGAACAATCAGATTTGCTTTGAATATGCCTTTGTACACTTCTAGTGCTCATTGCAAACCAAAATGCAAAGTAATCAGCAAAAAGCTTCTGAAACTAAAAGAATGTATATTTATTTTCATTTGTGCACACCTCATTTAAAAACTCTTCCTCCCTTTATTTTACAAGAGCAAATCATAATTTCCAATTGAAATTTAATTGAAAAACTAAATGCTATTTTTTTCTTTTTCCTCTGCTGCTTCTGAAGGTATTCTAGTTTCCTTCTATCAATCCTTCACTCCCATTCATGGAGCAAGTTCCGTGACGTAACTGGCGAACCTTCAAGGCCCAGGAATACGGCAATTAAGCTCAAGACCGTCAAGACCGGGCTTGTAATCAATAACGTGCCAGACCAGAAAAGCTCTTGGAGTAGGACTCTTTTTTGGGCCCCGGGGCAAAGGGAGTGAATTGATTTTCCCAATTATTGCAATTCAATAGACCTCACACAAGGATTGGAAGCATAGAAATACAAATTCTAATAAAAGCTCTTATTGTTCAGTTTTCATGTGGCCTGACAGTGGAGAACCTGCAAATGCAGCATAGAAAGACAGCAATCAGCTTAAGATCTTTGAGCCACTCGAGAAATTTTACCGGAAAAACATAGTGTACCACTTAAATTTTGGCTGTTAAGAGGATCATTTGAATTGAACCCCATCTGAATAATGTTGTGAAGTTCATCTTCCCACGCGCAGTGTACCTATGTTCGGCAACATTGAATAAATCATAAAGCTAAATCCCTCCAGTAGAATTGCAGTTATCCAGAAGGCCAGAAATCTGAAAACATTTAAGAAGCTTACTTGAGATGTGGACTCTTTAAGTATTCCACCAACTGTAGAAAATTGGGGATTGACCAAACCCTGAAGTGGACCTGAAGAGCTTCCCAAGCCAGGAAGAACTGCTTGGATTGTTCCAGTTTGCAACTGTTGCAATGGAGGATAAGGTGTAGTCATATATGATGAAAAAGCCAATGAAGATGGTGGACCAGCTCGTGGCTGAAGGATTTGTCGTCAATGTATTAGTTGTACTGTGGCATTAAAAAGAATGACAGTTTTGCAGATAGTCAAGCGTCGAGTGGTGCTTGGATGAACGAGCATTTCTTACATCTTTGGCCAGTAGCCCTTCAATATTGAAGTCCAGCCGAGGATTTACTGTGGCAAGCTTCATTGAGAGGAACTGAAAAGTCATAGATACACACTCAAGAATAATCTATGACTAACTGTAAACACACAAAATTCAAAATCAAAAGGGTAAAGCATGAGCAGATTCTTTTCTTTTTTTTTTTTTTCTTTTTTTTTTTTTCTTTTGGGGGCGGGAATGAGAAGGGACTTGACAAGTCACATTCTGATCATGATAAAAGATTTTATGTGATGAGGACCTTGAAAACGTTCCACATGCTCGCCCTCCCCCCCATAAAACAACCCAACAATTAAGAAAACAAAGAAAAGGTTGGGATTCATCTCTAGTTTCTTAAAAGATGCATGAATAGAGACACCACCTATTCAAGCTCCCCAAACAAAATTTCAAAGAAAAGTAAACAATGAAGGGTAGTCAAAACCTTGTTCCTTTTTCCATATTATTCGAGAACAGGAGGAAAAAATGTAGCATTAATTCACAATTCGCATACCTCAACCTGTTGTTGAAGTGATTGTACATAATTAATGATTTCATCCAGCATAACTGCTTTTCCAGTTACCTGTAAAAAGATAACTCATTTTTATTGTACAAACTAAGCAGAGAGACAAACGAAGTGAGCATATGATTAGCCATTATATGCTTTAAACTAGTTTCAACATAACCAACCTTGCTGCAACCAGGCACAAGATCCTGAAGAAATTTCATTCTTTCACTAATTTTTTCCCTCCTTACCTACAATGTAAATCAATTATCTTAACTCAAAACCAAAGAAAATGTTTCTTACTGCAGCCTATTAATAAACTTTCACTAAAAAATTTACTCTTTCTGCAAGACTGTGGCTATTTGTTGCTTGACCTCTTCGAGCTCGAACATGTATGTATTCTTCTTTAGGTAGATCCGACCCTTGAGATCCCGACTTATCATGTTTACCCCCAGGCTTACTCGATGCTTGACTTTGATCACCCTGCTGTTGAATTTCAGCTCGGTCCTTTGCAGTTTCAGTTGCCGGCTGTCTGCCTCCATTGTTTACATTAAGTTGAGTACCCTGAGACAAAATCGAGAGAGATCGGTAAATAAAGGCTAATAGTGGACATAAGGGACATGAAGCACTGAAATCGATAAGACAAATGTGTTATCAGTCAGTGTCCAACCTGTCTGGTTCTCTTCCTTTTCTTAGAGCCAAGTCCTTTAGCAGAAGATTCCACGGCTGCATCCTCCAACTCCTCTTGAAAACCGCTGCAACTAAATTCAGCCTCATCAGACTCGTGAGCCGAGACACCAATGCCATATTTTGCTTCATCATGAGAGCTAGGAAAGTTTTCCATCATTTTATCATTCTTGATTGGGCTGCCTTCAGTTCCTAGCTCAACTGGTAGAGAAACCTCCTTGGAACATTCAATTGCATTAATTTCATGCCTCTGAGATTGCATCACCGGCAGTGATTTTGATCCATTACCCATAAAAACCTCCGGTGAATCCCCAGTGTAAGGATTCAGAGATTCGGATAATCTAAAGGGGCTCATCATATCAACAAAATTCTCTCCACCGAAGCATGAAAACCTGGCAGCTCTTTCAATGAAACCTGAATCAGCCGGAAAGTGAGGCAAGCTCGGAGGAAGCATCACAGGAAAATCTGTTAAAAACGTACTCCCTTTCATCATTGCATTAGGTCTTACAGGACCAAAACTATCAGTCCCATTACCCAATGTGTTTGAAGTGCTAGCATTATTTTTGACATTCATGTCACAATAGCCTAGACTCTGCCCAATGATGGGCTGGTTCCAAATGGGAGGGGCAAAAGAGTCTGCCATGGAGTCAAAGGAACAAGCTAAAGACTCGACCATCGAATTGCTTGTGGGATTTATTACCATGGATGTATTTGTTAGATTATTTCCATTTAATTTCCATTGTAGAGACATATTTCCATCTCGGTAGTTAAGAGGTTCTTCATTCCTCTTTTCCAGCTGGACAGTAGCATCCTCTCCAGCCATATCCATCTCTTCTTTACAAGAGTTGAGAAGCAACCCCAGAAGAACAAGAGAAACACTCTCTTGAAGTTTTCTTTGGAAAATCAAGAAACAGCCTAATGAAAAAGCAAATTAGAAATCACTAGAAAGAGACCCAAATTTTCATTCTAACTCAACAAAAAACAAGAGGGTTCAAAATGGGTAAAAAAAATGAAATAAATAATATAATAGTCAATTAAACTAATTCAAATTCAACTACAAAATTTAAAGGCAAAAAGCATAAAGTATAAACAGTAGTTAAAATTGAAAATTCAGAAAACTGAACGAAATAGTCCAACAATTGAACTAGCCACTCAGAAACAGCTGAAAAGGGAATTTATGGCTGATTGACAAAATCAAAACAAAATGCAGAGCTATTTCAAATTTATCCACTGAAATTCAAGCAGCCTTCAAAAATTAAAGCGTCAAATGGCCACCAATTCCCAATAATAATAAATACATAAATAAAAAACAAGAGTCAATAAAAATCAATTTTAACATCATAAATACTACACTGATTCAAAACCCTTGTCAGAGAAAGAACACAGCAGAAACTAAAAGTGGCAAAGAAAGAAAGATACCATTTTCAGATTGTATGCTACTTTTGGTGCTTCAGTTTCTTTTCGGTACTTGTGATGAAAAATTCAAAAAAAAAAATTTCTTGAATTTTGGCTGTGGGGTTGTTGTTCAGAATTCAACTGTCAAGAAAACAGTAAAGATGGAGAGAAAAATGGGGGATTCGAAGGAATTGAAAAAGAAAGCTTAACAGGAAAGGCGTTGCATTTACACAATTACACCCACGCCTCTGCATCAAAAAGTGAGCTCTGATGATTAAAACCAGTAACCACCGCCACTGCTAGTTGTTAAAATATTCCATACACATACAGTTGCGACCCAAAATAAATATTTTTTAGGGTTAATTACATTAATGGTTCCATTCTTTCAAGTTTATAACGATTTCATCTCCATTCTTTTTTTTAGCAGATATCATTCCCATTCTTCTATTTATTCTCACAGAGGGTCCCCAAATCACTATTTTTCACTATTCTAATAATTCTATGACAATTTTACCCATTGACTTAAAGAAATTAAAATAATAAGAAAAAAAATACAATGAAAACATTGCAATTAGGCCCTTAATCTTTTCAAAAGTACAAACAAATCTTAAACTATTTTATTTAACACAGATTGGTGTTCTTCTCAAAAAAAAAAAAAAAAGAATATATATTTTCATCCCACCCCCAGATTTCCTCATTGAAAATTCATGTCCAAACAACAATCTGAAAAATACACCATGGCCGGAGTCCCAACACGCCACCAAGTCAATGAAAAACGGAGTAGTACGTTGCCGGAGACCCATGCGCTTGTGCGTCGATCCGCTGTGAGCGATCCGCGCGTGCAGATCTCCCGCAAGACAATCGGGCGACGCGCTGGCTGGATCTCTACGCACTCCCGTGAGCGCTACCGATTTCGCGCGTGTTGGTCATTTAGTGCGTCTCCAACGAGCGCAAATCTCAACACGTATAACTGGTCATCTGGTGCATCTCTGACGGGCGCAAATCTCCGCGCCAAGACGTGACTGGTCATCTGGTGCATCTCCGACGGGTGCAAATCTCCATGCCCGTAATTGGTCATCTGGTGCATCTCCGGCGGGCGCGACTGATCATCATCTCTCTACAAATCTCTGGTGGCACAGATCCGATATCTGTGCTTGCGCCCAGCCGTGGCCACTCGAAGATCTCGAGATCTTCCTCAAGGCTCAACCGCTGAGCCACATGCGGATCCGAGATCTGCATTTGGGGGTGGAGTGGGGTGGGGTGGGGTGGGAAAGATAATTTCTTTTGAGTTTGGGAAGAACACTTATTTGAATAAAATAAAATTATTTAAGATTTTTTTGTATTTTTAAAAAGGTTAAGGGCTCAATTGCAATACTTTCATTGTATTTTTTATTCCTATTATTTTAATTTATTTAAGTCAAGGGGTAAAATTGTCAAAATAGTGAAAAATAGTGATTTGGGGACCCTTTGTGAGAATAAATGGAAGAATGGGGATGATATCTACTAAAAAAAAGAATGAGAATAAAATCGTTACAAACCTGAAAGAATAGAGACCATTAGTGTAATTAACCCTATTTTTTAATAAGTAGCTTTCAAAACTAGGTGGACAAAAAATATGAATTTTACTTAAGTCTTACATAGTTTCGAGCACTAAAATGAACTGTCAGTACCAAAGTTGTAAAAATTGTAAAGTTTGAGTCAAGTTTCAAGCTTTTTAGATATGGATAAAGCTTAAGCAATGACGAAACGTGAAAAAACGTTTTCTTATTTTTAATATTAAAAAAAAGATAAAAAAATTATTTGTAACTAAAAAGCACTTTTAAGATCTTTTTTAGTTAAAAATATAGTTGATCAAAAAAGCGCGTGTCTAGGCACTCTTTTTAGAATACTGGTTAGTTCGATTATCAATTTTAATACTCAAAAATGAAAATTCAAAAAGAGTTGAACTTTTATTTACTTTTTAAATATTGAGGCCGGTGTAATGCACCAACCACGTGAAAGAATTACCCATTTTACCTGTCTATTGTTGTTTTTGAGAGAAGAATTAAGTGAAATTACTTAAATTCTCACAGTGATTTTTTCAAAAATTGTAGGATTTGATCAAAAAATATAAGAATTGTTCAAGAATTAAAATATATTTTTTAGTTATGGGATCAAACCAGACAGAATAGTTCAATTTCTTTCGATTTCATTATCACGTTTGGAGCTAATTGTATCTATAAGATAATAGGGGCTTGATCTAATGGGCATTATAACAATGCCCACCGAAAGTATTAGATCAAAACCGTAAGTTAATAAAGATTCTCACATGTTCTTACTTTTTAGTGTAGTTTGATTTTATTCAAAACTGGACCAAATTAGACTCCCTCCCCTATTTTAAAGTGCTTATAAGCTTAACTAAATCTCTAGGGAATTTGGTGTAAATGGCTTTTGACCTTTGCTATCAATATGAAAATTCTCTCTAACGTTTAGTTTTTTAACACGAAAGTCTCTAATCTATATATTTTGGTACACAATTAGTCCTTATTTGATGAAAATAACCAATAAATTTTTAATTTTAATTAGAAAAAATTACACTTAGATTTCTAACTTTACGAAATGTGCAAACAGGTCTGGTACCTTTATTTAATAATATTTAATTTGACATACTAAATATATCATTATAATCTTATCAATTAAATTTTCTATAAAAGAAAAAATAATAAATTATTGTACTTTAAGTATATAGGTAATTGTTATGTAATGTGAAAATTTTGAATAAAAATTAAAATAAATAAATAACAAATTGATATACATAGAATCAATCTTATTAGGGAATTTGGTGTAAATAGTCTCTAACATTTGCCCTAAGTATGGAAATAGTCTCTAACCTTTGTTTTTTAGTACAGAAGTCCATAACATATATGTTTTTGTGTGCAATTGATCCTTATTTGATAAAAAGGCAAATATACTCTCATTTTTAATTAGAAAAAATTTCAATTGGATTCACAACATTTGCAAAAAGTACAAATAGGTCCGATATTTTTATTTTCCATGAAAAAATTTAAAAAATTAACAAATTGATAACATACTAAATTATTTTGTATATGTTACAAACTATTATAAAATAGCTAAAATTTAAGTTTATAATTATTAACAAACGTGTTAATTAAAATTAATTTATTATTATTAAGTAATCATATTATTTAAAATTTAAACTTTAGGGTGTGTTTGATTTTAATTAAAATCAGATTTTTTGGTAAATGTTGTTGAAATGTGTGGTTGAAAAGTTGTGGGATCATAAAATATGTAGTTAAAATTAATTGTTAACTCTGACTTTTTGGCAAAATCAAAATTAAAAACAAACGGACTCTTAATTTTATCATTACAACATAAAAAAAAATTGTCACAAACTTGATGCTCAAATATTTTTATTTAATTAAGATATTCGTTTATTAACTACAAACATTAGAGCTCAAATTGTTTTCTTATCATTCAAAAATAAAGTACACATAATGTCTAAATTAATTTTTATATTAAAAAAATATAATAAGATTGGTTGAATGTTATAAAATTATATACACCATTTTGTTATTTATTTAACTTAATTTTCAGTCAATTTTTTCACATCACATAGCAATTACATATACCTAAACCACAATAATTTTACATATTTATTTTATGAAAAATTTAATTGACTCAACTATGGTGATATTTAATATGCTAAATTAAATATTATTTAATAAATGTACCGAACCTATTTCAAACTTTGCAAATGTTAGAAATCTAATTGTAATTTTATTTAATTAAAACTAAGAGCATATTTGTTTTTGTCTTTTTTTTTTTTTTTTTTGACTAAATGATCGCCAAAACACATAGGTTATGAGCTTTTGTGCCAAAAAAACAAAGGTTATGGACTATTTTCGCACTGAGAGTAAATGTTATGGACCATTTACGCCAATTTCCCATTTTATTATGTTTTTATTTAATATAAAAATAACAATAAAAATTAATTTACAAATTATCTGTTCTTTAATTTCGAATAATAATAAAACGATAAATTAAAATATAAAAAATATAGTTAAAACTCTAATATTTGTAGTTAATAAATGAATAGCTCAATTAATTAAAAGTATTTGAGGATCAAGTTTGTGACAAAGTTTTTTTCTTTTTTATATTCATAAAACTTTAAATTTTAAATAATGTAATTACTTAATAATACAAATAATAATTTTGTTTAACACATTTGTTAATGAATATGAGCTTAAATTTTAGTTATTTCATAATAGTTAATAAAATATACAAAATAATATGTGTACATTATCAATTTGATTAATAAAGGTATCATATCTATTTGTACTTTTTACAAATGTTAAAAATCCAACTGTAATTTTTCCTTATTCAAATTAAGCGCATATTGGTCTTTTTCGACAATTAAGAACGAATAGCGCATTAAAACACACAAGTTAAGAATGTATGTACCAAAAAACAAATATTAAAGACTATCAGAACTAGATGTGTCAATCCAGGTCAGGCAGGCCGAGTCGACTCGCCTCCGATGAAGCCCAGAGACAGTCCGCATTAAAAAAAGTTCGCGCCACAGCGGGTTGCGGGCTGAGTCAATCCAACCCACAAAAATTGAATACAAGCCCGGCTCACCCGTCGACTCATCCGGGTCGAGACCATGTGGGCCGCAGTTCAACCCAGTTCGATCCGTATGAATAAAAAATTAATTTTTTTGAAATTACTAAAAAAAAATTAGTTACCTATTGTAATTAAAAAAATTGTTTATATATATAGCAAAAAATGTGTTAAATTACTAAATAAAAAAAAATAACAATGATAAATTCACATTTGTTAATTGTTTAATTCAATTTCTATTTTTTTATTATATTTAAAGACTAAAATAGCACGCATCTGTCATCTCTTTCACTTTAAATGATTCTCTGCCATTTATTAAAAAAAATTAAAATAAGCTAGCAGTTAAAAGTCGAATCGCCCGGGCCGTGAATAGTCCGCCTGGTTCACGAGCCAGCCCGCTGTTTGGCCTCATCGTGAACGGCCCACTGGTTCTTGGCCGGCCCATGATTCTGAGTCGAGACGGGTGGGCCGATGCGGGTTCGACCGACCCGCCCATATTCACACCTCTAATCAGAGTCATTTACACCAAATTTCCAAATCTTTATTACTCGAAGTATAAGCTATTCTTCAATACATATTGACCTTATATTATATAAGTAAAAGAGTTTTTATTTTTTGAATTTCAATAGTAAATTTTGAATTAGCATTTTATATATTTTATGTGAAAAAAAAAAAGTAACAAATATCTCCAACTTTTGCACAAAAGGGTGCTTGAGTCTTCACTCTTCAATATTTTTTCACAATATTTAATTTTAAATTTTTTTAGCAGAAAATTAAATTTAAAATGTCATCTGTATTTCATATGATCAGTCTCGATCTCCTGCCCCCAAAATTCGGCCCACCTGCTGACACCTCAATAGGTGGGCCGAATTTTCCTGCCCTCAAAGGGCAGGAGATCAGAATTCTTCCTCTGATACCATTTTAAGGGCAAAATAGATAGTTTTATGAAGTAAAAGAAAAGAAACAAAAGATAAGACAGCTGAAAAAGAAAAAAAAAATCATAAGATTTCTTTATTTAGTAAATTTTTCTTATATTTCAAAATTGTTCCTATATTTAAGAATTTATCCCTCCTTATTCTCTAGATCTTAATTTTCCCTCGACGTTTAATCAATTGTAATAGCATCTAGAGAGATTGAAACAAAATAAATCTACGAAACGATAAAATTGTACTTATGAATTTTTATATGTATATTAGAAGAAATCAAAAGTTGGTCGTATCTGTGGATTATGTCGGTTTATAAATGATTGTCACGTCTCCTACAATTTTGAACAAAAACTCTTTCATGTCTTGTGTGCATAACACGTTTCAATCATGTCCTAAGAGTGATCACACCCTCTTGAAATGTGTAACACGTTTTCATTGTTCTCGAAAATTAGATATGAGATAAGAAAATTAGTGTTTCACTAAAGATTTTGAATTTCTATCTTTTCTTTAGAAAAAGAACATCAAACAATTCTCAATCATGGTCATTACTAAAAAAATTTATTTATTGTACTAAAAAAAAAAAGTTTATCTTTATAGCAAAAAATGTGTTAAATTATTAAATAAAAAATAAATAACAATAATAAATTCACATTTGTTATTTATAACAAAAAATATTTGGGTTAATTTCACCAATGGTCACTGAAGTTATCTTAAAATTATAAAATGGTCACTGAAGTTCAAAAATTTCAGTGGTGGTCACTGAAGTTAGAAATACTTTCACTAATGGTCACTCTATTAAATTTCTAATTTAAAATAGTGACGTGACATGATGATGTGGTATTCATTTATTGCATAGTAGTCCATATACTTTATATAATATTTACTTTAGTCCCTATATTTCAATTAAATCCTTCAAAAATTACATATTAGGTCATTAATCATTTACATCTTTACACTTTGGTCTCCAAATTTTCAATTATCTTTCAGTTAAGTCCTCCAAAAACTACATCTTAGGTCCTTCAACTTTTTACATATTTACACTTTGGTCTCCAAATTTTCAATTATCTTTCAGTTAAGTCCTCTAAAAAATTGCATCTTAGGTCCTTCAACTTTATACATTTTCAAACTTTGGTCTCTCAAATCCTTGATATTAGTGGCCAAAATAAGCGCAATTTTAGTGGTCAAAATAAATGTACTTTCAATTAAATCATTGATTTTACACTTGAATTTTCACCTAAACGAACAAAATAATATAATTTTAGTGGTCAAAATAAATGTTTTGTTCGTTTAGGTGAAAATTTGAGTGTAAAGTCAAGAATTTAATTGAAAGTACACATATTTTGGCCATTAAAATTACACTTATTTTGGCCACTAAAATCAAAGATTTGGTGGACCAAAGTTTGAAGATGTATAAAGTTGAAGGACTTAAGATGTAATTTTTGGAGGACTTAACTGAAAGATAATTAAAAATTTAGAGACTAAAGTGTAAATATGTAAAAAGTTGAAGGACCTAAGATGCAATTTTTGAAAGATTTAACTGAAAGATAATTAAAAATTTGGAGACCAGAGTGTAAAGATGTAAAAGATTAAGGACTTAAGATGTAATTTTTGGAGGACTTAACTGAAAGATAATTAAAAATTTGGAGACCAAAGTATAAAGATGTAAAATATTAAGGACATAAGATACAATTTTTGAAGAACTTAATTGAAATATAGAGATTAAAATGAATATTATATAAAGTATATGAACTACCATACAATAAATAAATGTCACATCATCGTGATATATTACTATTTTAAATTAGAAATTTAATGGAGTAACCATTAGTAAAAAAATTTCTAACTTCAATGACACTACTAAAACTTTTGAACTTCAGTGACTATTTTGTAATTTGAAAATAACTTTAGTGACCAATTAGTGAAATTAACCCAAAAATATTTACATGAAAATTCACATTTTTTTTAATTATCAAACGAGATGTTGAACCGTTCGAGTCAGCAGTTCAACATCCTCGACCTATGACGGGCCTACCCAAGTCACTGGTAGGCCCACGGTTATGGATCGAGGTGGGTGGGCCGATACAGATTCGGCATGTTCGTCCGTCTTGACACAGTACAATACTATAAGTGTATGTTTGGTTAAAAAAATTGTAGATTATAAGTAATATGTCATATATAATATGTAGATAAAAATTGTAACTACTACAAAATGTATGAATAAAAATAATATGTAATTAACTTATAATTACTTATAATCACTTATAAGCATAGACTAAGTAAGATGACTAAGATCTCAATTCACTTGTGCCAGTGTGTGTGACTGAAACTTTTTTGTAGCTGGCAAGAGAATCACACAGCCAGCTTCTCTACAGTCAAACTGCCAGATATGAGATACTTGATCTTTAAAAAAGTTATATAATCCGACGGCTTAGATTTTTCATTCGTATTCAATGTTGACCTACTATCATTTTGAAAGGAAAAAATCAATTAATAATTATTTCTTTAATGTTGCTAATCTGTTTATGGACTGTCCCTTTCTGTTATTCTTATGTAATTATTAATAATTGGCCTTGGGACTTGTAATCACAGCTCTGATTTGCTTTACAAATTCCTAATACTAAATGCTTAATAAATAAATCAAAGATTATATGGTAAATTATAGTTATATTCCATATTCTTTTAAGTTTGTAACAATTTTATCTCTATTTAATTTTATTTACAGATATCATCAGAGGCGGAGCCAGAATCTAATACAGGGCTAGGCCGTGGTTTAAAATAGACTAAGCCATAACATAAAAAAAAATTTACCTGTCTCCGCCCCTGGATATCATCTCCAACATTTCATTAATTCGTAGAGATAGTTCCCAGATTGTCTTTTTTGACGATTTTACCCTTATATTAAATAAACTAAGGGGGGTGTCCCCAACTCAGATTTGAATGAATTTGAAAAATTCACATAAATTTAGGTGTCCTCAACTCAAATTTTAATCGAATTCATTGAAATTTAGGTGTCCCTAACTCGGATTTAAATAGATTCTTTAGAAATTTAGGTGTTCTTAATAACTAGTGAATTTCTAAAGATTTCATTAATTAATGAATTTTGACAGATTTCAATAGATTTGGAACTATAATTATAACTACTAAAAATTCTAACAATTCTTGTTCCAAACCTCAAAATTTCAATTTTCTCTCTCTCTCTCTCTAACATCTCACTTTTCACATACAATTTTGCTTAAATTATTTTGTATCAATTGACTTTTTTTCTTTCTTTCTCTCACAAACCTCTCACCTTTCACATAAAATTTTACTGAAACTCTTTTATACCAATTTGTAATTATTCAAGTCTTTATTCCATTTTTCTCAAAACGATGCCCATATTTCCAACTTCATGAATTTTTTGTTTAAAATGATAAAGTTAGGAATTTCTTTTAACGTACGATAATATTATGAATTTTATTTTTTAATCACAATGTTATTTTTTTTAGTGATCTAGTCAGACATTATACTATTTTCTTAGCTTTTTAAAAAATAATAATAATAATCCGTTTATGCACAATGAGTGGTTATGGTTAAAAAAAATCACAAATATGAACTCTATCAACCTCTATAATTTAGAATTCTTTAAAAGTTATAACGTTTCGATACTCATTTTTAATATTTAAAATGTAAATATATCATCAATTAGTTGTCCCTTTTTTTTTTTTTTGCTATTAGTCTAGTTAAAAAAAAATTAAATTGTGCTTTTATGTTGTCAACATTAATTTTAGAGCAAGTTTCTCGTCAAGACATAATTTAGTTTAAAAAAAAAATAGACTTGAAATGTTATGATGAAATTTTAAAATTTTTCAAAATTTACAATTGACACAATTGAGGAGATGAAAATATAATTTTTAATAAAAAGACCACAAATTCAATGAAATCCATGAGAATCTATTAAAATCTATGATATAGAAATCTATTAAAATCTTATCAAATATGTCAAATTCTATTAAATTCCATGAAATTTATAAAATTTATAAATATTAAGAAATCTATTAAAATCTAAGTTGAGGACACCCCTCTAAAATAGAAAATAGGGAAAATAGGATGAAAAATTGCAGTTGGGTCCTTAAGCTTTTCAAAAAACTAAAAAAGGAAACAAAAAGAAAAAATTCTTGCTTCAAACAGCTTCTGTTTAAGCTTCATAAGAACATCTCCAATGCAAGAATGTCAATGCACAATGTCTAGTACTTTTTTTGACAAATGGCCAAAAAGTGCTTATGTGGCATAATTAATACTAGAAAGTATTTAACACAATGTCTAATTTTAGACATTGTTCTTGATAATGTCCATCAATAATTTAATAATATCTATCCAATCAATACATTTCTCTCTTTTTCTTTTTTCTAAAAAGTTAATAATAATTTGTCACATTTGCACAATGAACATTGTTGCATTGGAGAAATTTTTTGATATAATATCAATGTCTTTTGCTACATATACATATTAGACATTGTTACATTGGAGATGTTCTAAGGCTCTCATTGCATTCGGATTTGTTGGGGAATTCAAGATTGGTTTGTGTATGATAAATACATTATAGTCATTTCGACCTTGAGGAAGATTATACAATGATGTTTCTTAAGCCCGTATGGTACATCTATGGAATTTCCCATGAGAATTCTGAAATACGCATTTGATTTTGAGCCAATAAAAAATCTAAAATTACATCAGTTTGGATTTCATTCCCCAATTTACCACTAGTATTATATGATAAAGCTATATTATTTTCAATAGCTTCACTTATTGGCATTCCATTAAAGTTGATGAGGCGACGAGACGACCACTCGTTTCCGTTCAAATTTGGCACGGATCCGTGTGAAGTTGGATGCACATCTCCAAATTTGATTGAATTCAAGTGGGGAATGAACAATTTGGAGTGTGACAGAGCTTAATATATGAAACTCATATTCTATTTTTCCAATTATTGTCACCTAGAACACAGATGCATCAGAATGCCTATGGAGGATGGAAAATGAAAATGAGCAAACTAGTAGTATGGAAAATCCTGGAAATAAACCAACAATGGAAATTCTTGCAATACATAATGATAAGGGGAATGGGATTTGGATTGAAAAAATTGGATCCAAAACTGAAGGCGGCATCGCCTTTAGGTGGGTTTTGGGGTGGTGGGGTTAGTTCCAACCGGGCGATAGATTCTTTTTTTTTTTGGTGTTTTTTGAGCATTAATTCATACTACATGGAAAGAAGACTTCTCCTCTTGTATGCTGTGCGAGCACTATGGTTTTCTTCGACAATGGGCTCAAAAACCGATCCCGAGTGGGGGAGAGGAATTGGAGAAGATAAGACATTTTTCCTTTTTTTTATAATTCTTTTTCTTATTTATTTTTATTTTTTCTTTTGCTTTTCTTTTTTGACTTAGGTTTAGAAAATTTAGGATTTTACGCTACATTTTTTAAAGGTTTGGGACTTCTGTTTCAATTTTTTTTTATTTTTTTGCTGTTTTATTTTATTAAGTTGAATGGCAAAATTGTCAAAAAGAACCATATGTACTAATTAATGAAAGATTATGGATGATATCTGCGAATAAAATTGAATGGGGACAAAATTGCTACAAATCTGAAAGGATGGAGATTGTGAGTGTAATTTACCCAAGATTATAATATAAGGGGTGAAAATGGGTATGTACATAATTTGGTTGGTCCTACTTGCTCGGTAAGATACACTGAATAGGATTCAACTGTATTAAAATATAAAAAGAAATTAACTTTTTAAAGAGAAAATTAGAACATGACTTTCCAACGTTTCAGATAATCTAGAAACGGTTCCACAATCTTTAAAAGTGAAATTGACTCCTTAATATATTTAACATTGTGAGTTTGAGTCCTTATGTGACGAAAATCGATGATATAGAAGTTAAAATCAAGCACTTTTACACTAATTTTAATATTAAGATGTTTGACGATTTTGTCCTCCAACTTTAATTCACGTAAAAATCACGTGTAATGTAATATTAATATTCACACTGCCAGTTTCTATCACGTCGATTCAATCTCACAACATTAAATAAGTTAGAAAGTTTTACCTCACTTTTTGAAAGTTGGAAAATCAAGAAGCACAACCCTAATTTAATAATTTTTGAATAATATACCAAACATATTTATAAATAGATGATTAGAGTCTGGAAAACAAGTGAAAATTAGATCCTCAACCTACATTTTCCAAAATTTTTTAATTTTACTGTATCAATATGGATAAGTTGATTAAATGATTTAAAAGAAATATTACCAAATATATCAATATAACAATTAATACCTAATTTTTAGGGACTAAAATATATCCATCAAACAAATCAAGGAGTAACAACCGCAATCATCTTGATTACCCAACCTACCCCCATTACCATCACATTGTATCTCAGGCATTATCTCTTAGACAGCGTTTCCAACACAATCACTATCATCAATGCTTGGAGAAGAAACTTCATTACAATAGCTTCACAGAAAAATAATCAAGAACAAAATACATTTTGTTTGTGAAGATTCCAAGATGGCATCCTCATGAAGTAGCAACAAAACCAGAAGGAAAAGAAAAATCCGACGAAATAATTCAGCAATAAAGAAAGATAGATCTTCAAAGAAAATCAAAACACGAACAGTGAAGAATGAGTGCAACATTCCAGTGCCCGTAGGAGAAAATGTTATTTTTTTGAATAAATGTTATTTGGGTATTATTAGGATCGTTTATTTTTTTATTTTACTTCTGGTTTTGTGGGGGAAAAAATCGATTTTTGGGACCGTTCTCGATTCAATTAATATTGCTTATTTGATGAAGATGGATTTCATAATACATGAAGGATTAAGTTTTTGTGGCATATATGAGTGCTTTTGTGTTCAAATACAAAGTTAATCGGAGTGTGAAGCTTTGGGTTTTACTGTTCACATCTTTTCCAGTTAATGATTCATTATTTTTAATTGTATTTCTCTCACCAATATCAATCTTAAGTTCTTTGTTTGGTTCCAAAAAATACACGCATTTGTACATTATTCAGAGGTTTTTATGTTGAAAAATGAACAAATATGTGGCTATATCCAGTTAAAATCAAATGTTAATTAAATAATTGAAGTTTGTCTAACGTAAGTTTTACGTAAATTGGAGTATTTTTCATTCATGTAAAATTCACATAAGTTTGTCTTCATATCATTCTGTTACCTATAGTTGCCATGACCTATAGTTGCCATGATTCATTTTGAATCACCAATTATTCAAATGTTTCTGAGATTGAAAACAAAAAATATTTAGACACATTTTATGTGAGATTGTTGATATGCATGCAAAATTTGAATTCGTCTATTTACCAAGAAATGGCATATTCGTGTATGAAATTCCATGTCCATTTTTAAACATATGATTCATCGCTATAACTGTTGAACGTTACCAAATTGAGATTGTTTCTACGATATGTGCACATTGAGTGTGAACTACGTCCAATAATGATACCTACATGATTGTACTATATTTTTTGGTACTCTAACCTGTCATTTATCGTTGTTATCAATTAGCGGTACTAATATTCATATTAAGATGTAATAATAGTTATTTGTGTTTGTAAACTTCAAGTGTAAATGATTTTTGATACCTACATTTGAATCACTGATTATTCAAATGTTTATGAGATTGAAAACCAAAAGCATTTAGGCACACTTAGACACATTTTATGTGAGATTGTTGATATGCATGCAAAATTTGAATTTGTCTATTTACCAAGAAATGGCATGTTCGTGTCTGAAACTCCATGTCCATTTTTTAACATATAATTTATCGTTGTCACTGTTGAATGTTGCCAAATTGAGACTGTTTCTACGATATGTGCACATTGAGTGTGAAGTACATCCAATAATGATACCTACATGACTGTAACATGTTTTTTGGTACGCTAACCTGTCATTTATCATTGTTATCAATTAGCGGTACTAATATTCATATTAAGATATAATAATAGTTATTTGTGTTTGTAAACTTCAAGTGTAAATGATTCCTGATACCTACATTTGTACATCTGTTACTGATAACAACATGAGACCCTTTACACAAGTCATGTTTGTTTAGTGTTAAGTAAATCGAATATTGCTACCTCCATGTCTGTTACCACTTAGTGCATCTTTAGTATGTGATTGTTGTGCGATTTATATCCCGTAAGTGGACGGATCGTGGACAAGTAATATAGTGATAAAATAAAGTGTCGAACCCACGAGGACCAGATATTAATTTAACCAATTAATTTATAACCTAAATTTTAACAATAAAAAGAAACACATATTTAAATTTTGGTTTTGTGATTCTAAAACTAACTTAACTATTTTAATTAAATTGAAAATAACAATAAGTATCTTTAAAAAGGTAAGAACGAATTCAAGATCTACTAACTCTAGGATTTACGAATCCACCAACACTTTCTTTAATCAAATATCCGTTTAACTGTTTTAGTTTATAATTACCATAGATTGAAAATCAGGGTTCCTAATTTAATCGAAAGCCTCTCTCGATGGTTAATCAATTCTATATGTTATGCGAACTCCATTATCTCTAATTAAGCTTCGAACATAAACACATGCATTAAAATCTCAAGAACGCCTAAATAGATTTCATAAAGCATAATAGTAATCTCTATCTATTATTGGACCCTATGTTATTCAATACCACGTGCTTAATCTATATTGAATATCTCGACTTCAATATAGATCACAATATATTCTAATGGTGATCAGGCATTAAAATAATAAAAAAACTGCATAAAGAATAATCAATCCACAAGCAATTAATTACTAAAACAGAAAAACTTCTAATTAATTAAAAATCATGAGGTTTCATCGTTCATTCTAGAAAAAGTAAATTAGCCGGACATGACTTCGTCAATTATGACAATAATTGACTTCATCATGATTCGGAGAAAGAAAAAGAAGAAGAAATAAATACAACCCGTGACTCCGGCTGAAGAATCCTCAATCCCGAGCCTTGATCCTTGATTCTCTTCTTGTATCTTGTTTCCAAAATTCGTCTCCCTTTGTTATGGCTATCATCTGCCTTTTATAATACTCTCCAAAGACTCCAAGACGTGGTTTAGGTAGTTGTATTGAATCTGGAGTTGTAGAATTTTAATCCAAACAGGTTTCTGCCCAAAACTGCCCGTTATGCCCTTGCGATCGCATGGGCTTATTCCCTGCGATCGCATGGTATAACGTATTAACATTCTGCCAAATTTCTTGTGGACTTGCGATCGCAATAATTGTTAACCATGCGATCGCATGGTTAACTTGGTCACAGATCCGGTTTCCTTTCCTTGATATTTGCTTGCCAAGTCCCTCACGTCTCTTTCTTTGTTCAATTAAGTCTTCTTTTCTTCTGTTTGTCCTCTTTTCATCCGATTGATACTTGACTTTGATTATTTCCTAAAATAATAAGAAAACAACATGCAATTAAACTGAAAACAACTAAGAGTACTCATAATCATCCATTTTTGTGAGTCTAGATAAGTACAAAATTGTACTTATCAAATACCCCAAACTTGAACTATTATTCGTCCTCGAATAAACTAGCTAAAACAATCATGCACATACTAATAAAAATAATCATACTATAAATAGCTTGCAGTCCTTTTGTAACAACTTATAATTCATGGCGAGTATCCAGATATTGCTTATTGCAAACATGATCCTATTTAAACCATATTTGACACGTGTTTGAAAGCGAGTTAATCGATTCACTTAATTTCTATGGTGATGGTAGCCAAACCATTTGGTCAAATTTTTCTTTCCCTCTCGTAAGGTACACTCCCCCCAAAATAATTTTTTTCTCTCAAATTTTTGATATTTTGGTTCTAAGGTTCTGATTCACATTCTTTTCTTGCTTGAGATTGGTTGAGAAAACTAGTAATCGTGACAACCTAGGTTTATGAAGATTCTCTAATTTATGAGCACTCTTGACCAGAAAGTTTCTACTAAGTAAGTCAAACCCATTAGTTATCTAATCTCCATGTTTACTTTGCAAAGGATTTGATTTTTTTTTTTTTTATTATTATTATTATTTTAATAAATCTTATATGCGAACTCAATCCTTTAAGCTTTCTAAATGACTCATGTAGCGAGCTTGAGGTCGATGACTCCCAGGTTTTTCGAAACATTAGGGCATCAAGTTTTGAGAAACCCTACAGGCCTTTTCACTCGAGTTAAATAGGCTACGAAATGAGTTATAAGATATTAATAAGGTGCAAAACTCAGTCCATTAAGCTTTCTAAATGACTCATGTAACGAGCTTGAGGTCGATGACTCCTGTGTCTTCGAACCTTAGGGCATCGTGTTTTGAGAAACCCTACGGACCTTTTCACTCAAGTCAATTAGGCTACGAAAAGAGTTAAGCAATAATAATAATAATTTTTATTCTTTGCGTGCAATAAGTTCATGCGTGAGGATTAGATTCCTAACATTCGGTCATTACTTAATTTCCTCTAACTGGTCTAAAGTGCTCCACACGATTTTTTTTTTCAACATACATGGAATCAATCATACCCTAGATAGCCACTACCACAGCTTAACTACCATACTTACTCACTCTATTGGTTACTTGGTTGAGATACAATGATTCTTATATTCAAAAGGGGTATCCTATTGTTTTCAACATAAGTGCACCAACATAGCTAAAATCATCTAATCGCCGGCCGACATACCGACATCGCATACATGGTCAAATAGCCTCACATTTAAACAAAAGTAATAATATGTTTACAAGTCATGGATTACATCAAAAATTTTTTAAAAATTCATTATTAGCCGACAAAGCTATTCATATCACACAAACATGCAAACAATTAAATTTAAATAATTTTTTTTTTAAAATAATTTAACAATCAATATCAAGTATTATCATCAGACCAAACAATTTTTCACTACCCCCAAACTTGAAAGATACATTGTCCCCAATGTAAAAATAATTTAAAAGAGTATATAAAGATCAGAGACTACCCCAGATGTGGATCGGATGGTGCTAAAGAAGAAGTATGGTATGAACAATTAGTGGAGAGATCTCGCATAAGTTGGTCGACAAATCTTTGCTTGAATGTCATCCGGCCCAATCCTTAGGTTGTAACCCTAAAAAGAAAAAGAAAAGAATTTATTATGATAATAAAATTAATTTTTTTTTTTCAACATTTATTTTTTTATACAAATTTAAAATAATTGAACAACGTGATTATGCAAGATGACGATGATTGTAGCCTCAAAACCTAAGAATTAAAAACCTACTTTAAATGCTAGAAACCTAAAACGTGCAAATTATCAATTGAAATCCTAAAATTGAAATAATACGAAATTTAAATAAAAGGGTAGAAAAATGGGTTGCCTCCCATTGAGCGCTTCTTTAAAGTCATTAGCTTGACTTTGTCGTGGTGATCGCTCAAGACACTTTGAATAAATCTTTGGAGGCCCCCTTTTCTTGCTTTGATCAACTTCACAGACACTTTTGTTTACCTTCCGAGCTTGATCTTTCCTTTATCATCTTGATATGATTTTGTTTTGCCGCCATGCTCGAATTCAACTAAGAAAATTTCAACCTCATCATCAGCTTTAATTACAGAAGACGGATGAAACTCCTCTTTCTGCACATATTCTTCTTCTCGAAGTGGTGCCTTTTGGTGTTGGGTAACAACTTTATCATCTAAGCTCCCTCCCTTCTAGTCAATGACATCAATCTCGAAGCAGGAATCTGAAGAGCTTGGAAATTTAATTGCTTTGAACACATTGAATGTAATGTGTTCATCATTCACTTTCAAAGATAAGTTCTCCTTTTGGAACATCAATTCTCGCCCGACCAAGAGCCAAGAAAAGTCGACCCAAAATGAGTGGCACATCTCTGTCTTCACACATATCCGAATAATAAAATCAGCAGGAATATGAACTTGCCCACTTTCACCAATATGTCTTCAACGATTCTCCTAGGCGTTTGATTGTTCTATCCGCAAGTCAAGTGTTATTCTTGTTGTCGGCCTTGCTTCTCCTAAACCGAAATGCTTAAAAATAGAATAAGGCATTAGATTTACACTAGCACCTAAATCACACAAAGCTTTATCAAAATATAAACTACCAATAGTGCAAGGAATATTAAAACTCCCTGGGTCTTTTAATTTTGGTGGTAGCTTGTTTTGCAATATGGCACTGCATTCTTCAGTTAGCGCTATTGTTTCATGTTCCTCCAACTTTCGCTTATTTGCAAGAATGTCCTTCATGAATTTGGCATAGCTAGGCATTTGAGCTAAGGCATCGGCGAATGGTATATTGATGTGCAGCTTTTTGAAAACATCTAGGAACTTCTTGAATTGCTGGTCTAGCTTATGTTTTCGCAACCTTTGAGGAAATGGAATTGGAGGGACGTAAGCCGGTGGTGGAATATAAGCTGGTGGAGAGTCCTGTTCTGGTGCAACTTCTGCATCTAATTTATTTTCTCTCGCTTTGTCGGACACAGTTTCCTTTTCTACACCTGGTCTAGTCACATGAATCTCTGGTAACTGAACACCGCTCCTCGTGGTAATTGCATTTACTTGCTCCTTTGGATTGACTTCGGTATTGCTTGGCCATGTACCTGGTTGTCTCTCAGTCAACAATTTAGCCAACTACCCAATCTGATTTTCCATATTCTTGATAACAACATCTTGTCTTTTCTCGCATCTCCTTCAATTCAAATGATGACTTCTTCCGATCCTCCTTTTTTTTCTCTTGTGGCATTCCACGATTTGGTGGATTTTGAATATTTTGAGTGTTGCCATATGAGAAGTTTGGATGATTTCTCCATCCAGGATTGTAAGTCTGTGAATAAGGATTATTCTGCTGACGTTGAAAATTCTGAGCATATGCAACTTGTTCAGGAGATGATATATCAACTTTGGTCAAAGGACACTCTGATGATTGATGGTTTGCTCCACATGTTACACAGATTGGTAAAGGCATCTGAACCATATTAGCTGAATGAGAATATTTTATTGATTCCATCTGCTTTGCCAATGCATCAATTTTTGCCAATAAAAGTGAATTGGTGCCCACTTCGTGTATCCCTGTTGCTTTCTTCTGCAATCCTCTTTCTGGCCACATAATAAATTGTTCACTCATGGTTTCGAATAGATCATAAAGGTCACCGGCGGATCTACTTTGGATAGAGCCACCTGCTGCAGAATCTACTGAAGAACGACTGGTTGGAGCTAGTCCAGAATAGAAATAATGATTCTGAGCTGCTAAAGGGAAACCATGACTTGGACACTTCCGGAGCAATTGTTTGAATCTTTCCCATGCCTCGTGAAAATTTTCCAACTCAGATTGTTGGAAATTGGAAATTTCATACTTCAGTCTGTTCACTCTAGCTGGAGGAAAATATTTCAATGTGAACTTCTGGATCAGATCTACCCAAGTAGTGATGCTCCCGGTGAGAGAGAATCTAGCCATTCTCTAGCTTTATCCTTCAATGTATGTGGAAAGAGCATCATCTTGATTGCTTCTTCGTTAACACCGTGGTATTTGAAATTGCCACAGAATTCATCGAGCGAGAAATATGGTAATGAGGATTTTCATCATCATCCCATAAAACGGCAACAGTTGTTCGAGAATAAATTCATCACATCGGCCTTAATCGGAAGTTGTCGTGTCCATAAGGTGGATAGACTATCTTTGGACCAATTTTCAACAATCGGTGGCATCATATACTCACCCATAAGAATATCTCGTTCACTAACTTCAATCGGTCGAGCTATTGGTGGTTGATTATTTATTTGATCATGCACTTGATTATCCGCCATTGTGTCTTCTTTGTGTTTTCTTTTCTCGTTTTTCACATTGTCGCCGGTGAAAGCTTCGTTCAATTTCTCGGATCTAAATCAAATAGATCAAGATCTTTTGTACGTGGCATGCACACTTAACACCGAAAAATTAGAAAATATATACAACTCAAGCGAAGTATCACGAAGAACTAAAATAATAAAAGAAAATAATCTAAAAATCAAACTCAAAATAAAAATAAAAATAAATAACAATAAAAAATGTTAAAACTAAACTATCAATTAATGTAGCAATTAATAAACTAGTCCTCGGTAACGGCGCCAAAAACTTGTTCTGCGATTTATATCCCGCAAGTGGACGGATCGTGGACAAGTAATATAGTGATAAAATAAAGTGTCGAACCCACGAAGACCAAATATTAATTTAACCAATTAATTTATAACCTAAATTTTAACAATAAAAAGAAACACATATTTAAATTTTAGTTTTGTGATTCTAAAACTAACTTAACTATTTTAATTAAATTGAAAATAACAATAAGTATCTTTAAAAAGGTAAGAACGAATTCAAGATCTACTAACTCTAGGATTTACGAATCCACCAACACTTTCCTTAATCAAATATCTTTTTAACTGTTTTAGTTTATAATTACCATAGATTGAAAATCAGGGTTCCTAATTTAATCGAAAGCCTCTCTCGATGGTCAATCAATTCTATATGTTATTCGAACTCCATTATCTCTAATTAAGCTTCGAACATAAACACATGCATTAAAATCTCAAGAACGCCTAAATAGATTTCATAAAGCATAATAGTAATCTCTATCTATTATTGGACCCTATGTTATTCAATACCACGTGCTTAATCTATATTGAATCTCTCGACTTCAATATAGATCACAATATATTCTAATGGTGATCAAGTATTAAAATAATAAAAAGCGTATAAAGAATAATCAATCCACAAGCAATTAATTACTAAAACAGAAAAACTTCTAATTAATTAAAAATCATGAAGTTTCATCGTTCATCCTAGAAAAAGTAAATTAGCCGGACATGACTTCATCAATTATGACAATAATTGACTTCATCATGATTCGGCGAAAGAAAAAGAAGAAGAAATAAATACAACCCGTGACTCCGGCTGAAGAATCCTCAATCCCGAGCCTTGATCCTTGATTCTCCTCTTGTATCTTGTTTCCAAAATTCGTCTCCCTTTGTTATGGCTATCATCTGCCTTTTATAATGCTCTCCAAAGACTCCAAGACGTGGTTTATGTAGTTGTATTGAATCTGGAGTTGTAGAATTTTAATCCAAACAAAGTTTCACTTAAAAGCGCCGTTATGCCCTTGCGATTGCATGGGCTTATTCCCTGCGATCGCATGGTATAACGTATTAACATTCTGCCAAATTTCTTGTGGACTTGCGATCGCAATAATTGTTAACCATGCGATCGCATGGTTAACTTGGTCACAGATCCGGTTTCCTTTCCTTGATATTTGCTTGCCAAGTCCCTCACGTCTCTTTCTTTGTTCAATTAAGTCTTCTTTTCTTCTGTTTGTCCTCTTTTCATCCGATTGATACTTGACTTTGATTATTTCCTAAAATAATAAGAAAACAACATGCAATTAAACTGAAAACAACTAAGAGTACTCATAATCATCCATTTTTGTGAGCCCAGATAAGTACAAAATTGTACTTATCAGTGATCACTAGTCGTTACCACTTAAAGTCATTGTCACTAATTGAATCATCAGAGTATTAACTTATTTATATTCAGTGCTTTTGGTAACAATATTAGTGCTTAAACTACATCATGACTTAGTTGTTTTAAAGATTCTTGATTAGTTGCCTCTTTGTTTGATTCGCTTCATTAACTGAAATTATGAACTTTTTACATCATTAGTGATATTCTTTAACTGAATTTTAAATATGCTTATTCATTTGATTTCTTTCAAGACAGGAAATATCTCATCCAACCTGTGCAGTAGTGCATTGGAAAAGTCGATGACTTTTCTAGAGCAAAAATTTTCAGCACACTAGCGTAGAAAGATGACTCTTTCATTTGTAATTATCATTCTCAAGGATTCACGATAAATGTTATTATTTCAACCGTTAATTTGTTTGTTGTATAACGATACGGTTATTCTATCATTGCAGAGGCGATTGCGGGATTTTCATTATCAAATATGCGGAAGTACATCTACGGTAAGAAGATTAAAGAGATGTCAAATCTATTTGACACGAAGGCGGCTTGACATAACATGGCTGTTCAATTGTACAAATATGCACTCGAGAAGCCTGGCCTCCACTTTTCTGAAAGGAAGAGATAGATGGAATTTCATCAAAGTCTAAAAGTTATAAATGCAACAAATGTTTTCTCGAGCCGTAGTGGCCTTGTTTTTGAATTTTTTTTTTTGGCAGACTGTGGACAAAGATATTCAATGTATAACTATTGACATAAATTTTATTGGGCATACACATCGATATTTTGAATCCTTGTATGCTGCTTAATTATCTATTTTTGGGATATATTGTAGTTGTTATGTCAAAATTACAATTATAATATTGTTTTTAACGCAATGTTCAAATGTTGAAGTGACCATGAAAAATTACACAAGCTTCATACAAGTTAACATATACAAATTACATATGAGTTAACACTATGTAAGTTACACCATTTGATACTGCTTTATGAGGCGCGTTGCAAAAAATCTCAATTCCTGGCTTTAGTGGGTTATAGAAAATGTATGCAATTGCCACTTGATATTTGTTGCAATAATGTGTATTCCCGATTTATCCATTTTTCGTCTCGTTCATTTTTATTAGATTCGACTATGCCACATTGTTAACACGTACCAGATTATGCTATTTCAATCAAGCGTTGATTCCACAATTTTGTTAAGTTAGTGGCACCTTCGAATATGCCAGAATGTTACCAAGTAGTTCCAGTGCTTGTTTGTTCCAATCAAGTCTTGACTCCACAATATTCCTATTACCACTTACTTATGTCATCAATCAATGTTGTGATTTACATATTGTTACTTGCATCAATTTTTTATATGTCAATATAAGTCTGTGATGTTGATTCAAGTATCAATGTGCGAGCGAGAACAACAGAAAACAACACACATTGTCGCCACCCCAACCACCTTGTTTCCCTACTTTGTAAAACATATTATTCAATAGCAATCAACACGCAACAAGCACAACATGGGTAACAACTATTAATGAACGAGAAACGTTTCCCCCTTCCCAACCAACTTGTTTTGCTGTAGAAACAAATAGAGCTAACCAAAGCAATAGAGGGAGGAGAATGCCATTGCTCAATTGGCAATATAACTTGTTTGAAGTCAATGAATGCACAAAGCCTAGCATTTATTCAAGTTTCTAAACTCGAATCTTTTCCTTCCATTTTGTACGATGTTGGATTCATTCAATAGTTTAACTTATTTGTTCAAACAATAAAATGATCACATATTGCATTCACAAGTAGTCAAGTCATTCCAAGCTAGGATGCAAGGTTTGATAATCAGAAGAAATGTTACCACACAAGTTGCTAGCTGATTTTGTAAATGACTAATGGAATTTCAATTCAAAACACACAAAACATAGCGCAAAATAGAAATCTATATTTGAATTTCACATATGATTGTTTCTCATTTAAATAATCTAAATGTTTCAAAAACTATATATTCATTCCTATTATTTATCAGAATTAACATGAATAGCATCTAGAACAGCAACTTGTTTATTATCATTTGCCTGCGAAGAAACAAAATTTGTCAAAAATCAATAGATTAAAGTTATTTAACTAAATAGTGACTAGATAGTTGAAATACTTACCTCCAAATCAGTAAGGTGGTGTTCTTTTTGCGTTTCAGATTTGTGTTTTGAGTTTTGAATTCATTTTGAATTGTGTTTTGAGTGTCATTTTCAGATTTATAAAAATACGTTGTTTTTGTCATTCTTGAAAACTGTTTCTCAAAACAGAAAATTAGAAAACATGTTTACTTTGAAATTTTGAGAAATTATTTTGTATAATATTTTATTTAAACAATTATTAAAAACTTAGAATTAAAATAATTAAAAACAATTATGTTTGGAATTAAAAACAATTAAAATTTTGGAATTATTTGGAATTAAAAATAATTATTAATTAAAAATTAAAAAAAATTATTTTCAGAATTAAAAACTTTGAATTATTTGGAATTAAAAAAATTAAAAAAAATTTTAATTAAAAACAATTATTTTTAGAATTATTTGAAATTAAAAACAATTATTTTTGGAATTATTTGGAATTAAAAACAATTACAAACTTGGCATTGAAAAAAAAGGGTCGCATGGATTGACCTCCAACTTCCAAAGCGTGCATTCTAGCCATTTTGGAAAGGAGCTGTATTTTATAAAGAAAATGCGAAAAATGATTAAATAATGTCCAACGTAAAATGTTAAAAAAAAAAAAAAAAAAAAAAAAGGCCGTATGCTGGAATCGAAAAACAGACCTCCTTCACCAAAACGCGCATTTTGGCCGTTTTGGAAAATGCCCGTGTTTTGTAAAGAAAACGCATAAATGGTTAAAACATCGTTTTCCATTTTCTTGGATTTTTTTTGGGTGTTTTGGAAAATGTTTTTTCAAATATGGATAAGTAAACGCGTTTTCACTATTTTCAATAATAAAAAACGAAAAATAAGTTGAAAACACCAAAAAGAACACCCCCTAAGTCTTTGTCTTCCTTTTCCTTCTTGTGTTCTCTTTTAATGGTACCAGATTTTGCATTTTGTTCTGTTGTGACCGTATTTCGAGCAACGACTACATTTTTCTATAGAACATAAGATGCTTCTTCTATATCACATTAAATGGTTTCTGCAAAATATAAATTTATATGGTATAAATTTCAAGAATCTACACTCTACAACCAACATTTCAAGTACAGTTGAAACACATATTGACAAATGACTGTAACTAATTTTCAATTTCGAACATCAAATGGTTAATTTTATATCACAATAACTGACTTCTGCATTACATTAAAAATAAGGAGTATAAATTTCAAGAATCTACATTCAACAACTAATGTCATTACTACTAATACTATAGTTGAAATTTTCATTTCTCATACCGAAAAAAGCACAAAAATGTCAATTTGTTTGATTGTAAAAAAAATTCAAGGTCTGACCTGTGTGCAAAAATTCCAGATGGTAATAATACAACCTCAACAACCAAGAATCTCACCTTCTCTCAAGAAATAGTTCTGGACACAAAAATATGCATTTCAATATCAACATCTTCAGTTTTCAAATGTCTACAAGAATGCTACCTAACATGTTTTAGTTGATTTAATCTTAAATCTATAGTAAATTCTCCAAAAAAAAAAAAAAAAAAAAAAAAATTGAAATATAAGAGTAAAATTAAATACAGAATACTTACCGACTGACGTCTTCGGAAATTGTGAAAAAAGCCCCAAAATCAGATTATGAAGCTTGCCCTTGTTGATGATGAATGATGTTTTATGTTTCCAAATTCAATTTTGAGATTATTTGGGGATTAACTTCTTTTATTTGTTCTACTGTATCATAGTCAATCAAAAACTCAAATACCTTGTTAATTGAAGTCCTTCAAAGAATTGCAAATAATCTTCAAATGAAATGTCCAATAATTATTCTCCAAACCAAGAAAATAGAATTTCGCAATGATACTCAACTGCAGATCCTTCTTTGTTTTGAATTTTGTGGTATCACGAACTAGATAATCACAGCTTTGTAGTGTATTTCTGTATTTTGAAGTTTTTGGAATCAAGAACCCAAAATTATCATGCATCTTCAAATGGAATATGATTTGCACCGATTTCATTTTTGAATTTTTAATTACCCATCATCCAAACTGATGACGCTTGTTGATTTTGTAAGGCCGAGAGTTATCCTCAATCTTTCTGTTTTATAGAAGGGCGATAGTCTTGAATTGTAGATGTGCTAGTTTTAAGGTCCAGTAAACAATGACAATCCAGTAATATTGCAAGAAAATAAAAGGCCAGTAAAATTGCAATTAATCTATAATACTAGTGTATATATGTTTACCCGAAAACAATCCATTAGAAAAGGTGATTTAGATTCCTTAAGCCCAACTCTCCAATTAAAATATAATGTTGTTAAGAACTTCAACAAATCAAGTGTCGACACGTGGATTTTGGCCGAGAAGCCAATTAATTGGGATCGTACATGTAAAATGTTAAAAATGTACAAATGGTAATATAGATAAATATAAGTGAGTTGGCTCATGGTTGGAATTTGGCATGTCTCTTCTTTTCGAAAGCTAAAAGTAATATGGCAAAAACCCAAATCCTCCAAAGCAACATGTTTTGGAGTTTGGTAGGTGGCCGTGGTGCGGAATCATTGATCGAACTATAAATAGTTTTTAAGATGTACTAGTTTCATGGATCAAACTATAACTAATTATTAAAATGTACTAGTAGGATATATCGTAATTAATTAATTTGAAAAATAACACAATAACCAATTGATCGTCACCAATGGCGATGAATAGTGTTAGTCAAATTTATAACAAGTATGACATATGACTTTTGAGATGGGTTAACTGTTATAAACAACTTTAAATTTCTGTAGCACGAATCAAAAGTTATTTCATTGTTGCAGTTCTTTATCCTAGTGCATTTTTTATTGTAACACGATCTGGACGGGTTTGATACGTCAAATTGAATAAAATTAAACACATTTGTTGCTACAATAGCAATTAATATTACAATTACATCTAATGAACCACTTGAGCAATTTGTCATTCTTCTATCTATCCCTATGAAAATTGGAAATTTTTATTTCTCATTCACAAATCATCTTATTTACATTACTAAAAAATCAAATACTAAATTGGAATAAAATCGAACTCACAAGTGTTCAAGCACAACTAGAGATAGCAAAAAAGCCAGGCTGCCCGTGGGTCCGTCGGCCCGACCTGTCAAAATTTGACCCGTGAGTGGTACAGGCCCAAACCAGGACCGGATCACAAAAAAATCCATGTAGATGCAGCCCATGGACTTGTATTAAAATGTTGATATTTTAACTTTTGTAAGTGTTGATATTTTAACTTTTTAAATTTTAAGTGTTGATTTTTTTATTCATTTTAACTTTTAAGTGTTGATATTTAAATTTACAAAAAATTGTACATGTAACAACTTATTCATGTACAACTTTAACTCCGCCTACGTTAATAGTAGTCGGTTCCAAGCCCGAAAAAAAGATGAGAGTTTTATTTTTTAATTTTATCTCAACTTATTTCTTATTTTCTTTTTAACTTAAAAAAATCAAAATCAAATTTCATGCGGGTTCGCAGACCACGGCCAGGTCTAAGCCCACTTTTTTTAGACTGACTGAGCTGGACCGTATAAGGCATGGCTCTTAGACTGGCCGAGCTGGACCGTATAAGGCATGGGCTGAGCCAGGAGGGCTCGGCCCATTGCCATCTCTAAGCACAACCATCTAATTTAGCATGCAAGATTTGGCATGAAATACGTGCTCTTTATCATAGCTGACAACGCTTGAATCATTTCAATACATATAGTCTTAGTTAATCACATTTTCTTCATTTTCAAAGAAATTTAGGAAATTGCCATAATATTTTTGAGCTTCCTTTTGTACGATAGCCAAATTGTTAGCGTCTCCAGTCGATTCTAAGCCATTTATTAAGATTTTAAAAGATAACCTATCTGGATCGCACGATGACGATTTCATCAAGTAAAAGCACTCCATCGCTAATCCAGTGAGGCCGAAATTAATCAAACTTTCCAGCAATGCGTTGAAGCTCTCAACATCTGGCTCTAAATTACTTTCTGATTTCAATTCCATGACAAGAAATTCTACCTTTTCGAGTAGCCCATTGTGTCCCAGCACTGTAACCATTTCAGCATATAGAGAGAGTTGAGGCTTATACCAGTACTCCTTCCGGACATCCTTAAAAACCTAGATCAGACAACGACATTGATTAGGCAATTACAATAGCATCCATGTTCAATAATTATATGAGAAGAAAATAAGTCTGATATTTAGCATTTAGTTGCACCTTGATTGTCAGGAAAGTGTAGCCAAGGGAAACAACTAGAGAAATATGACATAAGGGCAAGGAAAGCATCAACTGATTAAAAGGAAAAGTGAGGAGAGTGGATATCGAACAAAAGAAGAAATTTGGCAGCATTACCAGATTAAATCCATATGCGTTCGTGAAATACTCAAACTCAATTTTTGTGTCTGAAGAAGGGTGGGAGCGTGGCAAACCTTAAGGGCCAAAAGGCATTGGTTCTGGCGGAGGAGTTCACGAAGGACTGCAAGCATATCCAACTTTAGTAAACGCCTGAATTTGGTATTAAATAATTGCTCCAGCAGCACGTCAGAGCTCACTGACCGCTTCAGTGCCTGAACTGTCTGGATGGCCTCAATGCTGAGATTCCTTCCCTTCTGTAGGGGCTTTCTGTTCTTGCTTCTGTCTCTCATTGTTATGCTCATCATCCCACTTCCAGTCTTCCGAGAATTGGGCCAGAAACGGGTGACTGGCTTCGGTTTGATTAGAGGTACTGCCTCAACACACATTTTCAGTGCAGTAGTAGAGTTCATTGTAGGGATGTTACACCGAGCTCTTTTGTTAACTCCCTTTCAACTATCATCACTTCCCAAAGTCCTTGGATAGCCACAGCTTAGGACTGCTCTAATTTTGTTCAGAGCAACTGAGATTTGACAGGGACTTTCATCACTAAACAAGAAGTAATGTTGGAAACAGTGGATCCAAAAAATAAATTTTGAGGGTTTACTTGAGCATTTTGGGGGACCCTTCCATTTGGTTTAGAAAATATCAAGGGTCCCCCTATTTGAATTTTGTGTATGAATGCCTCAATTGAAGTACCTAACCATTAGTTAAATTGTGTTTTTACCTATATAAATAATAATTATTAATGAGAGGGCAAATTTCTGTAATGCATATACAATGCAGGATGTTTTTTCTTTTATTTTCGCAGAAAGTACGATGAAAATGTGGCCCCAGCAATACAAGAACCAAAAATGTACACGTAGATTCTAAAAAGCCCATAAAATTTTCTTCAATCTAAATACGCAAGAAAGTTTGCAAGTGCCTGAAAAACTCAAATTATCAATTTTGGCACCTAAAGGATAGCTATCAGATAGAAAACTACTGCCATTAAAAATAATAAAGGTGTGCCAAATATACAGATAGTGCAATATAGCTCCTCCTTTAAAGTAGCCAGCAAAAGCAGCCAATAATAAGTAAACATACAGGAACATAATTTGGGAGGAAGTGAGCTTCTTTTGAACTTGTATGATAGCCCAAAACAGCCAGGTTCCTAATTTAGGCCATTATTAGTAATGTGATAATTGAAAAGTTTGCGAGTTAGAGTTTAGTATTGTTCTAGGAACAGTTTGGAACAGTATTGAAGGTTCTAATAAATTGTCTGATGCAATTCCAAACCCTTTTGTGTGATGTCATAGATTCTAAGAGTGTGCCTAGTTTTCTTCGCTCTCTTTCATTTTTCAAAATTTTTATTATTTCCACGTAATATCGGAACATTCTTTTCAATATGGCGGAATTGTGACTTCATTATCAATCTTCATAAACTCCAATGTCTCAAGCCTGGATGACAGAACTCTTCAGCTAGCAGAATTTAACATAAAGGGGAAAATTAAAACATACATCACAATCCAATCAATGAGTCAAGAAAAAGTAAGATCTCAATCAAAGAATTGTAACATCAAGCAAAATTTGGAGAAGAAAAGGGGTTCAGAAGGTTTTTTAGGCATTAAAGGACCATCCAGATCCTGCAAACCTGGAGCACTTAGACCATAATAACTAATAAGTGCCTAATCGTGTAAAAAATCCTTTATTCTCTCACAAATCACTTCTAAATTTGATAATATTCCAGAAAGGCAAAAGCTCAACATTTGAGCTTTGGAGGTAAACGTTAGGTAAAATTACTCCAAATTTAGTACTAATTTTAAAATAATGAGCTTGGATTTTGATAACAAGATCGAAGGCCTAGGCCTAGAAACAAAAGACACTTTACACATTCTTCAAGAATAACTTCCATAATTCTTCCATTTATTCATATTAAGAACCCAGAAAGCTTCAAAATGGGCAGCTAACAAGCAAAAAATCTTAATTTCAAGACAATCATCACATATAAACTAACCCCTCCCAGTAACACACACATATATACACTAATAACACACACAGAGAAGAAGAAATTCAGACTCAAACCTAAGAATTCAATGAAGTGATGAACCAAACCCAGAAGAATGAGTTGTGCAGTGGCTTCAGGTTTCAAAACCCGGTTTCATTTTTGCTCAAAACCCAATAAACGGTTTCATTTTTGCTCAAAACCCAATAAACGGTCAGACCACTGAAGCTGTCCGCCGGAGGTGAGATCGTGAGAGTCGCCGTCGACTTCAATGGCTTCCAGCCTTCCATGTTTTTTTCGGCAACTCCAAGTTTGGACTCCAGCGTCTGCCCTCTTGTATTTCTTTCCTTTTTGATGGCCCATTTCATCAATTCTTTTTTTTTTTTTTTTTCACTTAGGCCCATTTATTTTTTTGAGTCCAGTGCAGGCAAATATGGTGGCAGCAGAGGTGAGAGACAATGGAATTCTCCATTAATCCTGCAGTTGGCTGACAACTCATAAAACGTTGAAGGTCAAGGGTGTAATTGTGAAGCAAGATGTCGTGGTGTTCAACTATGGGGAAACCAACAAGTTTATTCCGATTGGCTTGGTTCAGACGATGGGAATTACGGTATTTCAAAGTCTACGTTTTCCCAATTTTCACCTCGTGAATTTTGGGGGTGTGGTAGTGATAGACCCCTGTTCATGCTTATTAGTCAGTTAGCTATGTTGGGGGTATTTGGGGAATTTCCGCTATGTGCCAAAACAATAAAAGGGGGTTATGGCTATCATATCATTCAGGCAGAATTTGAGTGTCAATTGGAAAAGAGAGAGGCCTCTTGGATGCCTATCAATTTTGTAGATCAATTTCTTATAATTCAGCAATCCAACTTCAAATTTCCTTTCTGCTCTTCAACTTAATACTTCACAGAAACGACACATACAATTTCATCTCACTGTTCAACAGTGAATTACAACAAAAGCACAACTGCTCTTTTATCTTGTACTTGCACTGATCAACTGGAATTTCATAATAGTATACCACCTGTAGGTGTAACTGGCTCTACTCGTAGTTCATCTCCACCAAAATGTGTAAGAAGAAGAAGTAATTCCAAAACGGGAGCATTATAAAGAAACTATTGAAACTGGTAATAACGGAAATAAAACAAAATTGGTTTGCTTGTATTATGCAAAAACTTTTTGTAAGTGTTATTAATCAAGTTAAACAGCATTTGGCAAGCTTAAAAAGTGATGGAGATTCATGTCATGAGGTACTTCCTAATGTTTAGATTAAAATGAAAGAAAATTTAAATATTTTTGCTGCAAAGAAAAGTAAAGCCCAATAAATTCTTGAAGAGTGGAATCTATATAGTTCTTATCATCGGAAAGTATAAAAAAATATGTAGAGATTTGCATGACGAGAAAGTTCAAGATATCTCTCCAACAAGTTCAAAAGGAATGATATAGTTAGTGGAAAAGGCTAAAGAAAAGGGATGGGAGGTAATAATGTAAAAGAACACAAAGGAATTACTTCTTACTTCATGCTAAGAATAGGTCCAGGAGATGAACGTACTCTTAAAAGTGTGCTTCAAGTTAAAGAGGCTATAAAAAGGTGTGGACCGTGTGGTCTTACAATATCAAAATGGATGATTGGTTCTTGCATTGGTTTCAACACTATGAATTCTTTGTATTCTTAGTGAACTATAGATACCACAACTAGGATGGTACCTTGGCTATAAAAGGCCTAATCTTCATAGCTGATGGTTGGACAAATCAATGCAATAGAACTTTTATTAATTCTTCATCTTATTGTCTTAAAGTTGAAATCTATTCATGCTTCAAATGCATCAAAGACCACAAAATTATTATACAAGTTATTTAGAGTTGTGTTGTTTGTGGATTCAAAATATTTTGTCCATATGGTGACCGAAAATAGTGCAATTATGTTGTTGGTAAATTACTCGAACTAGAGGTTTGAGTATTAATTTGGTTTACTTGTGCAACTCATAATAATGCTTGACATTGGTATACTAGATAAAGTTAGTAAAGTTACACTCATTTATCAAATATCACCAATTACATATACGATTATTGCTACCTATTACATTTAATAATGGAGTGAATATATGGAAATATTTATACCAGTTCCTACTAGTTTTGTAACTAATTTTATTGCTCTACAAAGTATTTTAACCTTGAAAGATGCATTAAAAGCTATGATCACATTTAAAGATCGGATGTTATCAGCATACGCTAAGGAAATTATTAGAAATTATTTTGTTTATGATATATTTTATTTTGTATTCTCAAAGAAGAGTGCTATAGTTGTGCAACTTATCGAGCCTAGTTTGCGTTCTTGAATTGTTAATAGCGATGAAAACCCGTCAATTGGCTATTTGTATGAAGTTCTTCATGTGGCAACAACTATAGTACAATCTTTTCCAAAATACAAAATCAAGAACATAATCAACAAATCTTTCCCTTTATTTCCTTGATTTAAGTTGATAGTGTTTAATATATAGATGTCACAATAGTTCTTAATGCATCTTTATGGGTTAATATACTTTGCAAAGCAATGAAATTAGTTGCAAGCCGACGGTTTGAAATATATTTCCCTATCTTCAGTATGTCTCTTCATCAAATGCAATAGGTAGCAATGCTAGCTTATGTATTTGTTGCACATAAAGACCAAAATAATGTTCAAAACTTTCGTTCTAGTCACCTACTAGCAACAACATAATTTGCAACATTAGCATTCTCAATCACCCTATGGACAATATATTCCGAACTCACAAACACCACAACTTCTCTATTTGAGGCACATGCAAGCATTAACAGATTTCAAGAAGACCGTTTCTTTAGGTCAATAAGCTAGGATATAATAAAAATTCTCTTGAATTGATGTGTTCAACCATCAACCATGATTGTGCAACCAAACTCTCTTCCATGTTGCACGTTAGTTATCAACAAAGTTCTTTGATATTTTTGGCTAACAAATAACTACGAAGACTATGAAAGTTGATCCTTTGTAACGAATGCCTATGCTAGCTATATGATTTTTTGTTTTGCTGATAATACGGATAATTCACTGCATCGAAAGCAATACAGGAAGCAATAGTACATTTCGAATAAAAAGATTGCACATTTTTATAGCCTTCTTACTTTAAAGCACACTTTTGGGAGTGGTTAGGACCAAAACTAGCATGAGGACATAACCAATTTTTTTTTGTTCTTTTTACATTTCTACATTCATCCCTTTTTTATCACTTTGAACAAAACTAGCATGAGGAAATAACCAATTCTTTTATGTTCTTTTTACATTTCTACGTCCATCCCTTTTTTATCACTTTGTCCACTAGCTATACATTTCCTTTTTAAGGTGGAGAAGAGACAAATTGAACTTCTTCATCATGCAAATTTCTATACATGTGCTCTTTTACTTCCAATTATAAGAAACTATAGATTGAACTCTTCAAGAATTTCTTCTTTTATGAAACTTTTCAGCAAGATATTCAAATTTTCTATTCATTTTAAATCTAACATTAAGAGGAACCTCGAGATATGAATCTATGTCACCGTTTAAGCCTTCTAAATGTTGTTTACTAGATTAATACCAACCAAGAAAAAAAATTGTGAGATACAATCAAACAATTGTGTGATAGGATACCGTCAAAGTCTTGGTCATGCAAACTGACCGAAAGTTTATTTCTTGTATTACTAGCTTCAAAAATTTGTTTACAATGCTCCAATGTTGGATTAGTTCTTCCTCTAACATGAATATTAGGTGGAGATGAACTATTAGTAAAGCTAGTCATAGGTAGTATACTATAATCAATTATTAGCCATAGAGCATGTAAAGAAAAAAAAATCCATGTTAAATTATACTAACGCAAGTTCAAGCACAATTAGGTCCAACCACACATATAGAAGAGATTAGTGTATATCTTACACTCAAAGAGCTATAAGTGCTAGTATCTAGAATGCAACACTTTGAACCAGAATGAAGGTCTTAACGACAATCAATGAAATATAAAACCAGATGAAGGGAATATCAACGCAATACTATTACACATTCACCTCAAGAAGTATTAATAATTAAAGCTTTCTCAATTAGATCTACGAATGAATCCAACAAAGTGGTGAAAAAGAACTCATGTAGAAGACCCAAAATTATTTCGAACAAGGCTAGGTTTGTTTTGTATTATATCCACAATCACCTCAAGAATCAACTGGAGCATTAAAAATGTAACATGGGAGGCATTAAAAATCTAACATGGGAGACATGAAGTAATTTTTAATTTAATATTCTCATGGGAGAATTATTATTTACTGAAGCTATGTTAGTGAAATCTAGTTATCATAGCTTCCTCCACAATCACCTCAAGAATCTTGCAGCATTAGAAAACTAAAAAGACGCAAGACCCATATGATCTCACACAACGAAAGATAAATGTGCATTAATAATTAGGTTCTAAAAACCATCATGAAAATGAAAGAGTGTAAGATCTTGAATTGTAAGAAAATGAAAGGACACGGGTTCTTATTTTTGTGATTGATAGCTATGACGGGGATCAAGTTACCGAATAATCAAAGCAAGAGATGAACTGCACAAAATTTTGAACGAGGTTGAATTGAGGGATGCCCTATTGCTTAAATTTGTAAATAAGCCAGATATGCCAATGCAATGAATGCAGCAGTAGATACCAACAAGCTTGCTCCACTCTCCTCGTCAGTGTCACTGGTATATCGAGAGTGTGTGGACAACCTCTGGGTAGGGCTATGAATTGTGGGATTCGTTTTCAAGCAACATTGATAGCAAGGCATGAAGCACTAAAGGATATATTGTTGCTGGTCAGATTTTTGCTTTGATCATGGACACTATTTTATCGAATAGGCAATATCAAAGAGACTCCTTATGATTTTTTAATTTACATTTGCATAAAGAAAGAACAGAGATGTGAAAGAGTTTACTGGAGCACAAGATTATGGCCTTGTGGCAGTGGAAAATCACATTGTGGGGAAGGAAATACGAAACCAAAGGCACAAAAGGGGAAGGAGAATTCGACAAGACAAGTGAAATTCATCAATAGTGTATAGAGAAATTAAACTTACAAGAAAATATTCTAGAATTTTATACGTACATGTTCTGTTGTCATCTAATACAACTTGGAATTGGAGCTTGAATTCCTGGGCTGGCAGCAAAAGGAAGAGAGGCCACTGCAGAAAAGAATAGATAAGGCAATAAAAAGTTTTCAATGTACTATTACGCATACACTAGAACATACTATAATAAATGATACATGAGTGAAAACGGGGATAGCCAAATAGATGTTGGGACGTATAAAATGTTAATTAATTAAACTCAAGAAGCTTAGTGATGGCGAATTATTTTACAGTTCCATTCTACCAGCAGATATCCTCAACCATCAGGCCCAGTTTTGGGCTGAGGTAGGTGATGCAACCGCCTCGGGCCCTTTTTTTTTGTTTTTAATAAAAAAATTATTTTAAGCACAGCAAGGTTTGGCTCAAAGGCCAAAGGCCAAAACCAAACTTTGTAAACCAAAAAAAAAAAATATGAAGCTTACAAACCCAGCCCAACAACAATTTAAATTGACTTTGAAGCTAAGCCCTATTCTGCTATTCAATTACAGATTGTCCTTCCTTCAATCCTTCTCCGTTCATTTATGTCCAGTTCTTAATCAAGGCAAAGACTATGTTTATTGTTGTTGTTGTTGTTCGGAGTGGTGGTGTGTGATGTAAGGCTTAAGTCTCAGATGAATTGCTCTTTGATGTTGTATTTAATTCCTGTAAAAAGAGCTTCCTAGCTAATTCAATATTAGATTTTCGAGCAGTTTGGGATAGCTAGTGCTTTGGAAACTCTACGTGGGCAAGCTTATGGAGCAGATCAATACCAAAAGCTAGGAATCTACATTTTAGTGCAATTATCTCTGTTGTTTTTGTCTGTCTTATGGTTTGGTAACCTTATTCATCTTTCCTTTTCTTGAGCCGATATATTCACTGTTTTATGCATATTTTTACTACTGTAGGGTTTCTACATCTGAAGAACATGGTGCTTTTTCTAGTCTTGAATGGTGGTCGTGTTTTGAGTTTTAAGTTTGCTATTAATTCCGTAACACCTTGTGGATTTTAAATGTATAATGAAATTTAGGGGTCCATTGGGGGCCTAATAATGGGAGCCTAATCTTTTGGCTTCGCCTCAAGCCTAAAATGTCAGCCCTGTCAACCATTATACTCAAAAGAGGGAGCTTTGTAATCCTCATAGCAATCTCTGTTACCCCATAATAAAATATATTTATTTCAATAAAAAACAATGAAAAACTATTTTAAGAAAATTGAAGATTTGAACAGAAAAAAAAAAAAGAAAAACGATTAAAATCGCTCAGAAGATATGTACATAAAATTTGAATTTCACGCATGAAATCTCGAAGAAGATGATGTAAAATGCAGATTGTTGAATAGAGCAATCCCAGTTTTTTTTTTTCTCAACCATTGCAAAAATATAATTAATTAAACTAAAGAAGCTTTCCAGAATTTGAAACAAATTTAACGACATTTTTGAACAAGAAAGTGGGAAGAGGACTAACAGCAAGAGAGGAGTGCGGGTCCAACTGGCGATGGCCGGCTGAGAGCAAAATTTCTGCTGGAGAGCGGTAGATTCGCAGTCGCACACAGAGAGATAGAGAGATTGGGATTGTGAAACGTGAACATAATGTTATGGAATTTGTAATAATATTTGTAATAAAGAAAACAAAAAAAAAAAATACAAGATTGTCGGGTTCGAATCCCACTAATACTGTTATGATTTTTGAAAAAGAAAAGAAAAATTGGCGTAGATGGTCCCTATTATTTACCTTCAATGTAGAAATAGTCTTTAACATTTACTTTTTGACACAAAAGTCCATAATCTATGTGTTTTATGCATAATTGGTCTTTATTTGATAAGAAAGACAAATATACTCGTAGTTTTAATTAGAGAAAATTTAATTAAATTCTTAACTTTTACAAAAAGTGTAAATGAATCCAATACATTTTGTTAAATAATATTTAATATATCATAATAAGTATATCAACGTCAATTAAATTTTTTATAGGAAAAAAATATAAAATTATTATGATTTAAGTATAAGTAATTGAAATGTGATTTGAAAATTTTGAATAAAAATTAAGTTAAATAAATAACAAAATGACGTATCTAATTTTATGGCATTTAACCAATACTATTATATTTTTTTTAACATAAAATACCAATAAAAATTACATTATGTGTTCTTTATTTTTGAATAATAATAAAACGATAAATTAAAATATGAATAATACTATTGAATCACTAATAAACAAATAACTTAATTAAATAAAAGTATTTCAGCATCAAATTTGTGATAAAAAAAAAATTCGTATCGATAAAATAGAAGTTAAAATTTTTACTAATACAATTACTTAATAATAACAAAATAATTTTATTTAACATATTTTTTAATAATTAGGGTAAATAGTACTAGGGGTCTCGAACTTTTTATCCTTGTAATGATGGGGTCCTGAACCTTTAATGTCTAGCACCATGAGTCCTTAACCTTCAAAATACGCGCAAGCAAAGTCCTTCTGTTAAAAAAAATCGTTAGTTTGACTGTTAAATGGTCAAAAAAATTTTAAAATGACTAATATACCCTTTTCGAATTAAAATAAAAAACAAAGAATAAAGAAAATAAAGAAAAAATTAAAATCAACCCCTCCCCATTTTTTCTACTCCAATCAACTCTAATCAACAAAATATAAAATGACAACACATCCAACCACTGCTTCTTCTCTAAAATACCACCGTCAACCACCATCCATGAGAAAATCAGAGGGGTCATTGAGGTCGACATCGTGGCGTTGTTAACTTGAGGTCAGCAAACCATTTAGGAGATTACCAGACCAATCAGACATCGGAGGTGAGAAGGCATTTAGCGCCCAGAGGGGTCATTGAGGTCGGCACCGTGGCGTTCCAGCTCCGTCGAGAGGCCGTCGTCCATCACCGTCACCACGCCTGATTCACGTAGAAGATCCGACAACAAAGAAGAAAGCAGTGACGAGACACTGGTAGTCCCAACTGGCCCCATTTTTTTCAGAAAATAAAAAACTTCCCAAAAAGTGAATTGCACAAAATCTCAGGTCGGCGAAGCCGAAATATCTGTCCGTTAGTTTTCCTTGATTTTTGGTCGTCCGGTGTGTTAGGAATTGAGGTATACATGCACAGCGGAAATTAAATGCTCAATTCCTATAAGCCCGGATCAACCTCGTACTTAGATAGGATTCGTGATAGAATATTACCTTTGATGAATGTCTTGAATCGATTCTACGATTAGTTGGAGGTGCGATCTTCAATACCACAATTTGTCGGATGTCCGACCTCAATGGTGATCCACGCGCAAGAAGAACGATTACGGACTTCCACAATCAAAAACGGATGAAAGCGAATCCTTTTGGGAGTGATTGTATTTTAGTTGTCTTTTACAAGTGCTAGCAAGTAATGTAAAACAACTCTTAACCCTAATATGTCATACTGGGTTTTTGTAGGTAGGGGCTAACCACAGCCCTAGTTCTAGTCCAACTAGAACCCATCATCAATCGAGCCCGATTAAATAATCTTATTAATTAATTTGGCCCAATGAGTAATTAAGTCCGACCCAACTAATTGGACCTTGGACATTAATTCTTACAATCTCCCACTTGGACAAGGTCCAACTCCAGATGCTCAATTCTCGCCTTATGTGTATGACCCATTAGGTTCCCATTCACGATGGCAAACGTAGTGATATTCTCATCGATTCACCGAGATCGATCAATTCACGTCGCCGTCCAAGATTGACATCTAGCAATGTGTCAAGGCAATCCATGTGAAGGAAAATGTCATGTGGTATGACAGAACCAATATATGTGCGGTTACCGTGGAAATATAATCCCTTCATCAATATAACCCAATTGGTTAAGAGATATGGATCAGCGTCAATCTCATTTCAACCAATTATATTATTCACCTCAACTCTTTGTTGATCTAATCTAGTTATGATTGAAACATTTTCAACTCATAACTTCACCCCGGCCGAGGAAATTTATATCAACTTAAGTAGGTAAAATGCAGGTTATAATCTCCTACTTTCCAGGAGTGACGAATCCTCATATTGGACATTCACAACCTTCATATGATTCTCACTATACCCGTCTGACGCCTTTCCCGGTGACTCAAATCTTGAGCCCCATCAAACGCCGCCAAAGTATAGTTGTCCTCACATAAGATTCTATGATGTCCTCAAGTCAAAGGACCAAATCCACAACCGCGCATTAGAGATTTACCGCGACGCTTGGATAGTTATCCATGTGGAATCTCTAAAGCGGATCATCCAATGTCATGTTCTCATAACAATGCATTCATGTGTTCATTCGGATGTCCCTCTACATCTTAGCTCGTGAGATCGCCTACTTTCTTTAAAAGAAATGCAACACATGTTAGTCTATCCGCAATAATGATATCCGTATCTCATTATTACTATGACTAGGATATTTCAAGAATAAGTTATTTATAACTTATATCTCACAATCACAACACCTTGTGATTAACAAGTTCTTGTGAACTTTTCTTTGGACTCTATTATTTTAAATAATAAAATTTAAAAATAATAACGTGATCCGTCTATTAAAATGTAGACAAATATTTAATTAATCAATTTGTTCATATACTTCAATGTCTAACAAAAAGTATATCACAAAATGTCTCATACAAACTAGATCCAATCACTCGGGTATCTTATACCTATAGATTTAGTATGACTATCATGCTTGTCTTTGGGACAACAACAAAAGTGTAAATGAATCCAATACATTTTGTTAAATAATATTTAATATATCATAATAAGTATATCAACGTCAATTAAATTTTTATAGGAAAAAATATAAAATTATTATGATTTAAGTATAAGTAATTGAAATGTGATTTGAAAATTTTGAATAAAAATTAAGTTAAATAAATAACAAAATGACGTATCTAATTTTATGGCATTTAACCAATACTATTATATTTTTTAACATAAAATACCAATAAAATTACATTATGTGTTCTTTATTTTGAATAATAATAAACGATAAATTAAAATATGAATAATACTATTGAATCACTAATAAACAAATAACTTAATTAAATAAAAGTATTTCAAGATCAAATTTGTGATAAAAAAAAATTCATGATCGATAAAATAGAAGTTAAAATTTTACTAATACAATTACTTAATAATAACAAAATAATTTTATTTAACATATTTTTAATAATTAGGGTAAATAGTACTAGGGTCTCGAACTTTTATCCTTGTAATGATGGGGTCTGAACCTTTAATGTCTAGCACCATGAGTCCTTAACCTTCAAAATACGCAAGCAAAGTCCTTCATTAAAAAAATCGTTAGTTTGATCATTAAATGGTCAAAAATTTTAAAATGACTAATATACCCTTTTGAATTAAAATAAAAACAAAGAATAAAGAAAATAAAGAAAAATTAAAATCAACCCTCCCATTTTTCTACTCCAATCAACTCTAATCAACAAAATATAAAATGACAACACATCCAACCACTGCTTCTTCTCTAAAATACCACCGTCAACCACCATCCATGAGAAAATCGAGGGGTCATTGAGGTCAGCATCGTGGCGTTGTTAACTTGAGGTCACAAACCATTTAGGAGATTACCGACCAATCGACATCGGAGGTGAGAAGGCATTTAGCGCTCCGAGGGGTCATTGAGGTCGGCACCGTGGCATTCCAGCTCGTCGAGGCCGTCGTCCATCACCGTCACCACGCCTGATTCACGTAGAAGATCCGACAACAAAGAAGAAAGCAGTGACGAGACACTGGTAGTCCCAATGCCCCATTTTTTTCGAAAATAAAAACTTCCCAAAAGTGAATTGCACAAAATCTCGGTCGGCAAGCCGAAATATCTGTCCGTTAGTTTTCCTTGATTTTGGTCGTCCGGTGTTAGGAATTGAGGTATACATGCCGAAATTAAATGCTCAATTCCTATAAGCCGGATCAACCTCGTACTTAGATAGGATTCGTGATAGAATATTACCTTTGATGAATGTCTTGAATCGATTCTACGATTAGTTGGAGGTGCGATCTTCAATACCAGCATGACGGATGTCCGACCTCAATGGTGATCCACAAGCAGAACGATTCGGACTTCACAATCAAAACTAAGACAAGCGAAATCCTTTTGGGAGTGATTGTATTTTAGTTGTCTTTTACAAGTGCTAGCAAGTAATGTAAACAACTTCTTAACCTAATATGTTCTGGTTTTGTAGGAGGACTAACCAGCCCTAGTTCTAGTCCAACTAGAACCCATCATCAATCGTAGCCCGATTAAATAATCTTATTAATTAATTTGGCCCGATGAGTAATTAAGTCCACCCAACTAATTGGACCTGACATTAATCTTACAATCTCCACTGGACAAGGTCCACTCGATGCTCAATTCTCGCCTTATGTGTATGACCCATTAGGTTCCCATTCACGATGGCAACGTGTGATATTCTCATCGATTCACCGAGATCGATCAATTCACGCGCCGTCAAGATTGACATCTAGCAATGTGTCAAGGCAATCCATGTGAAGGAAAATGTCATGTGGTATGGGAGTAACCAATATATGTGACGGTTCGTGAAATATAATCCTTCATCAATATAACCCAATTGGTTAAGAGATATGGATGCGTCAATCTCATTTCAACCAATTATATTATTCACCTCAACTCTTTGTTGATCTAATCTAGTTATGATTGAAACATTTTCAACTCATAACTTCACCGGACCGAGGAAATTTATATCAACTTAAGTAGGCAAAATCGGTTATAATCTCCTACTTTCGGGTGGAATCCTCATATTGGACATTCACAACCTTCATATGATTCTCACTATACCGTCGACGCTTCCGTGACTCAAATCTTGAGCCCCATCAAGCGCCGCCAAGTATAGTTGTCCTCACATAAGATTCTATGATGTCCTCAAGTCAAGGACAATCCACAACCGCGCATTAGAGATTTACCACGCGCTTGGATAGTTATCCATGTGGAATCTCTAGCGGATCATCCAATGTCATGTTCTCATAACAATGCATTCATGTGTTCATTCGGATGTCCTCTACATCTTAGCTCGTGAGATCGCTACTTTCTTTAAAAGAAATGCAACACATGCTAGTCTATCCGCAATAATGATATCCGTATCTCATTATTACTATGACTAGGGATATTTCAAGAATAAGTTATTTATAACTTATATCTCACAATCACAACACCTTGTGATTAACAAGTTCTTGTGAACTTTTCTTCGGACTCTATTATTTTAAATAATAAAATTTAAAAATAATGATCTCATTAAAATGTAGACAAATATTTAATTAATCAATTTGTTCATATACTTCAATGTCTAACAAAAAGTATATCACAAAATGTCTCATACAAACTAGATCCAATCACTCAGGTATCTTATACCTATAGATTTAGCATGACTATCATGCTTGTGCTGGGACAACAACTTTGTCAAAGGATCTGCTACATTATCGTATGTTAGGACCCGTTCTATCTTTATATAATTTCTTAAGATTATCTCACGATGAGATGATACTTGCTCAATATATTTACGGATCATTGATGAGACACGGGTTCCTTCGCTTGCGATGGCTCCATTGTTATCACAATACAAGTTATTGGATCAACAATGCTAGGAACTATTCTAAGTTCAATAATGAACTTTTTTTTGATCGATGTTTTCTTTGCTACTTAAGCACTATATATTCGCTTCTATAGTTGAATCGATCGTTTCTTGTTTGGAACTTTTCTAACTAACGTACCACCATTTTGAGTAAATACATATCCGAATTTGGGATTTGTTATCGTCTTTATCAGACTGAAAGCTGGCATTCGACATAACCTTGAACTCTGAGTTCATTTCTTCTATATACCAAGAACATGTCTTTAGTTCTTCCCAAGAACTTAAGGATGTTCTTGACTGTGATCCAATGTTTCTTGCCAAGGTTTGCTTGGAACCTGCTTGTGACACTCAAAGCATATGAAACATTCGATCGAGTACATAGTATTGCATGCATGATAGATCCTATTACTAATGCATAAGGAATTCTATCCATGCTATCTCTTTCAATTTGTGTCTTTGGACACATCTCTTTGAGATATATCCCATGCCCGATGGGACGAGTCCTCTCTTGGACTCTTTTATGCTAAATCTTCTTAAGATTTTATCTATGTACATATCTTGAGATAGGCCAAGCATTCTCTTAGATCTATCTCTATAGATCTTTATACCGAGAATGTACGTTGCCTCTCCATATCCTTCATGAAGAAATTTTTGGATAACTATAATTTCATGATTTTTGGCGTCGAAGACATCGTTTCCTAAAGTATGTCATCTACATACAAAATTAGAAATACGACTTTGCTCCCACTAACTTTTTATACACACATGGTTCATCTTCATTCTTGATGAAACCAAACATTTTGATTGTCTCATCAAAACGAAGAATCCACTCAGAGGCTTGCTTTAATCCATATATAGATTTACATGGTTTGCATATCTTGTTTGGCTCTATGGATTCAAAGCCTTCAAGTTGTGTCATGTACACATCTTCGCTAAGATTCTCGTTAAGGAATACAATCTTGACATCCATGGTCAAAAAATTTAAAATGACTAATATACCCTTTTCGAATTAAAATAAAAACAAAGAATAAAGAAAATAAAGAAAAATTGAAATCAACCACTCCCCATTTTTTCTACTCCAATCAACCCTAATCAACAAAATATAAAATGACAACACATCCAACCACTGCTTCTTCTCTAAAATACCACCGTCAACCACCATCCATGAGAAAATCAGAGGGGGTCATTGAGGTCAGCATCGTGGCGTTGTTAACTTGAGGTCAGCAAACCATTTAGGAGATTACCAGACCAATCAGACATCGGAGGTGAGAAGGCATTTAGCGCTCCAGAGGGCGTCATTGAGGTCGGCACCGTGGCGTTCCAGCTCCGTCGAGAGGCCGTCGTCCATCACCGTCACCACGCCTGATTCACGTAGAAGATCCGACAACAAAGAAGAAAGCAGTGACGAGACACTGGTAGTCCCAACTGGCCCCATTTTTTTTCAGAAAATAAAAAACTTCCCAAAAAGTGAATTGCACAAAATCTCAGGTCGGCGAAGCCGAAATATCTGTCCGTTAGTTTTCCTTGATTTTTGGTCGTCCGGTGTTAAACCTTGAACTCCCAGAAAATTTTCCTTAAATTTGCATGTTTTGAGTCAAATGTAGAGCCATTAAATATACTCATGTTGTTTGAGATGTTACTGAAGTTCTTGCACAATAGGCTGATCTTTTAAGCATGAACGGGGAAAGTTATAGGAATATGGCCAGATTTTACGATATTCAACCTTCAAGATAAAGCCACTAAAGAACCAAATGAAACAACCGCATTGGCGATAGAAAACTTTTAAAAACCCAAAAAACAATATACAAAAAAATCTTTAGAAGATGACAAAAAAGTTAAGAAACGAAGAAAACCAAAATTAGGGAAAAAGTGTTTGTTTGGCGTTGAAGTGAGTATAATAAGAATGACAGTGAAGAGACTTTCAATCTGAGAGTGAAATGTGAGCTCAAATGCCTGAAAAGAGTCGTCGGAATCATTTTTATTTTTAGGGAATCCAAGAAGTAGAGCTTAAAGAAGGAGAGTTACCAGAAAACTCGCCGGGGAAAGCAATGGAATGGGAGTTTCCGGCAATGGACAGTCGCTGAAGCATTTAAAGCACTCTCCTCCTACAGAGAAAAATGGGGGTTGATTGGTGAAGAAGAAATGGGGGAGGGGTTGATTTGAGAAAGAAGTGGGGAGTTGATTGCAATTTTTCTTTATTTTTTATTTTTTATTTTAATTCTAAAAGGATAGATTGGTTATTTTAAGAAAATTTTGACCATTGGTCAAACTAACAGTTTTTTTAACACAAAGACTTTGCTTGCACCTTTTTTAGAGGTTAAGGATCTTGGGTCTGCATTGAAGCTTCGAGACTGTCGTTACAAAGTGTCGGGACCGCACTATACTTAGCCTCCTCGATACTTGACACTGAGCTGCCCAACCGCGACATTGTAAATATTACTCGTTGTTATTTCCGTTAGTTTGTAATAGGTTATTTTCCGTTATGATTCTTCTACTTTTGATGTCTCTCAGTAACTTGGTTTTGTTACTTAAGCTATTATAGGGTAGTTGGTATTCAAGCTCTTGTCACTCGTGTTGACCCTGCACCATCAATTGTAATTTTCGCTTTCAATCAATGATCGCTATTTTCAACGATTCAAATCTTCTTGCTAAGCTTTCTTTAATTTGTTGGATCGATCGAGAAAAGGCGAAGGTAGTCGAGAAGAGTCGATTTGCCAGCGATGCCCTTTGTGCTAGAAAGAAAGGCGCCCGTGAAAGTTGGTATCGAGGCATGCTCAGACACAGTAGAAAGCAATGGAACCGAGCATCACACACCACCGAGGTGGTGGATCACAAAAGAGTACTAAGCGCGCTGGATGCGCTCGATGGGCAAAGTACTAGGTTATGTCGTCCGAGACCCGAGGAAAAGGTCGAGCAAGAGGCGCATATCCGCGAATCGAGCGTCCGTGGATGAGAGTCGGATGATGTCGCGGACGATGCGATTTGTTGCAATGCTTCCGATCTGCGGGAAGAAATGGAAGCCATGAGACTTGGCCTGAATACTTCAACGTAGTAGTTGGCAATGGGCAAGCCCTGCAAGAGTATGCACCGGGCTCGAATTCCGAACCGCATACCTATGGTGGGGGACGACGCGAAAGTTGAGAACTTTTGTTTGACATGGAACAATACTTTCTTGCCGCCAATATTGAAGACGGGCAGAAGGGTGACGACACTACCATGTATCCGGGTGGAGATGCAAAACTATGGTGGCGAACAAAATATGTCGATATTCAGCCACAGGCCCGGATAGACACATGGGAACTTCTAAGGAAGCGATCGACACGCTTTTTCCGAGAATGTGGAATATCAGCCGACGGCACCTACGAGAACGAAACATACCGGTTCCATTCGGGACTATGTGAAAACCTTTTCGGGCATATGCTTGGACATCCGAGACATGTCGAAAAGGACAAGCTCTTCACTTTCATGGAAGGGTGAAACCATGGGCGAACCGAGCTCCAAAGAGAAGGTGGGCGATGTGAGCACGGCATGGGAGCGCCGAGGCTTGATGGACTATCAATCGAACCCGAAAGGAGCGGCGCAAGTCAATAGCCAATCCGGGGAGGAAATAGACCCTTCAAGCCCACATCAAACTCAAATGGGGAGAAGCTATTCTCACCATAAAGCGGGCCATCGGTGGCTATCAAGGTAACCATCGGGTAGCTATCGGGTAACCATCGGGCAACAATCGAACAAAGGAAAGGCTCGGAGAGCAAATCTAGTACGGCCCTAGAAAGGATGGATGTTTCTTATGCGATGGGCCTCACGGGTGAAGGATTGCCCGAAACAATTTTGAATGCATTGAGCCAACCGACAAGTGGAGCATCGGGTTCAAGCAACATGTTCCGCAGCAGATCTTGTGAGCCGATTCAAGATGATGAGGATGTCGTTGGGGCATTTTCACACCGATGCAAAGACAATATCGCACCGAGTGATTGAAAAGGGCAATGTATCTCGAAAATAGTGGAAAAAGAAGCGCCGAAACCTCGTGTTTGTAAAGCTAAAGGCTTGATGTACATTGATGTGAAGATCAATGGAAAACCAATCAAGGCCATGGTAGATCCGGAGCTACTCATAACTACCTGCAAGTCCCAAGTAGAGCGCTCGGGCTTGTGCTAGAAAAGGTAGTGGAAAGGTCAAGGCAATCAACTCGGTTGCTCAACCGATTCTTGGAGTAGCCAAACTGACTTATTAAAGTTGGTCCTTTTGAAGGAGGACTAATTTGTCTCGATTCGGATGGATGACTTCAAGTCGATTTTAGGGTTGGAGTTCCTTCGGGATCGAAGACGCAGTGTTACCGTTCGATTCTTTGATGATGATGGGAGCAAGCCCGTCATCCCCGCTAGTTGGGAAAATGGGTGAGAAGAGCATCTCACCATGCGCTTAGAAGGGCTTCAAGCGAAATGAACCTTCGTGTACTCTTCATCCGGAAGAGATTGAGGAAGAATCGCCCTATCCCAAAACCCGTTAGAAGACTTTTACAGAATTTGAGGATGTTACGCCGTAAGAATTGCAAGGAGATTACCGCCAAGGAGGCATCAATAAACCATATCTAGAATGGTCAAGTAAATATGATAAAGAAAAAACCACATTTAGCATCTTTACATTTGTCCTATACATCGAAGAAGACCCAAAATGTACTCGATGTTCCCTTCCGAAAAGAGGTCTAGGTCATTTTGCCCAACGGGCATGATTCACACTTATCAAATGATTCATAATCATTTGAATTCAAGTATTCATCTTTATGTAACTTGGTGATGTGTTTTCATTTTATGACCGAGCATGCAATGCCAAAGTATGAGTATTTTAGTTTTATCTCTTTTATGCCTTGCAATTCATCTTCTAATGTCCTTTTATTTTCACGTGAAAACACGGATCGTCGACTTGAATTTGTCTTTATTAACGTTTTCCAATTGACTCTTGGATCTTTTCTAAAGGTCCTTTAGACTTCTCTTAGTGCCCTTAGAGGTATCAATGGCCAAAGTTTAACTATTCCTTGGCTATTAATGTTTAGCTCGGTAGTCAATCTTATTCATGTTGAAGTTCATAATGATCAAAGTTATTAGGTGGCCATAACTAAGTCAATGCTCATTGTCCATGGTAAAACTTAATTGATTTAATTTCAATAAAATCAATCATCTTCAATACATGACTAAGACCTTTTACCATCAAACCTCTTTATAACCTTGATGTCTCTTTCGGTACATCATTCAACTGAAATGATATATTTTGTATAGGCATCCATACCCTCTTTTACTATCAACATCATATGTTGGTTATATATCATGTTCTTGTAGCCGTCTCGGCCTTCTCAATAGGAGCTGTGGCTATGACATATCTAATTTTTTTTCATGAGAACAATTTCGTGTCGCCAAAATTGTCCGATATGTTTGTGCATCATAGCCTCAAACTTATATGGTTACTCATGATTCAACCAATAAAAATAAGATAAACAATTAATTAATGCATAAAATTAATTTAACGACTTATATTAAATTAATTATACTCCCATTTAAATTGAATTATGACCAACATTAATCAATAGAACCATTTAGATTCTCGGGTAGATCTCATTTGTTTTATTAGAACTGGCACCAACAAGCAATAAAACATCCAAGTAGATACTCTATCAATCATCTCCATGTGACTCTAGATCATCAAGTAGACAACTTTGAACATCTTATGTGTTTTACTTGATTTGCCAAAATTTTATTTCCTGACTAATAAAAATAAAATTTAGTTAAATCACCTTGTTAAACATAATTTTTCATAGTGATAAACATATCAACGCTGGCTCAACAAACGCCGATAATAGACTCGATTTTCACTATAACAATGGAAACGTTGTATTACATTTATCAATTTAATATTTTGATAAAGAGGTTTGTCTCACATTTATGACATAACAACATCCAACATGCAATCAATCATACATAAAATAACGGATGATTAGGACTTTCTATCTAATCTTCCGGCAAAGGAAGATTATCTCAATCTAAGGCTGATTTCTTCATGAACTAAATGCAATTATCTCATCCCAATGTATCCTATACTATTCTCTGGCCCATCTAAAAGTATCCTATACTGTTGAGGCGGATAAATGGAAGTTGAGAACTTTTGTTTGACATGGAACAATACTTTCTGTCGCCAATATTGAAGACGGGCAAGAAGGGTGACGATACTACCATGTATCCGGGTGGAGATGCAAAACTATGGTGGCGAACAAAATATGTCGATATTCAGCCAACAGGCCCCAGATAGACACATGGGAACTTAAGGAAGCGATCAGACACGCTTTTTCCAGAGAATGTGGAATATCAGCCCGACGGCACCACGAGAATCGAAACATACCGTTCCATTCGGGACTATGTGAAAACCTTTTCGTGGCATATCTTCGGACATCCGAGACATGTCTCGAAAAGGACAAGCTCTTCACTTTCATGGAAGGGTCGAAACCATGGGCGAGAACCGAGCTCCAAAGATGGAAGGTGGGCGATGTGAGCACGGCTATGGAGTCGCCGAAAGCTTGACGGACTATCAATCGAACCCGTAAAGGAGCGGGCCGCAAGTCAATAGCCAATCCCGAGGGGAGGAAATAGACCCTTCAAGCCCACATCAAACTCAAATGGGGAGAACGCTATTCTCACCATAAAGCGGGCCATCGTGGTGGCTATCAAGGTAACCATCGTGGTAGCTATCGTGGTAACCATCGTGGCAACAATCGAACAAAGGAAAGGCTCCTGAGAGCAAATCTAGTACGGCCCCTAGAAAGGATGGATGTTTTTATGCGCGTGGGCCTCACAGTGGTGAAGGATTGCCCGTAAACAATTTAATGAATGCATTGAGCCAACCGACAAGTGGAGCATCGTGTTCAAGCAACATGTTCCGCAGCTAGCAATCATTGCGGTCGATTCTCAAGATGATGAGGATGTCGTTGGGGCATTTTCACACCGATGCAAAGACAATATCGCACCGAGTGATTGAAAAGGGCAATGTATCTCGTAAAATAGTGGAAAAAGAAGCGCCAAACCTCGTGGTTTGTAAAGCTAAAGGCTTGATGTACATTGATGTGAAGATCAATGGAAAACCAATCAAGGCCATGGTAGATACCGGGAGCTACTCATAACTACTCTCGCAAGTCCCAAGTAGAGCGCCAAGCCTTGTGCTAGAGAAAGGTAGTGGAAAGGTCAAGGCAATCAACTCGGTTGCTCAACCGATCACCGGAGTAGCCAACCGTACTTATTAAAGTTGGTCCTTTCAAGGAGGACTAATTTGTCTGCAGCTCGGATGGATGACTTCAAGTCGATTTTAGGGTTGGAGTTCCTTCTGGATACGAAGACCAAGAAGTTACCGCTTTTCGATTCTTTGATGATGATGGGAGCAAGCCCTCATGTCATCCCCACGCTAGTTGGGAAAATGGGTGAGAAGAGCATCTCACCATGCGTTCAAGAAGGGCTTCAAGCGAAATGAACCTTCGTTTCGTGTACTCTTCATCCGGAAGAGATTGAGGAAGTTAATCGCCCTATCCCAAAACCCGTTAGAAGACTTTTTACAGAATTTGAGGATGTTACGCCGTAAGAATTGCCAAGGAGATTACCGCCAAGGAGGCTATTGATCATGAAATCGAGCTTATTCCCGGTGCAAGCCTCCTCGCCAGAGCGCGCCCCTATCGCACGGCTCAACCCGAGCTAGAAGAGCTTAGGAAACAATTGGTCGAAATGTCGGATAGTGGGATTATCGCGCTCTGCGAAATCACCATATGGAGCTCCAGTGCTATTTCGTAAAAAGTCCGATTTGGTTCTCTTCTGATGTGCCGCGACTATCGCGCCTTGAACAAAATTACGGTGAAAAATAGTTATCCAATTCCGCTAGTGGCGGATTGCTTCGACCGCTTGAGCAGGTATGGTACTACACAAAATTGATCTAAGGGTGGGATCACGGCAAGTACGGATCAAAGAAGGAGATGAAGCGAAGACTACAAATGGTAACTAGATATGGGGCATTTGAATTCAAAGTTATGCCTTTTTGATTGACAAATGCTCCCGCAACCTTCGCATCGATGATGAATCGTACTTCACGGGTTTTTAGATGATTTCGTGGTGGTGTACTTGGATGACATCGTAATTTATAGCGAGACTACGGAGGAGCATGTTCAAAGATGTGAGAAAAGTTCTTATTCGACTACGGAGAATGAACTTTATGCGAAACCATCAAAATGTTCATTTGCCCGCACTCGATCACTTTTGGGCCACATTATTGAACAAGGAAAAGTCCGCATGGATAGTAAAAAGGTTAAGGCTATCAAAGATTGGCAACCGCCAAGGCATGTACATGATGTACGTTCGTTCCTTGGGTCAGCCAACTACTATCGAAGATTTGTGAAAGGGTATTCGTAAATCGTGACCGCCGCTAACCGAATTAACCAAGAAGGAGAAAGCTTGGGAGTGGTCGGCACCATGCCAAGCCGCCCGAAAAATTGAAGGAGTCTATGTGATGATCCGCGGTTTGGCCTTAGAGATATGGCTAAAGCTTTTGAAGTGTGACCGATGCTTTGATTTTGCTCTAGGAGGAGTCCTTATGCAAGAAGGGCATCCGGTGGCATATGAGAGTCGAAAGTCGAACATGCAGAGCCAAGATTACTCGGCGCATGAAAAGGAGTTATGGCGGTGGTCCACCGCCTCGTGGTGTGGCGCCATTATCTCGCTTGGGTCTCCTTTCATTGTGAAGACAGACAACATCGCCGTGAGTCACTTCATGTCTCAACCGAAACTTTCAAGCAAAGAAAGCTCGTTGGCAAGAACTTTTCGAGTTCAACTTTGTATTGGAGTATCGGGTTTGGATCTAGCAATCATGTAGCAGATGCACTTTCGACATGAGGTGACTTAGCTTCTATCTGCTCAATGGCGGCTCTTTCAGGGAGCAATGTTACTACAACCACAAGGGATCAAACACGGGCACTTTCGGAGAAGGACCCCGCAACAATTTATTTGGTCGACCTCATCAAGAAGGGAAAACTCGGCAGCTTACGGTTGGATGAGGGCTTATTGAAAACGAAGGGAAACCGCCTCTATGTTCCAAAGGGTGGAGATTTGAGGAGATCCTTAATCAAAGAATGCCACGACACGCTTTGGGTAGGACATCGAGGGAGAGGAACGCACCGTCTGCTGCGTAGGGCTTATTATTGGCCGCAAATGAGGGATGACATTGCGACTTATGTGAAAACTTGTTTGGTTTGTCAACAGTGATAAGCCGATCATCGTAGAAGCGCGGCTTACTGGAGCCCCTTCCCGTCCCAACTAGACCATTCGAGAGTGTATCGATGGACTACATTGTTAGCTTGCCAAAGGTTGGAGATCTTGGCACTATCATCGTCGTGGTGGACCGTTTATCAAAATATGTAACATTTATCGCAGCACCTAAGTATGTATCCGTCAAGAGACCGCCGCCTCTTCTTCAAGCACATTGTCAAATCTTGGGGTTGTTTAAAGATATAGTTAGTGATCGAGACCCTCGATTCACCAGCACATTTTGGACTGAGTTGTTCAAACTCCTTGGTTCAACTTTGAGCATGAGTTCTTGTTTTCACCCACAATCTGACGGACAGACGGAGCGGTTCAATTCTATGCTGGAAGAATATCTTCGGCACTTTATCTCTACTTCGCAGAAAAACTGGGTGAAACTTTTGGATGCGGCTCAGATTTGCTTCAATGCCCAAAAGAGCTCTTCCACCAATAAGAGCCCTTTTGAGATTGTTCTTCGCCAAAGAACCGCTACTCCCTCATAATCGCTGGATATTGATCAAAGTACCAAGTCTCCTCAAGCAAAGGGCTTCTCTCAAGAGTGGAAACAAAATATCGAAATTGCTCGGAGTTATCTTGAGAAAGCACGAACCAGACAAAAGTGTCGCCGATCGTAAACGCGTTTCGGAATTCAATGTGGGAGATCTGGTGATGGTGAAACTCCCTGACAAACGCCAGTATAAGGTAATAAGAGGGACGGATTCTCGATTAATGCCGAAATATATCGGGCCATTACCCATCATGAAGCGGATTGGAAGAGTCGCCATGTAATTGAACTTCCTTCATGGTGCAAAACCCACAATGTCCTTCATGTTAGTGCACTCAAACCATATTTTGCAGATAAGGAGGATGCATCCAGAAATAAGCCAAAGCGACCTACATTTGAAGTGAAGAAAACAGGTAAAAGGATTGCTGAAGCTATTATTGATCACCGAAGTTACTCGAGCTTCTAAGAAAGATCATCGAGTACTTGATTAAATGGATGGCGGATGCGAGCGAGGAGAATACTTGGGAAAGAGTTAAAGACCTTGGAGCCTTCAAACCTCTACTTGAAGAATATCTAGCAAAGATGGCACCGAGGACGCCGCCAAATCAAATGGGGAGAATGTCGGGACCCGCACTATACTTAGCCTCGACGACAATTTCGGTACCATAGTTGCCCAACTTCGACCGCACATTGTAAATATTACTTTCCGTTGTTATTTCCGTTAGTTTGTAATAGGTTATTTTCCGTTATGATTCTTCGCCTTTGATGTCTACTCATGTAACTTAGGTTTTGTTACTTAAGCTATTATAGGGGTAGTTGGTATTCAAGTCTTGTCAAGCTTCATCGTGTTGACCCCTGCACCATCAATTGTAATTTCATCGCTTTCGTCAATCAATGATCAAGCTATTTTCAACGCATTCAAATCTTCATTGCTAAGCTTTCTTTAATTTGTTGGATCGATCGAGAAAAGGCGGAAGGTAGTCGAGAAGAGTCGACCATCGCCGCAAGACGGTGCCCCTTTTGTGCTAGAAAGAAAGGCGCCCGTGAAACAAAGTTTAAAGGTTCGGAACCTCTAGTGCTCTTTACCTTAATAATTATGAGCTTAAATTTTACTTATTTTATAATAGTTCGTAAAATATACGAAATAATTTAGTATATTATCAATTTGGTCAATAAAGTACTAATTAAAAAAAAAAAAACTCATTAGTTTTCTTTAATTTTTCAAATAAAATAAAAGTATTGGACCATTTGTACTTTTTTGTAAAGGTTAAGAATTCAATCGCAATTTTTTCTAATTAAAACTAAGGACATATTTGTCTTTCTCATCAAATAAGGAACAATTATGCACCAAAACATATAGGTTAAAGACTTTTATGTCCAAAAAACAAACGTTATAGACAATTTTCATACTGAGGGCAAAGGTTAAGCAATATTTGCGCCAATTTCTCAAATAAAATTTTTTATAATAAGGCTTAATGGGAGAAGGTCCACTCTGTCCCGAACTCAGCTTCGGGGTAGAGAAATCTAGAGGTGGCAATGCTCGGCTCGATCCGTTACCCACCAACCTCAGCCTGTCCCTATAATTAATGCTCAGTTCAGCCCGTTGGCTCGTAGGCCACACGAGCCTAGCCGAGCGTCCCATGGGTTCAGCTCAATTATTTTTTTTTAATATTGTTTCGAAGAATTTAAAAATAAAAAAGAAATAAAGTATGCAGAAATTTTTTGTTAAAACTTAAAAGTTAAACTTCCTCTTTTTTTCGGGCTTGGGACCAACTACTTTAAACGCAAGTAAAGTTAAAATTGTACACGAACAAATTGTTACATGTACACTTTTTTGTTAAAATAAGATTAAGAAAATATCAAATATTTATGCAAATAATACTTACTACAAATTCAAGTATTCTGTATTCAAATATTCAAGTCCTTGAGACATCATTATGTCCACTTTATCTTGAATTCAAAGTTCGGCACTCAGACATATTAAATCTTCTCATATGTCGGCTTTAAGTCTTGACCTGAAATCAGACAAAATCATGTCACCGGTACTAAAATCAGACTCCGATGTTACAGTTGATACCGAATGTGTTAGCGAATGTATGTTTATTACCACATGTGTACGGATCACACAAGTAATATAATAGATTTTGAATCCAAGTATCGTATCCACAGAGATTTAGATAGTTCAATTGTAATTATAATAACCTTAACCGAATCAAATTACATTTGAAATTTGGTGTTTTAAACTAACTAAAATATGAACTAAGAATAATTAAATAATTATAACTCAAATACTTAAAAGATTAAATTTATGAAGAATTACTTTAAATTTGAGAAAGAAAAGTGTACTAGGATTCCGAATCCACTTACATCAATCTCCTTTAAATCGAACCGTTGAATTTAATAACACAAATTAATTATGAAGATCAATATTCATAATTTGTTTAACAATTTTTCTCGAGTATATGTGACCGGACTATATTTCGATGACGAATGCGAACATATAAGAATGCATTAAAAATTGTGAATATTTAAAGATCACGTAAAGTATAGCGGTATATATCTATGTCTTATCGTACTCTACGACAATTGATACTATATTTAACCTATTTTCAATATCTTGATGGTAAAATAAGCCACAAAAATCATACGACTATTGCGCATATAGTTATAAAGAAGAAGAAAGCAATATCAATTATTCAAAATTAAAAACGTACTTGAATATAAAAAACTCGGTTCAAAGAATTAAATATTTTTGATACAAGTTTCATCATAATCCAAGCACTAAAAGAATTTAGCATAAGATACTAAGAAGAAGAAAATAAATAAGCCATCACTCGGATAAGAAGAAAACTCAAAAGATGAAATCTTGATCTTCGTTGAATTTTTGTAAGAATAAATATTGATCTTCCTTTATTATTTAGTCTCTTGTTTTTCTCCCAAAATTCGACTTTCTAATTATGAGTTAATAACTCATATTTATAGTTCCATAATAGTGTCCAAAAGCATGCCAAAAAATCATTAAAATTGCATTCCAAAAGGTTTCTTAATTTGAGTCAAACACAAAAGAAAACAAAAAAATTCGCGAAAATTTTACACTCGCCCAGTGCATTTTCGAGCGATTGCCCAGGCAAGCAAATTGGCCTCTGTTGTTGGGTGTTCGCCCAACTTAAGTTCTTCAAAACTGCACCTTAGTCCTCTAACTTTGAATTTTAGTCATTTTAGTTATCAAACCTTCCACTAGCCTCCAAAATGGTCCTTCAAGTTCCAATTGAATGAAACTAAGTTCCCATATTTTCTAAATATTCTTCAAATTGTTGCTCTTTCTGTCCATTCTTCTCTAATTGCTTATAAACAGGTTCAAAACTAAAATAGAAAGAATAATACTCTAAATTAAGTAGAAAATCAACAAAATGATAGGATAAAAACTTAGTTTAAAAGCTCGAATAAGTACACAAAATGCACTTATCAAATATTCCCAAACTAAACATTTGTTCGTCCTCGAACAAAAATAAAACTAAAATACAAATTTAAACTAAGCTAAGAGAATCACAACAAACGGAGTCAATATTAAATTTCTTACCAAATGCATTAGGTTCGAATATAAAGCAACACTTTTAGAAGGTTATTAAAAAATACTACAAATAAATTTTTACTTATCTGATGCTCTACCTTTAGTGAGTGTGTGATTAGCCAAATATTGAACTTATACCTATAATAGACCACGACCAATATTTGTTGTTGATATTTTTATAATCACAAACCCTTTGTAGTCATTTATTCCTTAAATTATCACACTTCTAATACTTTTCTCTCCAATCTCGAGGTGTTCTAGCAAATTTGGTTTCTATTGATGAACACATATTTTTTTTTTCAATTAAAGTGGTAAAAATTAGAAGCTTATATTACTAGAACTATAATAGTGAGCAATTTCTAAATTCTCATCTCCAGTCTCTGAGGTCCTAACCTAGCAATTCTTACCGAGAACTTATAACTCTTTTTATTTATTTAACTAATGTACACATTCTTACATCTTGTGTGCAATACTTCTTTTTCGTAAGCTTTTTATGTGACCCATGTGGTGAGCTTTAGACCGATGACTCCTAAATCAGATGACCATAGGGCACCAAATTTTAAAATATCTTAAAATGCTTAATTGTTCGACTCACACAGGCAATAAGAGAAGGGAATATGTAATTTTCTCTTTTTCTTTCTTTATTTCTTTATTTCTTTATTTTTTTCACTAGTGAATAGTGACCGGTTTAGATTCCTTGTCTAGAACTTATTCAACCAAACCCAGAAAATTCAAACCATCAAAATCCTAAGAACATACGTACTAACTTTAACACCACCAAATTGTTCTCAAACAGTTTGATTACTAGATAAAGATTTGAAAACGAGATTTTTCTCAACAATCATAAGTGAACAATATCAACATATAACCGCATGCACTTAAGTCATGCCCCTATATAAGTGATAAGTTAATAATAACTATGTGCTCCAGTAATCTAATATAACATGGATAAATATTCAAGTAAAAACACAAGTTAAGGTGTTGTCCAATATTCTACTAAAAATATACTTAATTTCAAACAAATACTACCATCATTGACGGCAAGTCTTTCAACAATAACTAAACAAATATTTTTTGGCTTTTATAATATATATATATATATTCAAAATTTATCAAATAAGTATCTTGACACTTATCCCACTCTCAAACTAAATCATTACATTATCCCCAATGTAATAGCAAAAATAATCAAGTAAAGGAAGAAAGAGATCAGTTACTTCTTGGAGGTAGATGTGGAGAACATGGTTTAGGCTAATCAGACGGACCAGCTGAAGTAGGTGTTGTACTGTGACTCATGGTCGAAAGATGATGTCATAGATATCATCCATACACCTTGCTAAGTGGAGCATCATATGGTTGACATGGTGAGGCTTTACAAGTGTAATAAATAATATATGAAAAAAAATTAATGAATTATTTAACCTAATTTAATTAAGAAGGATATAAGTAGAGGTGTCAAGACGGGCGGGCCGGCCCATGAACCGGGCGGGCTGTTCACGAGCCGAGGAGGCCAACCCGCGGGTCGTTCACGGGCCGAAGAGGCCGAATCGCGGGCCGACCCGTGAACCGCTTTGATTTTTTTTTTTAAAAAAAATGGGCAGAAAATTCAAACTTTCATATATGAAATGATATTTAAAAAAAAAAAAAAACAACAAATAGCAGAGAGCCGTTTATAGTGAAAGATGTGACATATGCGTGATGTTTTAGTCTTTAAATATATAAATAAAAAATAGAAATTGAATTAAAAAATTAACAAATGTAAATTTATCATTGTTATTTATTTTTTATTTAGTAATTTAACACATTTTTTGTTATATATGTAAACATTTTTTTTTGAATTACAATAAGTAACTAAATTTTTTTAATAATTTAAAAAAAATTAATTTTTTATTTATACTGACCAAACCGGATCGAACCGCGGCCCACATGGGCTCGACCCGGATGGACCAACGGGTAGGCCGACTCGTATTCAATTTTTGTGGGCTGGGTTGACCCGGCCCGCAACCCGTCGTGGCGTGGACTTTTTCTAATGCGAGCCGTCACCGGACTTCATCAGAGGTGGGCCATGACCCGGATTGACACCTCTAGATATAAGAATGGGTTGCCTTCTATTAAGTGTTTATTTATAGTCATTAGTTTGACTTATTATCTGGTTGCTCAAGTGAGAGAAGAAGAGATCTCGAGATTATCGAAGGTCTAATAATTTCTTGATTTTATTCTCCATGTTTTGTAGTTTGTCTTTCATCTTCTACTGTAATATGTTCATCAGGGATGTTTTCTTCAACTTCAACCACATGTTCACCAATGTCAGCTTCTTGCATCTGAACCATCTGTTTACCATTATCTTTCACATGTACTGTTGGCTTCGTCTCCCAAAATCTTTTAAAGAAGTTTTTCTTGAATTTCTTCAAGTCTCAACCTGATATCCTGTCCAATAAGAAAGAAGTGGTGGTGCCTTATTTCTACCCAACATATGAAATGCTCCCCTTTTATGCTGAACTCTCAATGTCAATACACCTCGTGAAACATCAATAAGAGTATCCGAAGTAGCTAAGAAGGGCCGGTCCAAGATAATAGGGATCTCTGCATCCTCAGACCTATCAAGAACAACGAAGTCAATAGGGAATAATAACTTCTCCACTCTCATCACTACATCTTCTACCATCCAAACGACTTTTTAATAGATCGGTCGGCCAACTGAAGAATAAACTTTGCAGGTTTAACTTTACCAAGTCTTAATCGCCTAAAAATATAAAGAGGCATTAAATTGATACTTGCACCAAGATCACACAATGCCCTGTCGATCACAAGATTACCGATGGTAATTGGAATTGTGAAGCTGCCTGGATCATTTCTTTTGTATGGTAGTTGCTTCTCCCTTATAGCATTTACTTCCTCTATAAGTTTTAATATATCTCTTTCTGCTAACTTTTTCTTATTTGAAAGTAGTTGTCTCATATACTTGAGGTAGTTGGATATTTGAGTCAGGGGCCTCCACAAATGGTATGTTAATATGCTGCTTCCTTAGATGATTTAGAAATTCTGCACACTGTTAATCCTGCTTATTCTTCTATGAATTTAACCTTTGTGGAGAAAGGATGGGAGTTTAATATTTTTTGATTTGCTATGGAGCTTTTGTTTTTCCATGGTCTGCCACTTGCTCATGATTATTCTGCAAATCTAGAGTTACTTCTTTGTCATGCTCTTCAAAAATTTGTTTTTTTTATTGGCCTTTTTTAATGTATTTCAAACAGTTGTACCCCACTTCTAGTTGTTATTGCAAGTATTTGCTCTCTATGGTTGACCTCGGTATTGCTTGGCAAGGTACCCTGCGGTCTATTCGACATAAAAACTGCCATCTGACCCATATGCGTCTCTAAATTCTTTATTGATGCGCTCTATTTTTGGATGTGGTATTTGTCCTCCTCATTGACTGATTATTTGCTTCCATTTACTATTCAGTTTTCTCCACAAACTTATCAAACATATCTTCCAGCGAAACTCTCTTTTCTGACTGCTGAAATTAAGAACCCTGTGGTATGTTGTTATTTTGATTATTCCTCCAAGATAAATTTAGATGATTACGTCAACCTAGATTAAATGTATTGCAGAATGGATTATTTTGTTGGTATTGACCACCTTAAACATATTTGGCTTGCTCGAGTTGCTATGATAGAATAGAGCATTTTGATGTGCTGTGATTTGCCCCCACACTCTTCACAAGTTGATTTCTTCGTTTGCATCGCATAATGCGACATGCTCTCCACTTTGTATGCCAATGAGTCTATTTGCAGATAATGTAGCGAAAGTGTCTACTTCATGTACTCCTACATTTTTCTTGTGTAGGACTCTGTCTAATGCCCACATGACGGTGGTGGTAACTACTCTTTCAAACAGCTTTAAAGCTTCAGCAATGGTTTTGTTAAATAACGAACCGTTGGATAAAGAGTCTATCGTGCTTTTAAAGGAGGGAAGTAGTCCATCATAAAAATATTGAACTTGTAGGCCCTTGTTAATGCCAAGATGAGGACACTTCCTTAGCATATTTTTGAATCAGTTCCATGCTTCATCAAAAGATTTTGTTTCTGACTGTTGAAATATTGATATATCATGCTTCAACTTTGATATCTTAACAAAGAATTTGGTGCAAAACTTTTGGCCTAAATCATTTCAGGTGGTTATGCTGTTAATTAGCTGTAAGTCCAGCCACTCAAGAGCTCTGTCACGTAGAGTATGTAGAAACAAATGTAGACAGATGGCGTCGTCTAAGATTCCTTGATATTTGAAGTATTGGCACATTTCTAAGAATCGCGAGACATGTGTATGTGGATTCTCTTCGGCCCTGCCATAGAACTGATCTCCATTCTGAAATAGATGGATTACATTGGTCTTCAACTGGAAGTTCAACTATCCAAAAGTTGGGTAGACAATGCTAAATTGACTCTGGATGATTTGCAGAGTCATAAAGTCTCCAACTAGCATATTGTCTTCATTATTTTTCTATCTTGCATGAGCAATCTAGTTGTTATTCATTGTGTCTTGCTATTTTTGGTCTTTTTGGTGTGTCTTTCTTGCTTCTCTTTATTTGAAAAGAAACAATTGAAACACTGAAATAAATTAAAAAAATTAATTAATAAATAAATAAAGGTCGAATTAGTCTTAATATAACTGAAAAAGAATTAAAACAAAATCCTTGGCAACGACCCCAAAAAATTTGTTAGCGAATTTATGTTTATTACCGCAAATGTACGGATCACACAAGTAATATAATGGATTTTGAGCCCAAGTATCGTTCCCACAGAAATTTAGATATTTCAATTACAATTATAATAACTTTAACTTAATCAAATTACTTTTGAAATTTGGTGTTTTAAACTAACAATAATTAAATAATTATAACTCAAATAATAAAATATTAAATTTACGAAGATTTACTTTAAATTTGGAAAAGAAAAGCGTACTAAGATCTCAAATCCACTTATACCAATCCCATTTAACTCGAACTGTTGAATTTATAATACAAATTAATTATGAAGATCAATATTCCTAATTTGTTTAACAATCTCTCTCGAGTAGAATTAAACTTATCCCTATAATTGACTCGACTATATCTCTATGATGGATGCGAACATACAATAATGCATTAAAAATTGTGAATACTTAAAGATCGCGTAAAATATAGCGGTATATCTTTATCCCTTATCGGACTCTACGACAATTGATACTATGTTTGACCTATTTTCAATCTCTCAATGATAAAATAAGTCACAAAACTCATACAACTATTGCGCATATAGTTATAGAGAAGAATAAAGCAATATTAATTATTCAAAATTAAAAACTTGCTTGAATATAAAAAATTCGTTCAAATAATTAAAGGTTCATGATACAAGTTTTATCATAACCCTAGCACTAAAAGAATTTAGCCAAATATACTAAGAAGATGAAAATAAATAAGACATCACCCGGATAAGAAGAAAACTCAAAAGATTCTTGAAAGAATAAATCTTTATCTTCGTTTCTTGTTTTTCTCCCAAACATTCAGCTCTCTAATTATGAGTGAATAACTCATATTTATAGTTTCATAACAGTGCTCAAAAGGATCCCAAAAAATCATTAAAATCACGGTCCAAAAGGTTTCCTAATTGAAGTCTAACACAAAAAGGAAACAAAAAAATCCGCGCGAAATTTCCCATACTTTTTAAATATTCGTCAAATTGTTGCTATTTCCATCAACTTTTCTCCAATTGCTTATAAACATGTCCAAAAATGAAATAGAAATAATAATATACTAAGGGCTTGGTTTTTTTGTTACTTTTTGACTTTTCAAATTTTTTTGTAGTGTAAAAAATGTTGAAAAATCAAAAATTATAGGCAAAAAATGGATTTTTTTGGAAAAAATCTCTACCGAACATGTCCTAAATTAAGTAGAAAATCTACAAAATGACAAGATAAAAACTCAGTTTAAATGCCTGAATAAGTGCACAAAATGCACTTATCACATGTCGTGAGCGAAATACCTAGCTAACTCTAAAGGTATATCACTAGAACGAGATATGGAAGAAGTAGAAGAAGAATCACTATCATGTTGACTGCCCATAACTGAACGGAGGTAACTCCATAAGCCATTATCGCCAAGTGATGATGAAGCACGTGTTGGAACAGGGGGTCATATGACTCATATGAGCCATACGGGTTTTTTCAGCGTAGAACCTCATACATTTGACATAAACTTTTACTAAATTACCATACGTTAGTGGATTTCCATATGTTAATTTTTGTGAAATTGCCATTATGGTTACTTTCGTACCTTCTAAGTTAGGTCTGTAATCCATAACAGATGCTAGTAGAAATAACATAGGCAACTCTTCTCAATATTTTCTAAATTTAGCCTCCATCACATTTATATAATATTAGAAAAATAGTAAAATTCTTATACCTATTAAAATTATTAGCAATATAATGGAAATAATTGAGAACTAGTGGAGTACTCGGATAATATACACCTGAACATGCATTTGTTGCGTTGAAAAAAACTTTCAAAAATATCGCGAGGATTTAGAATGTCATTAAGAGCACTGAAATCATCATCACTTTTATTGTAAGCTATTTCGTGTAAATTATATAGAGAAGAGTAGAAAAGGTAGTAAAAAATTAGAAATATAGTAGTGTTACCACTCAATTTTGGTAAAACTTCCACGTCAGCAAAGGCCCAGTAAAGGTCTTATCTGAGCCTAATTCAGGCCTCGCTAAGGCCTTATAGGCCAAGCGATGGCCTTCTAGATTCATAAAGGTCCCATAGACTCGACGAAGGCCTCAAAGGCCTAGCAAGGGCCTCGTAAAATTTTAGAAGGCCTTAGAGGCCCATCGAACATCTTAGCATTCCTGAATCAGAGTATTGCAAAGCCCATAAAGAGCCTCGACGCTCATGGCCGACCCATAGAGCCTCGCCGAGCTTCGTATTTATTATAGTCCGTATATAATTCGATATTTTGGGATAGTTAAAAGATATTTCAAGGAAGATTTTGTTTGGTTGTCACAAGGAAACCATATCCCAATTCAATACAATCGGCAACACAATCTTAGAGATTGAGAAAGATTAGGATACAATCTTGGAAGATCACGGCGAGATTGGAACCTACCTTATCTGATAAGGAAAAAGAATCCCAACAGAATTCTAATTGATTGCTTCCCTGAATCAATTAGGGTTTTCCCCCTATAAATATCATATTCCAGTTATTCTAAGGTACGCTTTTCAAGACACGCACATTTTTCGATACGCACAATATTTATGACGCTCTTTGTCGCACTTGAATCCTACCCTAAACTCTGCTCCAACTACTGCCTGCTTGTCTCTCCCACACCCAATTACTTACCTCCTTCCGTGTATTATTTCTATATACCAGCAGTTGACTAGATCGTCGGAGTACCAACGATCGCCGGATCCTTTTTCCTCGGTGATCTTGGTGCCTAACGGTCGTCCAAGTGTGCAGGTAACATACAGGTTGGTAGAGGAGTGACTGGAGATCTGTTGACACGTGGACACTGCGGGTTCCGATGTCCTTTGTTTACCCCCAATGGGTATCTAACCCAGTGTTGGTAAGAAAGAGTAGCAAGAAGTGGAGGATATGCATCGACTTCTCAGATCTGAACCAAGCATGCCCTAAAGATAGCTTTTAGTTTCCGCGCATCGACCAGCTGGTCGATACGACTGCCGGCCACAAGTTACTTAGTTTATGGACGCATACTTGGGCTACAACCAAATCCCAATGTTTGCGGGAGACGAGGATCACACCTCGTTCATCACGGACCGATGGCTATACTACTATAGGATGATGCCTTTAAGCCTGAAGAACGCAGAAGCCACATACCAGTGGTTGGTAAACTGCATGTTCGCAGAACAGATTGGAAATACAATGGAAGTATACGTCGACGATATGCTGGTAAAGAGCGTAAACGCCGAGGACCACATAGAGCACTTAAGAGGGATCGGAGTCCTTCGCAAGTATCGCATGGAGCTTAACCCCTTGAAGTGCGCGTTCGGAGTTGCGTCCGTAAAATTCCTCGGCTATATGGTCAATCAACGGGATAGAGGCTAATCTCGAAAAGATTAAGGCACTCATTAAAATGCAGTCACCATCTTTCCCCAAGGAAGTCTAGAGCTTGACGGAAGGTTAGCGGCTTTGAATCGATTTATATCCAAGGCGACCGACCGCTGCCAACCTTTCTTTCAGACCATCAAGAGGGGAAAAAGGTTTGAGTGGACCGAGGAATGTGAGAAAGCCTTCCAGGACCTCAAGGTCCTCCTCGAAAAATCCCCACTGCTGTCTAAACCAAATAATGGAGAGACGTTGCTCATTTACCTCGCCGTATCTGAGAAGGCAGTTAGCTCGGTCTTAATCTGAGAAGAGAGCCCAGCACAATTTCTTGTCTATTACATGAGTAAAGCCCTGCAGGACGCAGAAACAAGATACCCAGACATGGAAAAGCTCGCCCTATCATTGATCACCGCCTCCTGAAAGCTTCGACCATACTTCCAGTCCCATAGCATAGATGTTTTGATAAACCTCCCTCTACGGCAGATACTCCAAAAGCCGGACACATCAGGACGCTTGATAAAATGTTTGGTGGAACTTAGCCAGTTCGATATCAGTTACAAGCCATGACCTTCGATAAAAGGACAGGCCGTAGCGGACTTTGTTCGCTGAATTCGCCCATATCCCTGAGGGTTCGCTCGAGGCCCGACCCCTAGAGGTACCAACATGGAAGTTATATGTTGATGGATCCTCGGGTGAGGCTAGAGCTGGAGCCGGGATCCTGCTGGTTAGTCCTAACGACCATAATCTCAAATGCACGCTTTGCCTGGAGTTCAAAGCCTCTAACAACACAGCGAAATACGAGGCACTCCTAACAGGCTTGAGGTTGGCACAAGAGATGAAGGCAAGGAAGCTCTAGATTCATAGCGATTCACAGCTGGTTGTCAGTCAGGTTAATGGGACCTTCGCAGCACGCGAACAATCCATAGTGGCGTACCTGACAAAGGCCAAGGACCTGTTGTCCTACTTTGAGGCATACGAACTTCTACAGATCCCACGAATGAAAAATGCCTATGCAGATGCAATCTCAAAACTGGTGAGCAGTAGAGACTCAGACTTAATGAAGGCTATCCCGATTGAGAGGCTCAACTGGCCTTCCATCGACGAATCTCATGCACAGGCTGTCATGGCTATATCTGATTCTCCAAAATGGATGAAGGAGATCACCGAATATCTAACCGACCGTGATCTTCGCCTGATGACAAACAAGAAGCATGAAACTCCACGTATAAGGCGTGAAGTTTGTCTTTGCAGAAGACAATATCCTATATAAGAGGGGATTCAGCCACCCCCTCTTATGCTGTTTAACACAGGAGGAAGCCGTATACATGATGAAAGAGATACACGAAGGGATATGCAGCAATCATTCGGGAGGAATGGCCCTGGCACAGAAAGCCTTGAAATAGGGGTACTATTGGCTGACCATGAAGAAAGACTCCCACAATTACGCAAAGAAGTGCGACAGATGTCAGAAGTTCGCCGCTATACTGAAGCTTCCGGCTCAGAACCTTACCCCGGTCACCAGTCCTTGGCCTTTCGCCAAGTGGAGAATCGACTTCATCGGTCCCCTCCCGACAGGAAGAGGAGGGGTCAAATTTGCGATTGTAGCGGTGGACTACTTCACCAAGTGGTGTAAAGCCGAACCTTTCACGGAGGAAAATGCATGGAAATTTCTATGGAAAAACATTGTCTGCCGCTTCGACATTCTCCATTCTCTCGTTTCTGACAACGGCACACAATTCACATGAATGAAGTTTAACGCGAATTGTGAGAACCTTGGTATCTGAAGGGACTTCTCCACTCCTTATTACTCCCAATCCAATGGCCAGGTGGAAGCCGTGAATAAGATCATTAAGCATACCCTTAAGCAGAAACTAGAATCCGCGAAAGGAGGATGGGCTGAAGAACTACCTGAGACCCTGTGGTCCTATCGGACCACCTCTCGCACGGCCACAGGTGAAACCTCGTTCTCCATGGCATATGGAGCGGAGGTAATGATTCTTGTCGAGGTAGGGATACCCTCACCCTGGCACCTGCACTTCAACGAGGTGACTAATGAGGATTTATGAAGGACAAGCTTCGATCTGCAAGATGAGAGGCACGCAGAATCGCAGCTCCGCCTCACAGTTTACCAGCAGAAGATGGTCCGATACTACAACTCCAAGGTCAAAGGCAGGAGCTTCCACATCAACGACTTTGTCCTGAATAAGGTATTTCAAGCTAAGAGAGAGGTATGGGCCGAAACTCTAGGGCCCACTTGGGAGGGACCTTATAAAGTCATTGAAGAAATACATCCCGAAACTTACAGATTGGAAGATTCCGAAGGCAGGGAGACAAGGCACTCTTGGAACATCACCCACTTGAGGCCGTATTATCAGTAGTTTCATTTTAGCACTGTTTTGATTTTCTTACATTTTTGTTTGGCTCCCCGAGACACCGCGCCTTCTAATAAAATCCGTTGTTTATGAATCTAAAGTGTTCATCATACAACAAAAGCAAGTGCAAGCAATTCGGCAGCAAGGGAGTGTGGTTCACGGCCAACTCTTTCAACTTGCTGAATAAACATTCAACGCGTTTAAACAAGTGAAAGCAATTCGACAGCGAGGGAGTGTGGTTTGCGGCTAACTCTTTCAACTCGCTGGATAAACATTCAACGCGTATTTAAACAAGTCCAAGTAATTCGGCAGCGAGGAAGTGTGGTTCGCGGCCAACTCTTTCAACTCGCTGGATAAACATTCAACGCGTATTTAAACAAGCGCAAGCAATTGGCGAGGAGTGTGGTTCATGGCCAACTCTTTCAACTCATTGGATAAACATTCAACGCGTATTTAAACAAGTGAAAGCAATTCCACAGTGAGAGAGTGTGGTTCACAGCCAACTCTTTCAACTCACTGCATAAACATTCAATGCGTATTTAAACAAGTGAAAGTAATTCGGCAGCGAGGGAGTGTGGTTCGCGGCCAACTCTTTCAACTCGCTGGATAAACATTCAATGCGCATTTAAACAAGTATAAGCAATTCGGTAGCGAGGGAGTGTAGTTCGTAGCCAACACTTTCAACTCGCTGGATAAACATTCAACGCGTATTTAAACAAGTGCAAGCAATTCGACAGCGAGGGAGTGTGGTTCGCGGCCAACTCTTTCAACTCGCTGGATAAACATTCAACGCGTATTTAAATAAGTGAAAACAATTCGGCAGCGAGAGAGCGTGGTTCGCGGCCAACTCTTTCAACTCGCTGGATAAACATTCAACGCGTATTTAAACAAATGAAAGCAATTCGACAGCGAGAAAGCGTGGTTCGCGTCAACTCGCTGGATAAACATTCAACGCATATGTAATAAAAAAAAAGGAAAGGGGGGAGGAGAGAGGAGAGGCATATCCAATGGCCTACATTTACAAGTCGAAGCAGTAACAACAAAAACTAGAACAAAGAGAGCTCTTAAATCTCAGTTGAGAACCACTGGATTCACGTGGCGGAGGCCTTGAGTTTGGCCAGAAGACCCTGGGCCTTCGACAGCTCGGTCAGCGCTTTGTTCAATTCTTTGTCTTTGGCAGAAACCATGCCCTAACAAGACTTCAGTTGCGACTCTACCTTCTTTTGGGCTTCGACACATGGCTTTTGGATCGTCCTAGCTTTCTCCATATCGTACGTTGCTTGAGCCCTGGCATCTTCGGAGAATGCGAGTTTTTTTCGAAGGTCTTTGTTTTCTGCACGCAATGCCTCAACATCCTCGTCTTCTCTAGCAGGAGGGCGCAATTCGTCAATCCTCATCTCCAACAATTTGTACATCTCGCAGTTAAGTACGTGACTGCGGGAGGTATACATTTCAGCAAGTCTCAGCAACTCCGACAATTCGTGGCCGCCTTCCCAAAGGCAGAGGTCCAGTACTTATGAACAGATGTCGCTGCTTTGGCCACCGGGGGTGGAAGCTTTCCTAACACCGTTGGATCCAGCTCGTCCCACGGGACCCGATATTGATATACTCGTACTTGCCAGGGGGAAGAGAAGGAGAGGCCCGAACTGTCTCCTCCCCACCATGGGCGTCTGCCTTTCTCTTACCCAGTTGTCTGGCACTCTCCGACGAAGGCACTGGTCTCACAAGGGATGGGGGGAGGCACTACCGGTGTCGCCTCCGGTGCTGGACGGGCAAAGGAAGGACCATTCGCCGTTATCTCCGGCGTTTGCTCAGCGGCAACCCCAGGATTAGACGTCGCAGAAGGTAATGAAAGGGAGGCAGATGTCATCCACAACCCACCCACGTCTTATCTTAAACTTTGGGACAGTGGAGAAATGAAAGCCTGACATGCCCAGCAATAACCAAGATCCGAATAGGGAAGTAGAAGGGTAGGGATGAGAAGAATAAAGTGAAGTCCTGCAAACATATATATACGCGCGGTAGAATACGGACAGCCAGAGTAAGTATACACCAAGTAAACCCTAGAGAGATGTAAAAGGTGCGTGGGAATGCGCGCTTTACAAAATTCACCAACGTCAATGCATGGTAATGTCGTGAACGTCAATACATAGTAACGGAATAAAGGGTGGTAGCCATCGCGCGATCGCCAGAACTGCACAAATTAATTGTTCTTTGTGAACCATCGATATCAAGCGAGATACAACCCCCCCTTTCTGGAAAGTTGGCAAAATCCGAAGCCCAAGTATCACAAGCAATCGACATAGACGAAACAACCAGATGAACATAGGAATAAGCGTGTTTTATTCAACATGCTTGAATCTGGTGAAAATAAATACGCATGATAACTATCCTACCGCCCCACCGTCTCTTTGGATCGGCACATGCTGAGACATTGGAACTACTAAGCCTATTCCCTGGACTTCGTCACCCCGAGCGTCATCTGTTTTTGAAGATCTGATTTCACCATGATCGGGAGTTATCCAGAACCAACATGAGTTGATTTGGTGACTTATTAGGCCACACTGCTCAAAAAATGCCGTTGATACCTTTTGGCAGAGGGCCCCCAGCCCCATCACCCGAATCAGGGCCCCCCCATTCGGGACATGGTCAGGCTAAGGCTGCTAGGCCCAACCCCCCGTACGTTTGGTCCTCTGAACGTTGATTGGATGGGCGTTTGGTCCTCTGAATGTTGATTCTTCAGTTGGTTGGTATTTTGAACGCTGTTTCTCTATTCGTGATTCCATAAGTACGTCCGAAACAGAAGGCCCGATCAAACGACTCGAGAAATTTTTGGGGACGCAAGGGTCTAATTTACGCAGTTTAATAGATTTGCGTACACATGAGGAGCACAATGGGAGACGTCCAATGTGTTCTTAGCTTATATATAGAGGCTACGTTGGACTTAACACAAAGCAATGAATGTGGATATCTCAGGGAGATTTGGAACGCCGCACAACCGTTCTACCTCCCCAAGACATTAAAGACGCCAACTCTACAGATTCTGTCAAAAGTCTGCGCCATTAATGCCCAAGGAGATGATTCTCAGATTTGAGGTGTTCCCCCCTGTTGACCTATGGTTAACTTTAAACCTTAATGTTTTGATTATTACAAACAAATTGGTTATGTTTTCTAACATTTTATTTTCAAGCAAAATTCAAAGTACTACAAATCGAACTCTCATGCAATGACAAGTTCAAGGTCAAAATCAACTCAAGAGTTCAAGCATCTCAAGATCCATGAAATTCAAGATTCGAAGATCAAGATTGAAGAATAGATTTTTTAGATAAAATTGTAAAGGTATTAACTCTTTAATCCTTAGCAATTAAATGAATGAAAGCTCAAAATATTTTTATGCACAAAACACATGTCATTATTACTTGCATAAAATATTTGTATCAAAGCCAAAAATCATTTTTCAAAACTGTGGAAACGGTCATCCGTTTGGATCATCAGTTTGAACCGGTCATCCGTTTGAAATGAACCGGTCGACCGTTTGACTGTCACTGACCAAAAAGTGTCCGTTCTGACTTTTTGCAGCTCAATGGCTAGTTTTGACCAATCTGACCGGTCGACCGTTTGGTCATCCGTTTGGTCATCCGTTTGGTCAGAAAGTGACGAAAATTCATCTCTATAAATACCACTTCATTTATTATCATTCAACAACACTTATAAGAGCATTTATAGAGAGAATCATATTGAAAAACTTCATCCAAAGCTCCATTGTATTTATATCTTCAATATCTCATATTGAAAACTTTGTTTGATTAAATCAAACCTTTGATTCATCTTTCTCAACAAAGTTTTCTTCTAACACTTGAGCTTTCCTTATTCATTGCTATTCATTAAAGTGTTAGTCTCTCTTAGAACTAAACTTGTATCTATCATTCATCTAGAGAGAAATACTCAAATCAATTTCTTTATATATTTGGGTCATATTGAGGTCCCGTGAAAAGCTCAATATTGTATAAGGATCGGTGCTCCTTGTTTGTAAGTCACCCGGATACATTGTACGGGTTTGGATTGCACCATAAGTCAATCAAAATAGTGAAAAGGCCGTGCTCGTGTTGGAGAGCTTGGTAACGGGGACGTAGATCATTGGTTGGATCGAACCTCCATAAAAATCGTTTGCACTCTCTCTTCTCTTTTATTTACTTATATTGTGCTTATATTTGAGTGAATCAATTTTATTTCTTAAATTTCATTTTTAAGAATATTTTTTCGAAAAAGTTTGAGAAAACCAATTCACCCCCCTCTTGGTTAGTTATTCTTGGACTATCAATTGGTATCAGAGCAAGGTGCTCATTTATTTGATTTCACAATCTTGAGTAATGGCTAACCAAAATTTTCAAAACCTTGAGGGTCATTCTACAAATCGTCCTCCCTTCTTCAATGGCTCCCACTACAATTATTGGAAAACTAGAATGATGATCTATATTCAATCAATTGATTATAACATTTGGGAAGTCATTGAGTTTGGTCCATATGTGCCTACAAAAATTATCAAAATTGATGATAAACCGGACCAAACTACTTCTAAGCCTAGAGAGGAATATGATGAAGAGGACAAAAGAAAGTTGTCTTTGAATGCTAGAGCCAAAATTTACTTTATTGTGCTTTAGACAAAAATGAGTTTAATCAGATTAGCACATGTGATTCGCATATGATATTTGGCATGTATTAGAGATAACTCACTTAGGTACCAACAAGGTTAAAGAAACCAAAATAAATCTTTTGACAAAAGATTTTGAAAATTTCTTTATGAAACAAGATGAACCTATTGTTGATATGATTACTCGTTTCACCGATATTATTAATGGCCTTAAGGGCTTTGATCGAAAGTTTACTAACGGTGAACTTGTGAGCAAAATGCTTAGGTCTTTATCGGAAGATTGGAACTCCTTGAGGATGTTGATAGAGAATACAAAAGATATCAACACTTATCCATTGGAGGAGCTATATGGAACATTGATGACGTATGAGCTCAACAATGCCGAAACAAAGGAGAAAACAAGGAGAAGCAAAGAAGAGATGAAGGAGCTTCCCAAGAAGCAAATTGCTTTGAAATCAACAAATGATGAAGGATCCTCCAATACAAACATGAGTGATGAAGAACTTGATGACTTAGTTCTTCTTGTCAAGAAATGGAGAGGATTTCGAAACAATAGGCGATTTCAAAAGAAAGAAGACAAAAGTGAAGAAAAGAATAAAAAGATCATATGTTACGATTGTGACAAACCCGGTCACAAGAGGACCGAATGCCCAAACAAGAAGAAGTTCATCAAAAAGAAAGCACTTCAAGCTACATGGGATGATAGTGATGAAGATGATCAAGAAGAAGATGAAATTCAAGAAGAAATCGCTAATATGTGCTTCATGGCTATTGAGGATGAGGTACCACAAAAAGTCAAGAGCAATTGGTTCTTGGATAGTGGGTGTTCGAAACATATGACGGGAGATCGATTCTTGCTATCAAATCTCAAAAGAAAAGATGGAGGTCATGTGACGTTTGGAGACAATGCCAAAGGAAAAATCATAGGCATTGGAAATATTGGTAATCGTTCTTCTCCATCTATTGAAAATGTTTTATTAGTTGATAACCTCAAGCATAACTTGCTTAGCATAAGTTAATTATGTGATAAAGGTTATCTCATTAAATTTGATTCTTCCAATTGCCTCATTAAGGATGCTATATCTAAAGAGGTATTGTTCATGGGGAGCCGAAATAAAGATGTTTACATCATATCTATTGAATTTGAACTTGAAAAGGAAATAAAATGTCTTTCAAGTATAAAGGATGATTCTTGGTTATGGCATAGGAGATTAGGTCATGTTAGCATGGACTTACTTTCAAAAATCTCCAAAAACAACTTTGTAAAGGGTTGCCAAATATAAAGTTTGAAAAAGATAAAATTTGTGATGCTTGTCAATTTGGAAAACAAGTAAAGAGTTCTTTCAAACTTAAACAACACTCTTCTACTTCAAGACCTTTACAACTTCTCCACATGGACCTATTTGGACCTTCTAGAACCGCTAGTTTAAGTGGAAAACATTATGCATTTGTTATTGTTGATGATTTTTCAAGATATACTTGGGTCATTTTCTTGAATTTAAAAGATGAAGCCTTAAATGCATTTAAACATTTTTGCAAAAGAGTCCAAAATGAAAAGGGATACACCATTACCACAATTAGGAGTGATCATGGTGGAGAATTTGAAAATATAGCCTTTGATGATTTTTGCAAATCCAATGGATATGAACATAATTTCTCGGCTCCTAGAACTCCTCAACAAAATGGTGTAGTAGAAAGAAAGAATCGAACATTGCAAGAAATGGCTCGGACCATGTTGAATGAAAACAATTTACCAAAAGTACTTTTTGGGCGAAGCCGTAAACACTTCTTGTTATATCTTAAATCGAGTTTTGGTGAGTCGAAGAAAACCAAAACTCCTTATGAGCTTTGGAAAATAGAATTCCCAATATTGGATATTTTAAAGTTTTTGGTTGCAAGTGCTTCATTTTAAACACAAAAGAAAACTTGGGAAAATTTGATCCAAAATCCGATATTGGAATTTTTTGGATATTCATCTACTAGCAAAGCTTTTAGAGTTTTCAACAAAAGAACTTTAGTAGTTGAAGAATCCATGCATGTTGTTTTTGATGAAACTAACTCAATTGGGCAAGAAAAAGTCATTGATGATGAAGATTTGGAAATCCCATTTGATCAACTAAGCGTTCAAAATCAAGACAAAGGGAATCCAAACAACATTGAAATTCAACATGAGGAGGAAACAACTATGCAACAAAATGAAGAAGAACCTCATGAAGATCTCAACACTTCATTACCAAAAGAATGGAAGTTTGTCCTTCTCATCCAAAAGATCTCATCATTGGTGATCCATCAAAAGGGGTAAGTACAAAAATACTTTTAGAAACTTTCATAACAATTGTGCATTTCTTTCACAAATCGAGCCAAAGAATTTTAAAGAAGCCGAGTTTGATGAATTTTGGATTCTAGCTATGCAAGAAGAACTAAATCAATTTAAAAGAAATCATGTTTGGGATTTAGTTGCTAGACCAAATTCACAAACCGTAATTGGCACAAAATGGGTTTTTCAAACAAAAGAGATGAAAATGGTATAATTGTGCGTAACAAAGCTAGATTAGTGGCTCAAGGTTACAATCAAGAAGAAGGTATCGATTTGAAGAAACTTTTGCCCCGGTTGCTAGATTAGAGTCAATTCAGTATGCTTCTTGCTTTTGCATGTCATAAGAATTTTACTCTATTTCAAATGGATGTCAAAGTGCTTTTTGAATGGAGTCATTCAAGAAGAAGTTTTGTTGAGCAACCACCGGTTTTAAAAATCATAAGTATCCGGACAAAGTTTTCAAACTTAGAAAAGCTCTTTATGGTTTAAAACAAGCTCCTAGAGCATGGTATGAGAGATTGAGTAAATTTCTCTTATCAAATGATTTTTAATGGGTAAAGCGGATACAACATTATTTATAAAAACCAAAAAGAATGATATGATAGTTGTTCAAATTTATGTTGATGATATTATTTTTGGTGCTACTAACATTTCCCTATGTGAAGAATTTTCTAAGTGCATGAGTAGGGAATTTGAGATGAGTATGATGGGAGAACTCAAGTTCTTTCTTGGTCTCCAAATCAAACAATCCAATGATGGAATATTCATTAGTCAAACTAAGTATATCTTGGATATGCTCAAAAGTTTGAAATGGAAGAGTTGAAGCCAATGAACACTCCAATGAGCTCATCAATCAAACTAGATAAAGACGAGCAAGGTACTTCCGTTGATGTAACAAAATATCGAGGTATGATCGGATCCTTCTTTATTTAACCGCTAGTAGACCCGATATTATGTTTAGTGTATGCTTATGTGCTAGATATCAATCTAATCCTAAGAATTCCCATCTTAGTGCCGTAAAACGCATTTTCCGTTATCTTAGTGGAACTAGATCTTTAGGTCTTTGGTATCCCAAAGAAACTCATTTTGATTTACTTAGCTTTTCGGATGCCGATTGGGCGGTTGCACAATTGATCGTAAAAGTACTAGTGGAGCGATGCCATTTTTAGGCTTTGCTTTAGTTTCATGGTTTAGTAAGAAACAAAAATTCGTTGCCTTGTCAACCGCCGGAGAAAGCCGAATATATCTCCGCCGCTAGTTGTTGTGCTCAAATCCTATGGATGAAGCAAACTCTAAATGATTATCACATTTCATTTGAAAAAGTTCCTATTATGTGTGATAATACAAGTGCCATCAATTTATCTAAAAATCCCGTCTTGCATTCTCGTACAAAACACATTGAAATTAGACATCACTTTTTACGAGACCATGCACAAAAGGGAGATATAACTTTGGAGTTTGTAAACACCGAAAAACAATTGGCCGATATTCTCACAAAACCATTAGCTCTTGAACGATTTTCTTACATTCGACGAAATTTAGGTATAATTGATGAATGTGAAATATGTGGCTAACTCCTTATATTTTCTACAATTGATTGCATTTTATGTGATAAATATGTTTCAAAATTATTTGACAAAAGATCAAATCCATGTTTTTATAAATTTTGCAAAACTTGCCCAAGCGGACGACCGTTTTATAAACCGGACGTCCGTTTCATGTCAAACGGATGAACAATTGTTCAAATCCGTTTGATCATCCGTCTAACCAGAGATTTTTGCAAAAATTAAAAAGTTTAAACGGTCAACCGTTTAATTTAAGCAGACGTCCGTCTAATTTAAAACGGACGACCAGATATGTCATCCGTCGCTCATCCGTCTCGAACAGGAGAATTTGAACTTCAAAAATTGATCAAAACGGTCGACCGTTTTAGTGTTCGATCGTCCGTATCGGCGGAAATCAGGGTTTTAAGTTGGAATTTTTTCAAATTTCTTCATTCCAACTTCGAGCGAACTTACGGTTTTCACTCCCAATCTCTTCCATTTCACCAATCATCCTAAAATCTTTCCATTTTTTCACTCAAATCACAAAACCCATATCTTTTACACCAAAAATCGAAAGATTCCCAATTTTTGTCCAGTAAATTCTACCTATTCCACCCAAACGGACGATCCCTAAACCCTAGGCTTTAAATCCGTTTTAGACACCATGCCTCGAATGAAAATGGCAGCCAAACGTCCAAGGAGGATAGGCAACCTACTCCATCATCTCGAAGAAGAGGATTCTCCTGAAATTCGGATTGCCAAATGTCCCGTCCTCATTGGTAAGAACGTAGACCTTGCCTCATTTACTTTTGAAGCCCCTTCCTTTCATATAGAGGATCTTTTCGTAGGTATGGGTTGGGTTAGTATTCTCACATTAAATGACAAAGTTTACCCTTCCCTTGTCAAAGATTTCTATAAAATATGTTTTCCTCTCCAAGGTCCGAAATTTCTTGTCTAGTTCGGGACAAGCGAATAAAGATCACTCAAGATCTTATTCGATCACTTCTTCATCTTGAGGAAGGCGGTATTCGCATGTACACCACAAAACCATTCCTAATCTTTCAAGCATACGACCCAATCGAGGCTTGTTGTCATGTCACCCATAAGCAATTTGAGGTCGCCGTCCGTCTTCATACGAACCAACTTACTCTTCCTTGTCGAGTCCTCCATAACATCATTGCACATATAATTGTTCCTCGTAAAGGTCACTTAGATGAGGTTAATCACTATGATGTATTTCTTCTCGACTCTATCCTTCGTGGGACGTAAACTTGATTTTCCATACATAATGATCCAACACATGTCATCCGTCCTTAATGGCACTAGGACTAAGGGGCTTCCCTACGGAATGTTCCTCACTAAGATTTTTCAACATTTTGAAGTTTCCTCCAGTAACTCGGTTGCCACTCTTCCCAAACCCACCGACACCATAAATATTCTTACCTTCGCCGTATGAAAATTGTCAAAGAAAATGGGCAATGGGTAGCAAAATCCAAGGATTTGACGATGAGTCCGGCCCTCGACTTTGCCATTTGAGGATGAGGAAGAAATGGACGAAGGTGGCAATGCCGAAGATGCTCCGCCTCGCGTCGACCCCGATCATCTCAAAGGCCGTCATCCTCCACCTCCCGCTTCAACGAGGACCGTTTAATCTTCTTAATGGCGGATCGATTCTCTTGCATCTCTGTCGACGGCCTACAACATGCCGTGAGTAACCTCAAACAAACGGCGGCTAGCATTCAAACTACGGTTGGTGGACTGCAAACTTGATAGACGGCATCACATCCTTGCTTCATGCTCTTCACTCCCGCCTCGACACGGATTTCCTCCGCCTCGCCACCGAGTCTTAGTCTATTTATTACTTTTGTTTTTGTAGCTATGTTTTGGAAACGAAGTTTATTTATTACTTTTGTTTTGTAGCTATGTTTTTGGAAACAAAATCTATGTTCTATGCCTTTTTTTTTTTAAGTTTATCAATGAACGGCATATTTTGTTTCATTTAGGGAGAAATTATTTTAAACCTTAATGTTTTATCTTTTTCGCCTTTTGTTTATGCCAAAAGGGGAAAATAACTATGTGATGAAATGTGTGATGTGATGGATTTGTGATCAAATGGAATTGATATCATGTAATGACATATATGATAAATTTGGCAAATCAAATGAAAACGATATAATGTGATACAAATTTATCAAATTCATCAAATCATGTTTACTTGAAAAAAAGAAAGGGGAGTATATATGCTTTATTGTATATTATTATCATATATTCTCACATTGTTTGTCATAATCAAAAAGGGGAAATTGTTGACCTATGGTTAACTTTAAACCTTAATGTTTTGATTATTACAAACAAATTGGTTATGTTTTCTAACATTTTATTTTCAAGCAAAATTCAAAGTACTACAAATCGAACTCTCATGCAATGACAAGTTCAAGGTCAAAATCAACTCAAGAGTTCAAGCATCTCAAGATCCGCCGAAATTCAAGATTCGAAGATCAAGATTGAAGAATAGATTTTTTAGATAAAATTGTAAAGGTATTAACTCTTTAATCCTTAGCAATTAAATGAATGAAAGCTCAAAATATTTTTATGCACAAAACACATGTCATTATTACTTGCATAAAATATTTGTATCAAAGCCAAAATCATTTTTCAAAAGCGTGGAAACGGTCATCCGTTTGGATCATCCGTTTGAACCGGTCATCCGCTTGAAATGAACGATTCGATCGTTTGATTGTCATTGACCAAAAAGTGTCCGTTCGACTTTTTTACTGACTCAGCGGTTAGTTCGACCAATCGACCGGCCGACCCGTTTGGTCATCCGTTTGGTCATCCGTTTGGTCGAAAGTGGCGAAAATTCATCTCTATAAATACCACTTCATTTATTATCATTCAACAACACTTATAAGAGCATTTATAGAGAGAATCATATTGAAAAACTTCATCCAAAGCTCCATTGTATTTATATCTTCAATATCTCATATTGAAAAACTTTGTTTGATTAAATCAAACATTTGATTCATCTTTCTCAACAAAGTTTTCTTCTAACACTTGAGCTTTCCTTATTCATTGCTATTCATTAAAGTGTTAGTCTCTCTTAGAACTAAACTTGTATCTATCATTCATCTAGAGAGAAATACTCAAATCAATTTCTTCATATATTTGGGTCATATTGAGGTCCCGTGAAAAGCTCAATATTGTATAAGGATCGGTGCTCCTTGTTTGTAAGTCACCGGATACATTGTACGGGTTTGGATTGCACCATAAGTCAATCAAAATAGTGAAAAGGCCGTGCTCGTGTTGGAGAGCTTGGTAACGGGGACGTAGATCATTGGTTGGATCGAACCTCCAAAAAATCGTTTGCACTCTCTCTTCTTTTATTTACTTATATTGTGCTTATATTTGAGTGAATCAATTTTTATTTCTTAAATTTCATTTTTAAGAATATTTTTTCGAAAAAGTTTGAGAAAACCAATTCACCCCCCTCTTGGTTAGTTATTCTTGGGCTATCACCCCCAGCGCAATCATCCTTAACATTAAATGCCGGGACAGGAATAACATTAAATGCTGGGACAGGAACAAATTAAGGAAAATACGTCGGGCAATTTATTAAAGAATATATGCAAAAGCAGATAACAAGATTCAACAGTTTGGATGCCCCGCCGCCTCTTTAAGGGTTGGCACATTGCGGGCCTTCCCTCACGGTCGGAGGGGGTATTTGTTCATTGACTTCACCAGGTTCGGTGTTAGGAATCCGAGCCTCGGAGGAGCCTATCGAAGAAAAGAGAGGTCCTACTCCGGATGGATCTCCTCGATATGCTCCACCAACTGTTCGCCCCCAATAGTCATCAGGCGGTGGGCGAGGTCATGATACTTGGGCGTATCCACGAACGCGTCCTGATAGGCCTCAACCGTCCTGGCCTCGACACCCGTGCATTCGCATTGAGACTCTCCAACTCGGCCTCACATCCGGCGGCAACGTTTCCTCTTCCGCGATGACGATCTCTAACTCTTTGTTCGCAGTGGCTAAGCTGTATCTCGGCGGCAAGGGTCCGATCTTGACCCGGTTCGAGCCTCCTCAGACGCTTCGAGAAGCATCGGCAGCCCTCTTCTGATCTCGGGCTTGTTTCAAACTCTCTTTGGCAGCCTTCAGCTCAATCTCGTATTTTCCCCTCAGGTCCACCTCCTTCGTCACAACCAAGTCCAGCTTGAACTTTGGGACTCCAATTGTGCCTTCTCGAGACCCATGGCCTTCAGCTTCTCGGCCAGCTTCTTGGATTTGGCCTCTTCCTCGCAGTACTGGCCATCATATCCTTCCAAGGTGCTGAACAATTCCTTGGTCAATACCAGTCCCCGTATCAAGTTCATCTCTGCCATTTGCAGTCGCTCTCGAACAGTGGCTTCCTCTGCGGCCTTCTCCCACTTCTGGGTCCAGTATTTGTGCACACTCGCCGCAATCATTGCAGGGTGGGCAGGGAGCATTTCCATGACAGAGGTTTCAGTTCTCCCTTGAGAAATGCAGATGGGGCTCTCCTGCCCGGACGAGGAGTCGGATTTCTTTGCACCCTCAGCCCGACTCGATTTGCGGACGTCCCTCATAAACCCTCATGCGGGTGTGGGAGCCTTTCTCTTTCGCGAGGCCGCATCACCCGTATCCTCGGCAATTCCCTTCTCCATATCCTTGGGTGGAACGGGGCTGGGTGAAGGACCGGATGACGAGGGCTGGGGCGGAGGAGGAACATCCTGGCTAGGAGGGAGATTGGAAGCCGCCGGGTGAGTGGATTCTAATGGCACAGCATCCTGGATCTCTTGCGATGGACCAGACGCCTCATTCGCCGGCGCCTGGGAAGAAGAACCCTCTCCGCTGGCGGGATGGGCAAGATGGAGCGTAGGGATATTCTTGAACCTGAAAGCTGTTAGAAGAAACAACAATTTACAACACGTTTGGGCAATTATTTACGTCGACTCCGAGGTGCCAAAATTTGAGGACTTACACATCAGTCCGTAGCCAGCTAATAAGTTGTCATCCTTCAACAGGTTGCTGAGACTCTTGTAATCGCTGCTGAGGCCCCGTACCTTGTTCCACTTCACCCTCAGCTCTTCTTGGTCCCTCTTCGAGATGGGCGGCTTACCACAGTCTGCAAAAGCAAGCAAGACATTAAGTCAGGAACAATTATCAGAACCTACACAACTATAGCAATATATACCGAGTTCTCCGAATCGACGAGGGATGGACACATTGGGGCGAGGGTCCTCGGCATATATTCACAGTCCCTGCCGACGAAGATGAACCTCTCTTTCCAATTGTGTACTTTGTTGGGGCTATCGGTGGCCGTTCCACACTTCTGGCCCGGCCGAGGAGAGATGTTGTACCAGCCTGCGGATCGACAAGACCGGTATATAGTCTCGAACTTTCTCGGGTAAGGTTCCATCCCGCTTTCGGCAACAGAACACACCATGTTGTCCCAGCCATTTGGTGTTATCTGACAAGGGGCTAGGTTCCAGTCTTTCAGCACCTTACGGAAGAAAGGATGCATGGGTACGCGAAGGCCTTGTTGCATCGCGAGTTCATAAATCGCGACGTACCCTTCGGGAGGATCGTCGGCGCGTTTCTTTAGGCCCGGAGCTCTGAGTTTCACGGGCGCATGAATGTCATAGGACAACCGTATATCCTCCAACTCTGCCTCGGTGATCCTCGACTGAGCCATAGATGCTTCGGTGGCTGACCGCTTAAGCTCCTCGTCGAGTGCCTTCACGACCGGGGCATTCCTCTTATCAAGTGATCCCCTCATTTTAGGTACCCCAGCGTCAGGTCCCCCTTTCTCCGCCGTCTCTTTCGCCGGTGCGCATGGACAAGCCCCCCTTCCACTCGTAGATGGAGTCGATGGGCATACGACGGGAGGCTCCGGGTTTACTCTCCCTACGACTTCAGAAGATGAAGATGATGTGGCGGCCGATGATGACTCACTCCCAATAATACTAGGGTTTGTCGGGGCATCAGATGGGTTCTGTGAATCGTCGTTTTCGGATGACATTACGCTTACAAGGTATAACCCCCAAGCTATGGAATCGGGTAATAACCACGAAAGGAAACAACGGAAACAAATCACAACAACTTTCAGCGCGCTTACCTCGAAAATGCGATTAAAACGACACACCCACTAGGAGCTTCCCGCTTATCGGCAGAGTATTCGCAATGAGCACAAACACAAGAAGAAGTTGTAGTGTCGGGGGGATGCCTGGTTTTATAGTGATGCATTCCAATATCCACCGTCCAAATCCCAAGCGTCACATCTGAACCTGCGGACAATGGACGCGTGTTTTAAATTGAGCAACAGGCAGGAAAGCGAAACCCCAAATGTTTAGTGAACCGAGAACGCAAGCGCCCCACGTGCGCTTCCATTTTCCGCCACGTGCAACTGCATTAATTGCATACACCCTCTCACTCATGATTGCCTGGCCGCGGATGGACAGCTTTGATTGACAGAACCACACCAACCGCAGACACGTCACCAAAGGTCTGGCCCCCTGAAGCCCTCACCCGTCATGAATGTTCGGCTTTGGACTTGGGGGACTATACTAGGTAAGCTGAAGTCTTATAGCTAAACGCGCGAAGACCACATTCCGCGGAACCCATGGAGACCAAATTTTCTTCGCACAAAATTATTCTTTTTACTCTCAAAAGTCCCACGCCTATTATGAATAATAAGCTTGGACTTGGAGGATTATTGTACTACTCAATTTTGGTAAGACTTCCACGTCAGCAAAGGCCCAGTAAAGGTCCCATCTGGGCCTAATTCAGGCATCGCTAAGGCCTTCTAGATTCATAAAGGTCCCATAGACTCGACGAAGGCCTTAAAGGCCTAGCAAGGGCCTCGTAAAATTTTAGAAGGCCTCAGAGGTCCATCGAACATCTTAGCATTCCTGAATCAGAGTATTGCAAAGCCCATGAAGAGCCTCGATGCTCATTGCTGACCCATAGAGCCTCATCGAGCTTCGTATTTATTATAGTCATATATAAATCGATATTTTGGGACAGTTAAAAGGATATTTCAAAGAAGATTGTGTTTGGTTGTCACAAGGAAATTGTATCCCAATTCAATACAATCAGCAACACAATCTTAGAGATTGAGAAAGATTAGGATGCAATCTCGGAAGATCACGGCGAGATTGGAACCTACCTTATCTGATAAGGAAAAAGAATCCCAACGAATTTATTGATTGCTTCCCTGAATCAATTAAGGTTCTCTCCCTATAAATATCATATTTTAGTTATTCTAAGGTACGCTTTTCTGGACACGCACATTTTTTGGTACGCGCAATATTTATGACGCTCTTTTTTGCACTTGAATCCCACCCTAAACTCTACTCAAACTTCTGCCTGCTTGTCTCTCCCACACCCAATTACTTACCTTCCCCGTGTATTATTTTTATATACCGGCAGTTGACTAGATCGTCGGAGTACCAACGATCGCCGACCCTTTTTCCTCGGTGATCTTGGTGCATAACGGTCGTCCGAGTGTGCAGGTAACATACATGTTGGCAGATGAGTGACTGGAGATCTGTTGACACGTGGACGTTGCGGGTTCCGACGTCAACAAGTAGAAAAAGTAGAAAATTAGAAATATAAACTAATATTAAAATAAATAATTATAAACCAATATTGAGAGATAATGAGATTTGAGAATTGTTGTTGAATTTGATTATATAATAAATTGAGATATTGATGTGTGAAAAAAATGAGTTTAAAAGGAGGTATTTATAGGAAAAAATTATGAAATTGAAAAAAAAAAAAAAAGCATTAAACGGTCACTTTTTTGTGACCGTTGCAGATCATGAGCCACGAGTCGAGTGGCTCGTGGTCCAGGGCTATGGGCATTGCCCACAAGCCATCCTGTTTTTTGTTTAGTTAAAGGCTCGGCCCAAGCTCGACGTGCCCGAGCTCATTATTGGCCGAGCCTAAATAGGTCGAGCCGGCGAGTCCACGAACCTCTCAACCTATTTACCATCTTTAGAGAAATCTGCTTGCCCACTCAGCCCATTTACCACCTTTAGAGAAATCTGCTTCGGACTCGCCTGTATGACCTGATTGTTCAGAACAGGCCAGAGAGCAGGGCATGGGTCAAATTGATATCCATGGTGATGAGTGTGGTTAATATTGTTGATGATTATTTAGTCTTATTAAGAAACTTAAGAAATAGTTTTATTTAGTCTAATCAGTTTGTAACTTTTATTGAAATCTTATTTATTTGAGACCATCGTTATAATATAATATGATTGTAAGTACTTATAAGTACTCTTATGTATATGAGACCATCGTTATAATATAATATGATTGTAAGTACTTATAAGTACTTATAAATTAGTCAAATATTTTTTTCATTCATACATTTCATAGAATTTATAAATTTTATTTACTTTTTATTTATATATTTCGTTTGATCCATTGCTTATAATTTACAAAATCTTTACCAAATATACATGTAATGAGATACTGATACTAACTTTATCTCATTGTTATCTTATATATTTCTCACTCTTTTATTTTCATAACAGTGTTTTAATAAAAAAAAATGTTAAAGTTAAACCATATTTTAAAAAATAGTTAATTTTTTTTTAAAAAACTTTCCCTATTATTTTTAAATAATAATTTTAAAATAAAGTCAAATGAGCATCCGCACTCCGCAGGAAATCCAAAATCCTAAAGCAACATAAAGTGGAAAATCTTTTCCGGCAAAGGCCCAAATTTACCCAAAAAAATAAAAAAATAAAAAATAAAAAAAATCTTGTGAAGGTAGGTGCACCACACCAACCACCAACCTAACCATAATATGCCCATAGTACGTCCAATTCTGTAGATTTGTGTACGATCTTCTTGGTTTCACTTTGTTGCTTTTTGTATTTCTGCATTCTTTGGAGGTAAGTGTAGAAAATTGGATTTGTTATTCAGTTTATTTATCTTACTTATTCTCATTAAGAGAAATTGTACTTTAGAAATTTTAGTGTTGGATTTCAATTTCTGTATGAATTTTACTGTTTCTTGGATCAATTGCTCATGTCTTAAATGAGTTATGGTGGACAAATGCTTGTAACTGGGAGATTTTATTTAAGATTTTAAACGTTCGCTGCCCTCTTTATGCCGTGCCTATGTAACGATATTGATAATGATCTGGTTTCTTTATCTTGGATCAAAAAGTTACTTTTTGCCCCAGTTATGTATACGAATTCTTTTATACAACCATTGTGCTTTTGTTAGATATCTGGGATTTAAGTATCTAGTTGAATCATGGAGTTTATGTTTCTTTTACCTTGTTCATGTTTTTATTATGCTTTCGTATCAGAATATGCATAGCTGTTATATTTTTTTTTTATTGTACTTTATGTTTATCTGTGCGACAAGCAGCCTCTTTTTCTTGATGTATTTTGTGGTTATGCCTTTTTGTTTTGATCTTTAGTTTGGACCCTGTTATCTCTTGATTCTGTTTATGTAGTCGGAACGACTCTTGATCCATCATCTTGTGCTTAGCATAGAGTTGATTTGATTTTAAAATTCAAATCTGTGAAGTTGGGATTTGCTCTCTTCTCATATTCATTTGTAGTTCCCATGGATTTTAGTAAGAGACTAGTCCGCGTACAAAAAAATTATTCTCTTCCTCAGTAATTGGCTGGCATATCTTAAGATGCACCTTACATGATGCATATTAATTAATGGTTTGATTTTAAGCAGTCAAGCATTGCCAATAAGAATTAAAAGCTTCACAATCGTTTTATTACCTTCAAGCTTCAAGCTTCATTTATTTATTTATTGTTATTTTTAGTAGTCCCTACTAAGATTGTGCCTCTTGTGCACCTATGAATAAAATCCAGTTAGAAAAGGAAATCCAATTAGAGATAAGCTGCCCATGAGCATCATGGCCTAGGTAAAAGGGAACGAGGAGGCAAGCCCCCCCCGCTTTTTGAATAGAAGATTGATTTGGTCTGATAAAAATACACCTGTGCCTATGTGGGGGGTTTGGCATTGACCTCTACCTCATCTATTGATAGAAAAAGATTAGTACAAAACGAGGGGACATACCAACCTTACCTCCAGAATTACAAGGAGGGGAGGAGATATAGAATTGTTTAAAGCTATAAACGTAGGAGTACTACTCCCATTACAAAAGCTTGATACATAATTAAATCTTGGGAGCCAACAACCACCAAAAATGTATACACTAACGCAAGCACAACATTTGGCAACACAAAATTGCGAGGAGATAGCAACAAATACCAAGAATACAAAGCATTAAAATTGTAGAGCAATTTATTAACAGGCAATGATAGCTGCAAACAAAACCACAAAGCAGCAAACACCAAATTTTAAGAAAGCAACACTTCAATAGGTAATTATAAACAGGTAGCAATACCTATAGCAACAATGTCAAGCAAGTAGAAATATATAGCAATACATCAAGAAGCAGGTAGCTACATGTAACAATAAAAGTTTGTTAACAGTATTAAGCGGCAGCAACAAATATACTAGTATTCCGCTTTTCTTTGCGGTGGAATCTGACCATAGAGAATTTTAATGGATTGAGGAGTTGAGGAAAGAGAGAGAGAGAGAGAGAGAGAGTTTTGTTTGAGGGGAGTTTGATGTTGATGAATATGAAGAAGAATATGGAGAAATAGAGGAATTGAGAGAGATATATATTTTGGTTTAAGAGGATGAAGACGTAGTGATGAACAAAGAAGTACTTTTTTTTGTGCTTGTAGCGGAGTAAATCTCTCTACGGTCGGTGATTATTGTAAGACGATAGCATTACATTTTTTCCCTTCAAATCCTATACTCAAATTTTGTACATTCCCAGCATGTCATAGTAGTAAGACACACAATATGATATAATGCAAAATAATTAGAATCCATATACTATCACAGCTATTAGCTTCAAGCTTAATTGAGAAGCACTGATCATTGAAAACGCTTGAGTTGATTGGCATTTCTATGAAGTTCTTGACTCTGGTCGCTAGCCTTTGTATTGCATTGACATATGAATTTTTATTTGTTCCTCCTGTGCTCTTTCAAGACTGCTGTTTTTAAAGTTCCTATTTGGTTTCTGAAAATGAAATTATATCAAGCCATTAAAGTTGACGTTGAACAGGAAAGGAAATGACGACTCCAACAAGAATTGGCCTTGCTGGTCTTGCTGTGATGGGCCAAAATCTTGCCCTTAACATTGCTGAAAAAGGATTCCCGATTTCTGTTTACAACCGAACCACTTCAAAAGTTGACGAGACCATAGAAAGAGCTAAAGCGGAAGGCAACCTTCCAGTGTATGGCTTCCATGATCCTGAGTCCTTCGTTCGTTCAATCCAGAAACCGCGTGTCATAATTATGCTTGTCAAGGCTGGTGCCCCTGTTGATCAGACCATCAAAACCCTTTCTGTTTACATGGAAAAAGGAGACTGCATTATCGATGGTGGTAATGAGTGGTATGAGAACACCGAGAGGAGAGAGAAACAAATGACTGATTTGGGTTTGCTTTATCTTGGAATGGGAGTTTCTGGGGGCGAAGAGGGTGCTCGTCATGGACCCTCTATGATGCCTGGAGGTGCGTTTGAAGCTTACAAGTACATCGAAGATATTCTTCTTAAGGTGGCTGCTCAAGTTCGTGACAGTGGCCCCTGTGTTACATATATTGGCAAAGGAGGATCAGGCAACTTTGTTAAGATGGTTCATAATGGGATTGAATATGGTGATATGCAGCTGATTGCGGAGGCGTATGATGTTCTGAAATCAGTTGGGAAGCTCTCTAATGATGAACTTCAACAGGTTTTCTCGGAATGGAACAAGGGGGAGCTTCTTAGCTTTTTGATTGAGATCTCAGCAGATATATTTGGAATTAAAGATGATAAGGGAAATGGGTATCTAGTAGACAAGGTTCTTGACAAAACTGGCATGAAGGGTACTGGCAAATGGACTGTTCAGCAAGCTGCCGAGTTGTCAATTGCAGCACCGACAATTGCTTCATCATTAGATTCAAGATTCCTCAGTGGGTTAAAGGAAGAAAGGGTTCAAGCTGCCAAGGTTTTCAAATCTATTGGGGTCAGTGACATCCTTACTGATCAAGATGCAGATAAGCAAAAGTTGATTGATGATGTAAGACAAGCACTTTATGCATCCAAAATATGTAGTTATGCCCAAGGAATGAATTTAATCCGTGCAAAGAGCATCGAGAAGGGATGGGACTTGAAACTAGGGGAGCTTGCCAGAATTTGGAAGGGCGGTTGCATTATCCGGGCTGTCTTTTTAGATCGTATCAAGAAGGCTTATGACAGAAACCCTGACCTTGCAAATTTGCTTGTGGATCCGGAGTTTGCAAAGGAGGTAATTGATCGACAGTCTGCTTGGCGAAGAGTTGTCTGCCTTGCTATTAAATCAGGTATCAGCACCCCTGGTATGTCTTCAAGCCTTGCTTATTTTGACACATACAGGAGGGAAAGGCTACCTGCTAATCTGGTCCAAGCTCAAAGGGATTACTTTGGTGCTCATACGTATGAGAGGACTGATATACCTGGCTCCTTCCATACTGAGTGGTTCAAGATCGCTAAACAGTCAAAGATCTGATTTTTTGATTGTTTCGTATCAGATTGAACAATTGTTGTCATAATAATTTTTGCCTTTCACTGAAGGTGGTATGTGGTTCTGCCATTACTGGTCTACCATATATCTGAGATTAATTTTCATGTTGTATGTGCTGTCAAATTCATGTATTTTCTAGATATCTATGCACTGATATCTTTCAGTTTGAGCTTTAGTTTATTATCAAGTATATGACCTGAAGCTTTGAGTTTTTCTTGCATTTTGGCCTTCCGTATTCCTTTTTATTCTCCCTCCTTGTGGTCTTTGAAGTTTAACTTATTCTTTTCTTTATTTCTTTTTTCTTTTGCGCGCTGCAATCTCTACTGGCATTACTCAAGCTTTCTGCTATTTATTCTGGGCATCCTGTAAAAATACTAAGGATCCAAAGTCATGTATATGCCCATCTATTCATGTTTCTAAAGGAAGAAGAGAAAATGTGAATTGTATTTTATTCTATTTTATGTCCATTTGTAGGACTGCAAACTAATCTAAATGAAAAGATCATACAATAATTACATAATCTATAACAATGGAAGTATTCACAGAATATCACGAGATTTATTGGAATTTAGGGAATCTTAAGATTCCATTAATAATCTTTTGTGATTGTATTTGATTCTAACAATGCCCGTGTAAATATCCTGAAAAGGATCTCACCAAGCATGCATCTTATCTTTAATTTGGCAAAAATCTTCTCATGTGATAGTTTGTATCATATATACATCTGGATACACTTCCAGTTTCTTTCTTTCTTCTTTCTGAAGGATCACATAACTGTTCACCTAACTAATCTTGCTGTGGGAACAATTTTCACCGTTAGCACTATGTCCAAGTACTATTTTCCCCCCACCTACCCACCCAAATAGAAAAGAAAAAGTGTATTGACCTTTGCCACTTTGTTTAAATGTTGTTTGTTTTCATCTGGGAATTTGTCATTCACATGATCTAGTCATGTCGAACGTCATTTTCATCATAATATTCAGCATACTGATTCTGGGACCTCATGTCTGCACATGAAATGGTGTCTAAACTTTGGGAGTATACAACTGCAATTAGTATCCAGTATCTAACCATTCTCAGAATCATATAGTTAATCAACTGCTGTAATGACTAGCAATTTTGTTAAGGCCCTAGAGGATGCAGAAGCAGAAGTGATGGCGAGATACTGTTTTTCTTTTTGTACTGTATGATAAGGACTGTATACCAATTAGAATATTTCATGGATGGAGCCAAATGGTCAACAAGTATTTTGGATTTGACATTTTAACAATGCTGTTTGGTGTTACTTCTGTCTGATAGTGCAAAGCCAATATTGATAAGGAATGATGTGCTTCTGCTTGCCTTACTCGGTTCTAGTACTAGTTGCAAGGATAATTTTTACTGATGTGGGCTAACGCTGTTTTCTAGAGCCACTGTATTCTGAGAATTAAGTCAAATGAATAAAGTTATGGTTCAAATGCTGTCGCTAATATACATTTCCTGTTTTTCCCTTCTTGAAATTCTTCCCAGCTTCTTGTATGCTTGTTGAAAAGTATGAATCATAGTCAAAAGGGCATCGAAAGTTGGGTGCCCTTATCCAGATTCACTTTTGAAATCTTCTGGTTTTGAAAGAAGGTGGATAAAAGTAACTCTTACATTTGTTAACAAGTGTTCCACTATGTCAAAGCCTTTTTTCTCTAATGCATATTTGTGAGATAAATCTGAGTAGCATCTGGAGTATTGAAGGATTTTCTTGATTATATGACAGCCTTGAAAAACTTAGCAGACGAGAGAAATTAAGTGCCTTGAGTAATATCCATGTTCACAACATAGAACTGAACTCAATGAACTGAGATTTGTGTGATGAATCAAGATAGTAAACTTGGCTGAATATGTTTCTTCTTGATATTGCATTTAATTGGAATCAAAATCTACAAAATCTAATTACGAACTTTAGCATTCATGGAAATATCTCAGACTAGAGTAGACTCAGACCGAATATTTGGAGGATAATTTGCTGTAAAGTTTCGTATATATGCCTCGTTATTTTTTCTTTGATCTGCCAGCACTGTTTGCCTTTTGTCCCGGCTTGTTTTTTGCTGCTTTTATTTCCTCATCATATTGTTTCTTCTCTTCTTGTGGGCGATGTTTCTTACCAAACCATCTTCTGTGATCTTTGTTTTCTGCATGGCTTCCTCCAAACTTTCCACTTGACCATTCTTGAAGACTCGGGCCGGAGGAGGCATCAGAAGCCATAGAGTCATCACTTTCACCGACTTCAGAATCACGAGCATCGGCTTTTCTATCGAAGGTACGATCTTCATCTTCTTCTTCACCATTAACATCATCTTCGTGTTCATGTACTGGTGAAGCAATATAAGTTGTCCACCCGGACTCGTTACTGCTACATTCTTCATTGCCTTCAACTATTTTAGAGGAATCCATTGTTGCTAAAACTACAAAAATATGAAAAACAAAATAAAAAAATGAGAAAAAACACAGATTAACAAGATAAGTAACAACTTTTTTCCAATAGAATACTTATATATAGTCAATCTGAAATCTTCCATGCAAAGAACATAGTCTTTTTTCATGGTGCATATAAAACCTTCATTATTACAGAAAAAAGTAGTGATTAGCTGTTAGCAGCCCCATAAATTCTTTGGCCCTTACTCCCAGAAGACACTTTACAGGCAAATTAATCTCACTAGTAAACAGAATTAAGTGGATTTTATATTGAAGATGCTTGGAACTACCGTCTTCTTTATTCATCTGTCTACCTCATAAATATAAAGTAGCTTTTGAAATGGGAATACAGATGAGCCCCACTTTATAAATGACAAAGAATGTATGAGATCAATGATTTCAAATAGGCAGAAGAGGCCCTCTTCGGTAAGAATATTTTTAATTCTCTGTCTTCATCAATCAATACCACCATTCCATGTGAATTATTGCAGTGAATCCAACTGTGTTTTGGCATCTTGTATTAGGTTATATTGGATGAGGGTGTCAAATGGTAAGCCTCTTTTCTTCTGTCATTTTCTGGTTATGTCTTTGTCCTCGTGAAGCAGGCATTTTTTCACCGAGAGGTAAAAACAGTAATAAGCGTACGCAGTATTATACAGGACTTTACGTCGAGATTAGCGATATTTTAGCTTTTTTTCTTATTTCTTTAATACAGTCAATTTATCTTACCAAATATGCTATGAGATAAATGCTATAGTTACCGAGCAAGTGACGATGGTTTGCAATCTGGACACGGTGAAATTTGGATCATAGCAATTTTAAACACGAAAATATAACTCTACAGGTCCCAAATCCAGATAAAGGAGGAATGTTGTGTAGGTCGAGACAACAATGAACTGAATGAAGTGATGAATTATATAGTCGATTGTGAATTTATTGAGAATAAAACTTGGCCGATATAGGATCGTAAAAGATGAGATCAGTTATAGATGGATTGGTGACAATGCTCTGATGGTGTTCTCTGCTGATTCCTCACTGGAATGTTCATCCTTCGGCTTATTATCTCTTTAGGCTAAGACAAGGGAGAACCCTTTGCCTTGTTTTTGAATATATTACTATATTAGGGTCTATCCTTGTGTTAATTTGCATATCGACTTCAACTTGGTTTTGGCCTTTTGGGCTCCATCTCAAGATGTATTTTGGAAGTTGTCAAATAATGGGACAACATTCCCATAGCTGAAGATTTGATTCAACTTCTTGTTTGCTTGCAATTGGTGTTATGTTTTTCATACTTGATTATTGCAGCAAGGCGATGATTGTAGGATGTTGACACTTACGTGCTTTGTATACATCGACAAGTTAGCGTGGAAGCTTTCATCACGTATTTTTCAAAGATATAAATATGAATAAAACACGAGCTATCACATGTCAGACTAACTAGTTGGCATCATTCAAAGAAAAGTGCTAAAACATAATAAAACCTAGAAACTCTTGTGATTTATTAGTAACTCACAAATTGTAACTTAGGCTTCTACACTATAATTAAGCCCATCATGATGAAAAGATAACTCTTACTGGATTATGCTAAAGCATCCTATTACGTTTTGTAATAATTAATAAATTCAAGTCATTTTTATTATTGTTTTTAAAACTCTTACTAACTTAAGCATCAAAGTGATCTTAAGAGATTTCTCTGTCTCGGAAGTTTGATTCCTCTTAGAGCATCTCCAAGGTAGCGCTGAAAAAGTGCTCCAATGGAGTGCTAAAACAAAACTCAGAACAGTGCTTCATTTGGCGTGGGTTTTTCAACTTTTTTTTTTCCCCATTTTTATCCTTATTTTTATAGTTGTCAAATTTGTTTTTCTTTTTATATCCCTTTTCATACTCTTTTAGTAAGGAAACAAAACAAGTACTATTCATTTAGTACAATTTTTAAAAATCATGGTTGGAGAGGTAAAAAAAATAGTGTGAAAATTGTACTATTTTAGTGTAAAGGTTCAACTATTTTAAAGATCATAGTTGGAGTTGCTGTTAGAACTCGAAAGTTTATCATCAATTCAACTATAAATAATTGTGGAGGAGCTCACTTAAAAATGTATATATTATTTTGTGTCCTAATTAAATAAAAAAATAATTAGCATTAATTACACCAATAATAGGAAAAAGTTTGTAGGAGCTCGCTTAAAAAATGTATATATTATTTTGTGTCCTAATTAAATAAAGAAATAATTAGCATTAATTACACCAATCATAGGAAAAAGAAGAGAAGATTGTGGATACTAAAATATTTAGTGTGTAAGATTTTGTTGTACTTAAATAACTAATAATTTATATCACTAGTATACATATAATGTGATAAAAATTAGAGGATTAATTCTATTCGCGATCATAGTACTTTGACCAAATTTTCAATTTGTGTCAATTGGATCACTGTACTTTAATTTTGTATCACTTGGACCATTGTACTTTAATTTTTATCTCAATTTAGACCACTTCGTTCAGTTTCGTTTTGTCTCAATATAGAACACTTAGTTTAGTTTCGTCACATTGTCTAGCACCAAACATTGACATGGCTATTAATTACTAAATATAATCCTACGTAGTTGTAAAACTAATGTGGCAGAATAATATAATCAAAAAACTTATGGTTTTGAGTTATTTTCAGTCACAAGTTTAATGTGTATAACAAATTTTTCTAATGATATAACTTCTTTTATGTCATTTTTGACGGCCACTTGGGATGGTCGTTAGTGTGTAATAACCACATCAGTGTTTGATGTTAAATAATGTGACAATTGAATAAAGTGGCATAAATTGAGATGAAGTTAAAGTATAGTGACCAATCGACACAAAAGTAAAGTACAATGATCCAATTAACACAAATTAAAGTATAATGACTCATTTAAAAATTGAATCAAAGTACAACGACGGCAAATTAAATTATATAAAAGATTTGGTATAATATAAATATAGAATTTATTTATTTCAGGATTTTAGTTTTTATTATTTTAAAATAAAACCACCTAGAGATGAATACGTCTGGATTTTATTTAAATTTAAGAAGCATTAATTTTTCTCTATTTTAAAACTCTATATTGAAACACAATAAATGTTTTTTATTATTTAGAGATTCTTGCATGCTGATTATTGTTTTTATATTTAAGTCTTTTAAATTTTTACTCGACATACCATTAAATGGCTCGTTTCAAAATATCAATCTTGAATATTTATTTTTAACGTAATTTATAAGAACATCATCATCATATTGGACTGTTCGTTTGAATTTTAAATAAATCAAATTATTCGTTTGAATTTTTTGAACTCTAATAACATAATCGAACAACTATATGTCTCGTTACTACAAATATTCAAACAATATTTTTAATTCTCGTTGATTTTGTAAATACTCGAATATTTGTATGTCAAAACTTTTTTTGATTCTAGAAACAAATTCAACAAGAATACTAGAAAAGCTCTCAAAATATTATTAATTAATAAGCAAAAACTCTTGAACAAAATAAAACTAGGAGTGGCAGTGGAGTGCTCACCGGCTCACAGACCCGCATTAAACCGAGCTCAGCCTACAGCCATTAGAAAACAAAGCTTTCAGTCTTCCATCTTGACTTGATCCTACCTGTTTGAGCTCAACCAAGAAATGCTCCACAAAACCAACAAATCTCTCAAGCCACACATCTGATATCAATCAGATTCATATATATACATATAGATTCATAAATAAATTAATACTGAACTTATATTTCATTAATTCTTGGATATGGGTTTTCTTGAATCGTTGAATTCCGTTGACTGGGAGCAGGAATCCTACCCAGAGTATGAAGATTTCATAATGCTTCCATATTTCGCCGCCTTTTTCCCCGTAATTCGGTTTTTCCTCGACAGATTTGTATTCGAGGTATTTTTTCTTTTCAATATATTGCAGTTTCTTGAATCAATTACACAAGATGGATATTTGTTTCTTGATATATTGGATTTTCTACTAGATTTTGGGTGGTTTGATATTGGATATCATGCTTTAGGTTTATGGGTTTGTAATGGTTTTTTTAGATAATCGTTTGGTGCAACAATTTGGGGCAGGTTTCGTTTGAATGGGTACTGATTTTTGGTTTATATTATTTGGTAGCAATCAGTTAGTCTAGATGTTTGAGCTAATTTCAGAAAGAGGGAAAAAAAAGATAAAAAGAAAATTATTAGAAGATAAAAGTGATAACTTTATGAGGGTTGATAGTGTAGGTTGAACGTTGAGGGTCTGTAAACTGAAATTTAATATTCTTGAGGCAATTTTCCATGGTCAGAGTTAGGATCATTTTAATTATTATGCTCGTGAGTACATTTATGCCATCTTATAAGGATAAATCAAAATCCATGAAGCACCGAGTGTAAATAGTATATAGCAGGAAGCTGTGTAGATCTTGAAGAAATTAGATGGATGCTTCATTCTCTTATATTAGAAAAGAGGAAAGTTAGGTGTACAAAACATTTAACTAAAGGGTAATGGATTGGGTATTTTAAGAAAGCCATTTTAGTGCTTTCAAGTGGACTGATGAAACTCTTCTTTATTTTGCCCTATTGGGAAAATGTCATGGGAAATTGAAGTTCTATATATAGTTCTCATGGCATCACTCCCCATCTTTATGCAACCGTTGGTTTATTGCATCCTTTTGCGTTATGTGCTGTTCCGTCTCATTTTCTCATCATCGATACTTCCTACATTTTAAAGCGCAGGTGTTTGCTGAATGAACTTGAACAAGTTCATATTTGTGATAAACAAGCAATGTAAATTATGTTGGCGGATTTTGTGTAAATGACTGTAAACGAGAAACCGAATGAAAAGGATGAAAGGTAAGTCGAGGCAAGTGTTGAACACTTTGTCCTTAAGTCAAATTTGTCCTGCAATGGTGCCTATAGTTTATGGCAATCGACTCCCAAGATACAACGACTTCTATTTGTGTTTGTAACACTTCAAAACACAAGTACAACGAACCCAAAATAGTTTTTGTACTCCAAAGATGAAATGAAATGAGAAAACCAGAATTTCATGCAACAAATACAAGAATTTTGGTTCAAGAAATGAATACATGAGTTTTGAGTATTTGCATATGTTTTCTGTATGATAAAGGACGTCCATATGATCATTTTTATCGTTGATGAAGTGTTGGGAACGAAGAGATGAGGAGCCAAATTGTGCAACACTTCAAAAAGACATACCTGTTTGCGCGTAAACCTATGCGATCGCATGGTTTTAATATGCTGCGATCGCAAGGTACAATTTTGAAAACAGAATTTAATCCAGGTTAACCATGCGATCGCATGGCTTTGTCTCTTGTGATCGCATGGTAGGACCTAAAAAACATTCGGCTTAAAATTTAGGTAAGTTGCGATCGCAGTGTAAAATATCCATGCGAGCATGGTAAAAAATTGACCCGATTTTGTCATTTTTCATAATTTTTCATTCATTTGATATTGATTTCGAGATGCTAAATATATCTTTCAACACATGCAGAGAAATTTAAATTCTTTTTCGGGGGCGTTGTCCCCGAGCCCCCACGAGGGGTGCTGCCCCATCGACCCCCCGACCTGACCGAGCAGGTTGAACTCTGTTTCTCCGAAGCGGTGAAATGGCAAACTATTTTGTCTAAACAGATTGTGTCGGGTCTGTATATTTTGGCCAAGTTGACACGAAGTCACTTTAGTTGTTTTTAAACACTTAGTCAATTTCTCGAATTCTTAAACCAATTTCCAACAAATTATTCTTCCTAATTCATAGGTTTCTTTATTTCTTTTTATGTTCTTTTGGTTCTTACATCTTATAGATGATAGAAGGAACATTAGGGTAATATCGCAGTGTGACAATTAAGGCGGTGCATTATTTAGAAAGGCTATATCGGGTGGGAGGGTGTTTTGCATCTATGAGGTGAGGCATAAACCTCAAGGTGCTTTAAGGTGCAAGCCTGAACATAAACCAATAAGATAATTCAAAAAATTGAAATAAAGACAAACTTTTAAACATTTAAATATCCAGAAATTTAACATTTTGTAAAATTTTAAGTCTAATTTACATCTAAAAATGTAAATAATAATAAAGTGGCAAGTGACATAAAATGACTACTAATCCATGACTAAAACCAAAAATTGAAATAAATGAAATAATTAACCAACTATTTAAGAATTTTGGTTGCTTTAACTCATTTAAAAATAATATAAGATAATATTGACAATAATAATAATAATATAAAAGAAAGAACAAGTGTGAAGTTATCTTCTTAGGTCTTTAACCTCTCATATCTACAACCTAAAAAATGCTACTTCACTTGGGAATCTTATTTCATTTTGTTGTAGGAGGCTGGGACATATCTGACTTCACTTGTTATCTTGTCTAATTTTCAATTCTTGTCTTTCTAGTTTTAAGGGTTGAGGTTTGTTAAAACAACTCAAAAAATCCTTAAAACATTCTAGGCTATTAAAAAATGCACACCAAAAAGTTGAGGTTGGTAAAAAGAGGAGAAAGGGCGAAGATTGAGAGCGCACAATGACCTTCATGAGGCTTAAGCCTCAAGTTGTAAGCTTTGAGGGAATCAAAGGCCTCACACGATTCATTTTTTAAACGATGTTAGAAGTGTGCACTTACAGTTGCCATTGCTAGTTTGTACCTCCAAATGTCAATGAAAGGCTGGTTAATAGCTTGTAAAGAGAATCCAGTCATGAGACATTCTATAAAATGATGCTCTATTTCGTAGTCTCTGATGGTGTATGAATCTAGATTTACATTTGAGTCCCCATCATACTTCAAATTCAATGGGGACAATACAACTACCTAACTCCATGATGTTAGTAAGCAGACAATGCTAGTACATGTTTATCTTCTACGAAGTGTATCTGTGATCATTAGATGTAAACGTCTCTGCACTCCGCTGTGGGTAGCCCCACATTTAATTTCCATTGAATATCTTTTGCTCAATGTAGCCTGGATGTTATTGTTGCAGAAACTGGCCAGAAGATTTATATTTGGAAAGAAAATGCAAGTGATTGAAAATGAGACAGATGAGCGAAGAAAGAAGATACGAAAATTCAAGGAGTCAGCATGGAAATTTGTTTACTTTCTTTCAGCTGAGATTTTAGCTCTTGTTGTAACATACAACGAGCCTTGGTTCACAAATACAAAATACTTTTGGGTAGGACCAGGAATTCAGGTCTGGCCTGACCAGAAATATAAGTAAGTTATCCTTTTTCCTATTGTTGTTTGGTAAAATTTATGATTATCATTACATTTCATTATGGTAAAGGAATACCAGCCTATAGACAAGAACCTACAGGTGGCAACAATAATAAGCCAGCACTGCCTATTGTGGCCATCTTATAGGAGAGATTTGTAATGCTTTATGAAATATACTTCTCTACAATGAAAATTTCTCAAGCTTTGATTGAAAATTTGCAAGCTATCATTATTTGTAGTTAGTTGAGTGACTCTCTTGTGGATTCTCAGGTTGAAATTGAAGGGCCTCTATATGTATGCTGGTGGATTCTACACGTACTCCATATTTGCTCTGATATTTTGGGAAACAAGGCGCTCCGACTTTGGGGTGTCTATGGGTCATCATGTTGCAACTTGCATTCTCATTGTGTTGTCTTATATATTCAGGTGATTTTTATAGAGCTGAGCTTTTGTTGTTATCTTACATGCAAATCTCACTAGCTGATTGTTAATAAACTTAGCTGCATGGAAAGAATTGAATGAGCCGCCAATCAAGAAACAGGGAAACTAGACCTCTTGAAAAATATTCTTAGGATTTCAAGTTTATGCATATTAGCAATAGTCTAGAATGGCCTGTTAGGGTATAACATCTGGATGAACCATGGCATTTGGTGTGGCTTATATAAAACAAGGATTGATTTTTCCAGACAAATCATTTATTTTCTATCTCTGCTTGTTGCAGGTTTGCACGTGTTGGTTCAGTTGTTTTAGCTCTTCATGATGCTAGTGATGTATTTCTGGAAATAGGGAAGATGTCCAAATACAGTGGTGAAGAAGCAGTGGCTAGCTTTTCATTTGTACTTTTCGTTTTGTCATGGGTCCTACTTCGGCTCATTTACTATCCATTCTGGATTCTCTGGAGCACAAGGTCAGCTATGGTTTTTTGTGTTTCTCCCTCATATCAGTTGTTACATAATATATTAAATAGAAAAGTTGTTTCTCGCTGTGGTTGAGTCCTGTTTCTGTCTTTTCTCTCTTCCCTCCATATTATTTTAACCAGAGTAAGATTTTCTTTCTTGTGAATGGAAATATGTATGCAAGTTACATCAATTTTATATTCTTGTTTTTTATTTTCTTCTCATGTCGGCAGTTACCAAGTTATCCAGACCGTAGATAAGGAGAAGCACAGAGTGGATGGACCAATCTATTACTACATCTTCAATTTTCTTCTGTTCTCCTTGCTTGTTCTCCATGTCTACTGGTGGGTGTTGATGTACCGGATGCTTGTTAAACAAATCCAAGCAAGGGGGCAAGTCAGTGAAGATGTTCGATCTGGTAAGTTAAAACAAGTTATCAGATGATAAAATATCCCTCCCCCAACCCACTCCACCACAAAAACAAAAGAAGAAGAAAATTAAATTAAAATATATCATTCTTTAATAGGGTTCGCAAATGCAGCTAAGACTGAAACAACTCCTTATTACCATGTATTTATAGATATTTTCAAGGTTTAATTAACTGCTGACTCGACTGGCTATATGTTAAGAACTGAACAATAAATTCAGAAGGCTCTTCCCCCTTTAAACATATGTGCGAGTGGCATAGCAACGGAATCATGTTTGTTGAAAGGAAATAGTGGTAACTATCAGACAATTACCATAATCCACCTGATGATCCATGTGTAGAGTTGGCAATGGTATTAATCATTGGAAAACATTATATATAACTCTTAATCCATCACCCAACTCCTGTTTAAGGTATCTATGAAATCATTTAAGGATTGTTCATCTGGCTTGACTTCTGACAATGATTGTACAAGGAGGTAGTGGCATCAATCGAAGTTGATTTCCTTAATAGACCTGATGCCCCTTGTATAAAGTAGTTACGACTGTTTGTCTACCTCTGGATCTGCCTGCTCATGATATAGAGTTTCATGGAGCAATAATGACAAGTCTCTTCCTGTTATCCTCAATTTATTATTGCATTCTTGCCGAAAAGTTGACTTCTTCTTTCATTGGCCTTTTACCTTTTATGGTGTTTAAATACCTTGTTTCTTGCACAGATTCTGAAGATGAAGATGATCACGAAGATTGATCTTGCAAGAGTTTTCATCATTGGCTCATTCACTTGAAGGTGCGTCATTCATTCAGACAGTCTATGGATGAAATGGAATCATTTAATAACCATATGTTATTGGAACAGTATGAGTGAGTTTTACTAAGAACATTAGACCACATTGAAGACTGTTTTTGAGAAAATTCGACCTACACATTTTATTGTAACAAAACTTCAAATTTTATTCATTGTTTCAGAGGAAAACGAACTGATGATTTTCCTCCCTGAAATATCATACAAGCCTTCCTCATATTTGTTTTCGCAAGAGACTATTTATTTTCTTTGGCTTATTACCATATTACTATTTGAGGAAAGAAGTTCGGCATTTTTTCCCACTGCAGATGAACAAACATCAGATTTGCACAAATGCAAAATTCAAGCAGGATATTTAGGATTAGAAAATTATCTCCCTATCGTATAATTTTTGTAAATCAGGGATTACTTGAGGAGGCAAGCCGAAGATTTTGGAAGTGGTCAGAAGGTTTGTCTTTCCATTAGAAATTCAGTAATTCACCATCTTAGGTTATGCAGTTGACCTTAGGATATTGCTCACTATGAAGCTAAGAAAGAACACGATGACTTTGATGTTGTGGAAGGCTTGAACCTGCTGCCAACTTTGAAATTAAGCCGGAAGCATTTGGCGTAAACCTATAAACAGTTCTTGTTTTTGGTGTATTTTTAATTCTCGGAGAAACATATTTTCTGATCACAGTGTCCGAGTCTGTGTTATATACATTTTGTTGTGAGTTCTATTTCTAATTGTGAGTACATTTAGTTGGTTGCTTGTGTCTGCATTTCTCTCTACTAGACTCTGTTTCAACTTTGAAGAAATATATGTTACAAGAATAAGTATGTAAATTACGTATAATACTGTTGTATTTTAGATGTTTGTCAATCGTGGTTTTGTTTGTTTAACAATGTTTTCTCTTCTTCTTACCTATAATCTTCGTGTTTCGTTTTCAATAATGGTATATCACAAAATCTTTCTGAATATGATGTGATTTTTGGTTCAAATTTAGCTGTTGTTTTGAATCAATTTTCTGAACCTTTGTGATTCATTTGAATTAGAAGAGTTTTGGGTGAGTAATCCAACTTCTTTTATCAGTAACGAATGAAGAATTTAAAGCACATGAAGTTTGACAGGCCTAAATCTGGTGAAGAACATGTTTGGCTAAGCTTAAAACTAAGTTAAATCTATTTTTAAGTAAATCATTTATATACAAACATGTTTGATTTTTTTTTTCTACTTATAAGTGAATAGTTACATCTTCTGACAATATGATGAAGATTAATTTTATATGAAAATTTTATTTATTTTAACTTTGACCAACAACTCTCTCTCCCTCCTCCTATGTACTTGAAAGCAAACGTTTTAAGCTTGATCCTACAACTTTTCTTTGGGAAAATTACATATATATTTTAAACTTTTCTAGCATTTTGACATTTACTGATTGATTAAAAAAAAATTAGTGTTTAGAAAATTGAACTGGACCAACTGGTTCAACCAAAAAAAAAGAGAACTGGTCATAAAATTGGTCCGGTTTACCAATTTATCCGGGCATCAGAAAATCGGACCGGGAACTGAGGTTTTTAGTAGTTGAATCAGGAAACCGGTAGAACTGATTCGATTTTAATAGTTTTCTGGTTCAAAAATTTTTAAGGCAACATCACACATTTATGATTTATTCCTTATTTCTTTCCCATTTTTCAAATTGTTCTTCTTTTTCTTCGATTGTTTTTGTGAGATTTTTGGATTAATTTTTAATTTTTTAATTGAAACCGATTCGACCTTTTGACCTTTGACTCGTTGCATTTTCGGGTCGATGGTCAATCTGATTTTCTGAACATTGAAAAAAATACAAAAATATACAAATCAATTTCAAAAAAGTAGAATTGTATTTGATCTTTAATGCATCCAATAAATTCTCATTATTAGTATCTAAAAGGTGTTTATTCCGTTTCAAATGATATTATATTATCCTAAAAAAGTTTCAAATTTTGAAATTCAAAAATTATAGTCTTCATCGTCATCCACAAGTGAAAGTTGCCGAGTTCGATTTTGGAGTTTTCCTTCTAATTTTCTGAATATTTCAACATTGATAACTTAAGAATTTCGGGTTATGTTGTTTTTTAATTTAGGTTTCGATGTGAAATTGAAGTATCAATTATCATCAACAGCTGAAATTTGAAGAGTTGTGGAGACTGAGACATTTCTGGTATTGTTTTAAAGTTTTTGAAAATTCAGTCGGCGAGTTCAAGAACAATTCATAATCTGACATCTTTTCTTGTTTCGGGAACATAATCATTATTCGATAATGTTGAATGATAACATACTCAAGAACATTCTGGAGTAGAAAAGTAAATGAAGATATGGTAATGAAAAATAAATAATAATATAAAAAACCAACACGAAATAATAATATTAGATTCGTAACACAATAAAAACACAAGCATTGAAAAATAAGTTGTTCAAAAATGATAAGAACAATTATAGGCAACCATTATAAAAACAAGTGTCACATGCATGTTTGATTTTGTATTCTTCAAACCAAAATAATATTCAGTATGCAATAATTTTTAGTGTGAACACACTTCATTAAAATTTTAATGATACCAAACTAAACATAATGTAAATTAACACTACAAAAGAAGTAATTTTTAATTAGTTTTAAATGGATTAACAATCAAGAGTTCAAAGTTAATACCTAAAAAATGAAACACATAAAAACAGATAATAGTTAATTTTACATTTTGAATTTTTTTTAAAATTTTAACAAAATAGGGGAAAAAAAAAAGGATTGCCAAACGAGCAAAAGTAATAAAGTGAAAAATGTACTTTTTTTTTCCTTCTCATACCGAAATTGTAGTTTCTTCTTCAACGGCTTAGTGCAACCTTACTACCATGTGAATTCTTTTTCTCCGTAAATAGTGCTGCTTGAATTTGCTTTTAGATATAGAATAGATGCCATCCACTATAATTTGGAAAAAAAAGAAGAAGAGGTGATTTGTAGCAAAACAAGTTAACCCAAGAATGTGATTTTACATAGAATGAATGATTCAAAAATCTCATATTTTTTTATTTTAATTAGAAAATAATGACTTGAGGGCTTGAAATTTAACCAAAAAAAAAATGATGAATATTTTGAATATAATAAACAGAGAAGAATGTAGTTGACTACAAGAATGAGGTTTTGTTTTCTTTTATTATTGAGAAGGAAAATAGTGATTGGAAGACCATATGAAATGAAAGACAAAAGTTAACAATTCTAGGCTTATTTGCACAAATGGTCCCTGAATTTTGCACTTACTGCGGGTTGAGGACCTATCTTTTCATTTTTGGCAGTTTAGCCCCTATTTCAAATATTTTTGGCATCAATGGTCCTTCCCATCCATTTCCGTTATGTTTTAACGGAACTTCATCGCGTGAAGTCCACACACTTCATTTCTTGAGGGCTTTTTTGTCAAAACATCTGTATCAACTATTTCCCACCTGAAAATGAAGAGACGTCCGAAGAAGTTGAAAACCCACCAAGTGGGCCCTCGGATAATGAAAATTCTTGACAAATGTGGCAAACTAAGTGGCAATCATATTGCAACCTCATCGTGGGAACATGAAATTTGAGGTTAGAGATATTCATCATGGAGTCGTACATGCGGTGTCCTTATCCTCTAGGACATGCTCTTGTAGGTCGGCAACTAAGTGGACTACCTTGTGTCCATGTTATGGCATCTTTGTCTTCAAGAGGAATGCAAGCAAATGTAATGGATTATGTCGCAAGCTGTTACAAGAAGGAAGCCTATTTGAAGACATACTCTTCTACAATTTCTCCATTGCCAGGTCCTGAATTATGGCCCAATGCAGGTAAGCACCCAATGACACCTCTGTCCATACTCAAGAAAGCCGGGAGGCCTAAGAAAGTAAGAAGGAAAGAGCTCGGAGAAGTGCCACAATTGCAGTGCATCGGGACCGGAGTGCGAGCAGGCTTGGTCTGAAAATTCGGTGCAAAAAATGTGGGCAACATGGTCATAACAAAAGGACATGCAAAGGTGTAGAACCACCAGCTTCAACTTCTTGAAATCAGTTTCTGGAAGAAGATATGAAGAACCTAAATTTTTTTTGTGGCACCTCTCTTCTTGGTTTCTTCATTGTAATTGGAACAGACACATTTTGTATTTACTATCGTCTAGTTTTCATTTTTTGTGTTTTGTAATTGCTGGGAGTTTTGTAAGTCTCTCTCTGTGGTGTAATTTGCATATTTGAAGCAATTGCAGTCTGTTCATTATGAAATGGCAACTTTTTGTTCTTTACACTGTGTTGTTCTGTCCAGCCAGCTTATGTTAATTTGGCGTTAATGTGGGGACCAAACCTGCAATATATGTAATAGGATAGGGACCAAATGTGCCAAATCAACACAATTTTAATGACATTCCATGTAAGACAATTTCTACTACAAGGACCAATAATGCAAAACAGTAAATAAGATAGGGACCAAACGTGCCAAAAACAAAACACCATTTATTTCCATTTTCCATTTGGGGATCCACGATCCTTACAAAGTGTTGATGGGAAAATACAAGCGCAACACTAGAATCTCCTACTACAATCTACATATTTCAGAACTATATCAAGACTGAAATACAAACATTGTGATAATGCCACATAAAAACCCAAACACCCACATTTTCCATGCACATCTTTTCTCATTTTTTAAGATCTTCATTGCTTCTTCATTCTCATTCTTCGACCTAAGCAAGCCAGGAATTATCTGTGTTGATCTAATGCACATGGGTGGGTCACACCAACTGAAAAATCCACACCCACCTGTTTCCTGTTCAAGAACAAAAAAAAAAAAAAAAACATGATTAAGCAAAACGAAGTGGATTAGACAAAAAACATAATAACTTCTTCTGCAATGGCAAACCCGTCTTCTTGGACATGTATGAAACCTTCTTCCGGGATTAGCATCTGTCCACGACGTCTTCAGCTCAATTGGCAAGCCACAGTTACAAAAACGGGGATCCATCTGCGCAAATAAGGAAATTTTTCTGTCCAAAATATTTTTCCACAGCTACATAGCTATGGATGTATATATATACACATGTATCTGTAGGGGAAAAGTCAGCAACCAACGCGGGAAATAGTTGATACAGTGTTTTGACAAAAAAGCCCTCAAGAAATGAAGTATGTGGACTTCACGCGATGAAGTTCCGTTAAAACATAACGGAAATGGATGGGAAGGACCATTCACGCCAAATACTTTTGAAATAGGGGCTAAAGCGCCAAAATGAAAAGATAGGTCCTCAACCCGCAGTAAGTGCAAAAGTCAGGGACCATTTGTGCAAATAAGCCACAAAGTTAACAATTCTAGGCTTATTTGCACAAATGGTCCCTGAATTTTGCACTCATCTGCGGGTTGAGGACCTATCTTTCATTTTTGGCGATTAGCTTCTATTTCAAATATTTTGGCATCAATGGTCATTTTCATCATTTTCCATCCAAATCCTGTTAAAGTTGACGGTAGAAATTTTTTATTTAAAAGTAAATGAAAATTTGCAGCAAAAGTCCCTAATCTTTTAGAAAGTATTGAAAAGTTCCATAACTTTCTAAAACTAACACATATGACCCCAAACCTTTTTGACAATTTAACCCCCAACTTAAATAAATTAAAAATAACTCATATATTTTCAAAAATACAAATAAGTCCTAAATCTTTTTATTTTTTTACAGATTTACACTTAAAATAAGAAAAAGTGTGTCATCAAGCCCCAAAATTTTTAATTTTGTTCACCAAAATGACATTTAAATTGTGTTTGATTAAAATCAGATTTTTAGTAAAATTGTTGAAATGTGTGGTTTAAAAGTTGTGGGACCATAAAATGTGTGGTTAACATTATTGTTGACTTTGATCTTAGCTTTTATAAAATCAAAATTGAAAACAAACAGTTGTTAGAGTCTCTACAATTTTGTCCAACCGGGTTAATTGTCGTGGGCTAATGGACCGATCCAACATAAATTTAAATTTTTTTTTAAATATAAAAAAAAAAGAGAAAATCTTCACCACCTTCCCCACCCCACCCCACCCACCCACCCACCCACCCTACCAAATCGGGGAGGGTGATTGTCGCCGGAAATCCCCACGACAAAGGGGAAGAAACCCCCTGTGGTCGCGAAATCAGAGGATCCCGGTTTCGCGATCGCGAAACCAGAGCTCCTGGTTTCGTGGAGCTCCCCGGTTTAATCGCGAACTGTGGCGAAAAAACCGTGGAGCTCCTCGGTTTTTCGCGAACCCAGGGAGCTCCCTGGTTTTTCGCGAAAAGGAGGGGGGAATTTTCTCCCTTTGTTGGGACCAGAGAGAACTTGGGTGTGGGTGTGGGTGTGGGTGTGTGTGTGGGTGGGGTGTGGGGGTGATTTGGGTCAAAAATATTTTTGATGGGCCACCTTGGTTTCAATTTCAATTAACCTTGGTTGGACAAAATCTGAGAGAGACTCTAATGTACTCGTTTGTTTTCAATTTTGATTTTATAAAAAGCTAAGATCAAAGTCAACAATAATGTTAACCACACATTTTATGGTCCCACAACTTTTAAACCACACATTTCAACAATTTTTACTAAAAAATCTGATTTTAATCAAACACAATTTAAATGTCATTTTGGTGAACAAAATTAAAAATTTTGGGGCTTGATGACACACTTTTTCTTATTTTAAGTGTAAATCTGTAAAAAAATAAAAAGATTTAGGACTTATTTGTATTTTTGAAAATATTTATGAGTTATTTTTAATTTATTTAAGTTGGGGGTTAAATTGTCAAAAAGGTTTGGGGTCATATGTGTTAGTTTTAGAAAGTTATGGAATTTTTCAATACTTTCTAAAAATTAAGGACTTTTTTTGCTGCAAATTTTCATTTACTTTTTAAATAAAAAATTTCTACCATCAACTTTAACAGGATTTGGATGGAAAATGATGAAAAGGACCATTGCTGTCAAAAACATTTGAAATAGGGGCTAAACTGCCAAAAATGAAAAGATAGGTCATCAACCCACAGTAAGTGCAAAAGTCAGGGACCATTTGTGCAAATAAGCCACAATTCTAAGTCACTATGTTTTACTCCACATATTAAGGAATGATAGGTTTTGATCCCTTAAAATTAAGATATTTTTGTAGGATCAGATTTAATTATATAATTAATTTGAAAATAAATTATTTTACTTCTATATTAAATGTAAAAGATAATAAGTAGTTATGTAATAAAAAATTAGGTCTAGTATATTTCAATGTCGTGAAAAAAGAGAGGTACAATTCCCAATTATCTTATTTTCGTTTAGGGATGTCTTTTATTTTATACACACACACACACACACACTACATTTTAATAGTAACGAAGGCTCCAAGCTATTGCTATTTTTCATATTTTATGACCTCAATTTTTTTTATCACATTCTTATTGTCTACCTATTAATTTCACATCTTATCTTTGTATTTGATGATGGTTTATGTCCAAAAAGTTAATTAGGAGGACGAAAAAGATTTTTTTTTTGCCTCTCTTATTTTTTAAATAAGCAAAATAAATAACAAATACAAAATTTTGATAAAATATTTGTCCCCCATTTTAATGAACACTAGAAGAATATTTGGATAAAAATCGTTATCAGAGACAAAAGTTAATGATAAAATGCAACAAAAAGTTAAAGAAATAAGTGTCAAAATGTCAAAGGTTGGGAGACCTTTATTGCAATTAAAATATGGTGTACATAATAAAATATGTAGTGTGAATATAATTACTCATAAAAATACCAGGTAAATTCTCATTGATACCACAATTACACTCATAACATAAATTAAAGAATAAAAAAATATTAAAAACTGATTATTCACGTTAAACCTTAATTGTGAGATCGTTGCAATTTCAAAATCGAAGCTAAGTCGTACCGTATTTCAGCTTTGGAGCTTCTCAAGGCATCAACAATTGATGATAAGTCTCAAAATTTCTTTTGGTTTTAGCTGTAATTTAATTTTTCTTAGAAAAAAATAGAACTATTATTTTATTTTGGTGCTACTTATGAGACGAAGAGATGGATAAAATTAATATTATTATTAATTACAAGCTTATTTTGAATGATTATACCAAGAATTAACAAATGAACTGGTTCTAATATGATGAATGAATTGCGAAAAAGAGAATATGAACAATTTATTTCCAACAGGATAGGTGAAGATTCTATGTCATCAAGGGGCCACAACGAAGGCCACCTTGGAACTCGCCCCAAACACACGTGATTGTCGAAGCGCCACATTGCAATAACAGGCCACCGCATTCTAATATCTTGCCAAAAAGGGACCAGAAAGGTCTTCGCCATTTCAGCGAACTCCTCATCTTCGCCAACTCTTCGCGTCTTACAAAGTTTTCCCAGACAGTCTAAAGTTCTAGGCAACCAAAAAGATAATTAAAGAAGTGATTGTCCTTGATTCACGATATGACTTATTGAAGGAAATTTAATGTCAATCTCCTAAAAACCAGCAATTCAATCTTAGAGAATGACAAGGATTAGGACTGAAATCTAGGAGATTGTGATAATATTGAATTCAGCTTCATCCCATAAGGAATGAGAATTTCATCATATAATTAATTGGTAACTTCTCTAAACGAATTAGAACTATTTCCTTATAAATACCAAACATATGTTTCTTCCAAAGCATGTATTATTCATAAATTTAAACCTCTAGTCAAATCTCTGCCTACTTGTCTCTCCCATATCCGTATTTCTCCATACACTTTGATACTGGCAGTTGACTTGACCGTCGGAGTACTAATGGTTGCTGGACCATTTTTTTCGATAAACTTGGTGCCTAACGAGTGTCCAAGTGTGCATGTAACATACAAGTTGGCAGAGGATTGATTGGAGATTTGTTGACATATTGATAATGCAGATTTTGAAGTCAACAGATTGGCGCTGTGTGGAAATCGAAATACACAACACGACCAGTCAATTCGTGGTGAAGCGTGTTTAGATCTCCTACCAAAAAATCATGGCATCAAAAAATTCTCAAGAAGGAAGAGATTCCCACCCATCAGAGCAAGGGAAGTGAAGCATTCCAGATCTCGAAAATGTGACTTGTCGTCGAAGAAGAATGTAACGACAGAGAAAAACAACGGAGCAAGTCATCCTCGAGTTGAAGGAAGAAAACACTCGAATGAGGGCCATGATCGAACGTCTGGAGAACCAGGACAGCCAATCAGAGATCAAGCACAACCGTGAATGGTGAAGCCCTTCAAAGTCTAGCTCTGTCAAAAGCTGTCAATCTCGGGATGATTCATCGACATCAGTCGGGAAGAACTCCCGAGAACCGAGACTCTGTGCTCATGAGCGGCTTGAGCAAAAGGACCCGGAGGCGTGAGAAGAGTGGCCCGCCCTTTCTGTTAGTGTATTTGACAGGCTCGGGGTCGGAACCTTTGTGGCGTTGCCCCAAGTTCAAGGAAACCACCATAGCAAACATAGCAATGTTCACCCAGAGAGTAAAAGAAATACCCATGCTGTGCATATGAAATCTGAAGATGAAAAGTCGGTATCCTCGTGTAACCGTGACGACAACGATGAGAACTTTCCATTCTCCAAGAAGCTGAAGGCTAAGGAGCTACGAATCGGCTTCAAGATGCATCCCACAGAGAAATACAATGGGTTAGGCAACCCCACGGACCACAACAACGTTTATAAGATAAGACTGCAAGGTTTCATTGCAGTCGTGTAATGCAAGAACTTCCACACCACCCTCATGTCCGACGCGAAATAGTGGTATAATAAGTTGAAGCCAAGGAGTATAAGGAGCTGGCCTCAATTGAAACAAGATTTCATCAATACCTTTATATGCAACCGGAGAATGGCAGCGGACGTGACTCAACTCCATGACATCAGACAAAAGGAGGATGAGTTTGTTAAAAGTTACTTCAGGAGGTTCATCAAGGTCATTAATAAGATTGAGAATGTCCTCGACGATAAAGCATTAGACGCGTTAATGACTGGACTCCACATACGGACCTTATTTTGGAGGGATGTTTAGAACACGAAACCCAAGACATATACCCAATTGGTAGATCTCATTCAACGAGGAATTTGCTTGGAGGATACTATAGAAAATTGAGAAAAATGCTAAAAGAGATAAGAGAGAGTGCTACTGGCACAAAAGGCATACCTCGCTAGGCCCTCGCAATCACTTCAGGAGGTTCAATCAAACCGAAACATACCCGAGCCAATTGCCTAGGGTGTCCACAGTCCTTCATCTACCACCTGATTCAGCTCCGAAGTTCTGCTATATCCATTGAACCCAAGGTCACAATATGGAGGACTATCCAAATGTATGAGAACAAATTGATCAATGAGTCCGTTGACAAGAGAGAGGACGTTGGCTAGCATGAGGAGAACGTGGACCTCTCAACCATCGTCGAGGACCCATACCTTGGTGCCCAAAACATCATCCCCTTCGCAATGATAGAAGAAACAACAAGGAAATAGATCCACCTAGGCAAGACCGACTCGCAAAAGCCCATCATGTTTATGAGATTAATACCGAAATTAGTAGGCGGTCATACGGTAAACTCGCAGAGAAATTATACAAAAGCATCACGGAGAAAACCAATAGAAAGTTAGCAGGTTCATGGACATCAACCCCGTGCCCCACCCATTACATTCATGGAGAAAGATAAGGTCGGTGTCCACTACCTACACTATGATGCTATGGTGGTACGAACCATTGTTGCTAGGAATGGACTTGGCAGAATGTTGGTTGACGATAGCAGTACAATGAATATTTTGTTCGGAAGTGCTTTTGAATTGACCAAATAGAAGTGGATCATGAGCTGACAGCAATCCTACAACCACTATTTGATTACTGACGATAGTCGCATCCCGCTAGGACGAATTATCCCGCCCTTAATTTTGGAGAGTTGCCTTGTCACATGAAGAAATTCATAGAACTCCTGGTGGTCGACACCCGTTTGGCCTATTACGTAGTCTTTGACAGACCATTGATCAAAGACTTATAAGTAGTCACATTGATTCACCGCCTAGCAATAAAATTCCTAACACGTGGTGGAATTGCTATGATTCGGGGTAACTAGACAGAAGCTAGGTCGTGTTACATGAAGCGCTCCGTAACATAAAAATGCACGAGGATGTGACCTCCTCAGTCATGATAATTGATGCTGATATAATAGAGACATAAGAGGATAATGATGAAGAGTACATCATTCTGGACGAAGGCCTTAATCCGAAGATCACAGGCCTAGACTCTTAGGCAACATCGGCAGAAGAACTAGAGGTATTATCCGTTAGCCCGTTTGACCCTATTAAGATGATGATGCTGCTGGTAGGCCAAGCCATAGAAGACGAACTAAAGAAAAAGCTAAAACAGTCCTTGGGAGAAAACTTAGACATCTTCGCTTGAAAGCACTCCGACATGATGGGAATAAACCCTTCACTGACGTGCCACATCCTAAAAGTAGATCTGAAGGTTTACTCTAAAATACAGAAGATGAGGCCGTTAATCATAGAAAAGTATGACATGCAGAAGGAAGAGATGGAGAAACTGTTAGCAAACGGGTTCATCAGAGAAGCAGTGTACCCCAGTGGGTGTCTAATCCCGTCCTGGTAAAGAAGAGCAATCACAAGTGGAGGGTGTGTATAAGCTTCTCCGGCCTGAACCAGACGTGCCCTAAAGACAGTTTTTTCCTACCTCCCATAGAACATCTGGTCGATGCCATTGCCGGTTATAAGCTGTTTAACTTCATAGATGCTTACTCAGGCTATAATCAGATCTCTATGTTCTCTAAGGATGAGGTGCACACTTCCTTCATTACTGATCGAGGTTTGTACTGTTACAAGATGATGTCTTTCGGTTTGAAAAATACTAAAACCACATACCAGAGGTTAGTGAACCACATGTTTGCACAACAGATTAGGAATACCATGGAGGTCTATATTGATGACATACTCGTTAAGAGCATGGACGCCAAAGATCATATCGCACACTTGGAAAAAATCTTCAAATTCCTCTGTAAATATCAGATGAAGCTTAACCCATTGAAATGCGCTTTTGGAGTCGCTTCTAGAAAGTTCTTATGGTACATGGTGAATTAGCACAGGATAGATGATGATCTCAAAAAGATAACATGCACTTTCCATCATTGCCCAAGGAAGTCCAGAGCCTCAATGGGAGATTGGCGACCTCAAGCCGATTTATATCCAAGGCAATCTATCGGTGCTACATTTTCTTTTAGACCATCAAAGGGGAAAAAATTTGAATGGACGGAGAAGTGTGAAAACACCTTCCAGAAACTCAAAAGACATCATCAGAAGGTCCCGTTCCTATCCAAACCAAAGCTTGGAGAGAGGTTGCTAATTTATCTTGTAGTATCCGAAAGAGCTGTCAGGTCGGTGCTAATTCATGAAGAATGATCACTGCAACACTCGGGGTACTATGTCATCACAACTTTACAAGATGTCGAAATGCGATACCTGTATATGGAAAAGCTCGCTCTATCCCTAGTTGTTGCATCAAAGAAGTTTTGGCCCTACTTTGAGACATATAGCGTTGATGTACTGACGAACCTCCTTATGAGATAAATTCTCTAAAAATCAGATACCTTTGGGCGGTTGATGAAGTGATATATGGAACTCAGCCAATTCGAGATTTTCTAGAAGCCCAGGCCATTGATAAAGAGCCATGCATTAGATAATTTTATGGTAGAGTTCACCATCCCAAAAGGATTACAGATTGTCGAACTCGAAGAGGTACCAACGTAGAAATTGTATGTTAACGGATGCTCAGGCGACACTGGAGCTGGAACAGGATATTGTTCGTTAGTCTGGAGGGTATAACCTTAATTGTGCGCTTGAACTTGAATTCAAAGCCTCCAACAACGCAGCTGAGTGCGAGGCACTTCTGGAAGGCTTGAGGTTAGCACACAAAATGAAGGCAAAAAATATCCAGGTCCACAGCGATTCACAGTTGTGAGCCAGGTTAACGGTGGACCAAACAATGGTAGCCTATTTGAAGGTTTCCATGGACTTCTTGTAACACTTCGAGAAGTCTGAACTATTCTAGATCCCTAGGTCTGAAAATAGCTATGTCGATGCTCTCCCCAAGTTGACAAGCTGTAGATATTTAGACTTAATGAGAGTCATCCCATTTTAAGTCTCAGCTGGCCCAAAATCGAAGACATCTCAGCTCTGATGACCATGATAATCAGTGAGTCTTCTGGCTGGATGAAGGACATCACCACGTACTTGACTGATCAAGTACTATCAACCAACATATACGAGGTTCCCAAACTTTGTAGATGGATTGCAAAGATTATTATTCAGTACTATAGAAAAGAGGCTTCAGTTGGATCTTCTTTCAATGTGTAACTCCAGAAGATGTTGACTATATCATGCAAAAAAATTCACGAAGGCATATGCGCTAATCATGCTGGGAGGATGATCCTAGTACATAAAGTCCTTAAGCAAGGATATTACTGGCCAACAATGACAAAATATTTCCATGACTTTGCAAATAGACAAATGCCAACGGTTCGCTATCGTTCCGAAGCTCATCTCAAGACATAACTTCAGTGACCAACCATTAGCCCTTCACCATATGAATACTCGACTTCATTGGACCTTTACCAATGGACAAAGAAGGGGTCAAGTTCGCCATAGGGATTGTGGATTATTTTACCAAGTGGTGTGATGCTGAACATAGTATGCCAGTTTGGGATCCCACATTTCATAGTGTCAGACAACGGGACCTAGTTTACAAGAAATAAGTATAACTCCAACTGTGAAGAGCTTGGCATCAGAAGATATTTTTCCACTCCCTATTGCCTCCATTCTAACAGACAAGTAGAGGCCGTCAATAAGATCATGAAGCATACGTTGTCGCGTTGAAGAGGAAACTGGATTTGGCGAAAGGAGGATGGGCGGATGAGCTTCTCAAAGTCCTATGATCCATCCAGACAACATCCTGAACAGCAATCGAAGAGACTCTATTCACCATGACATATGGGGCAGAAGCAATGATCTCTATAGAAGTAGGAATGCCTTTCCAGAGGTACCTACACTTTAATAAAGTAGTCAATAAGAATCTCTATAGGGTGAACTTTGACTTACAAGACGAAAGGTATGCAAGTTTGTAGCTTCGCCTGGTAGTTTATCAGAGAAAGATGGCAAGGTACTATAACTCCAAGGTCATGAACAGAAGTTTCAATATTGGCGATTAGGTTCTCAAGAAGATTCGCTAACAAAAAGTCGGGGTGGAACCCTAGGGCCCACATTGAAAGGACCATAAAAGGTCATTGAAGTGGTTTAGTTTGGGACTTATAGATTGGAAGACTGCAGTAGAAAAGAAACAAGGCATCCTTAGAATATCACACATCTCCGCCCGTATTACAAGTAGGGAGTTTTACTAATAAGCCTCGATTTGTCGAGGCTAATGATAAAGTTTGGCTAAGGATAAGTAATGCAGCGGGGGAGTATGATTCGCAGCCATCTGTGTAACTCGTTGGGTAGACTACTAAGCATGTTCAATAAATAATTCATCAACAAAAGACAGCAAGGGAAAGTGGTCTGGGGCCTATCCCAAATTTGGTGGGTAAACTATACAACGCGTTAGGAAAATCAACAAAATGCAGCAAGGGGAAGTGGTTTGCGACCATCTTCTTAAAACTCGCTAGATAAAATAACTTAACGCGCTCAAATTGCAAAACCGCAAGGAAGTATGGTTCATAGCCCACCTACTTAAACTCGTTGGGTAAAAATTACTTAACAGGTTAATAGTATACTAATTCGCGATATAGCAAAAGAATGTGATTCGCAGCCCTACCCTAAACCTGTTCGGTAAACTATGCAATGCGCCATGAAAATCAACAAAAGCATCCAGTAAGAGAGGTTCGCAACCCTACACCTAACTTATGGAATAAACCACACAATGAGTTAAAAAGCTACGACAATATAGCAAATGAAAGTGGCAGTCTCCTAAAGCTTGTTAGAACTACGAAGACATATTGATTCGTACAGAGTTAGGTTGACGACTTATTATCAATTACGAACAAGCAATTGAGTTATTTATGCGAAGGCTGACATTGTTTTATGAATAAGTCAAACGAATGGCACATTCTAATCATAAAAAGTGCGAAGAAAGAAGATTTGTAAAAATATATTCATTGAAATAAGGAAAAGAAGTCATAGGTAGAAGAATAAAGTTTTAGAAAAATATAAAAAGTCATAAAGCCCGGTCGCCTCAAGGGGACAGCACAAGAAGGGCACTACTTTAGATAGATTCGCTGGGAGAGCCTTAGAAGAAGCTGGGTCTTCGATAGAAGTAACTATGATGGAAGCCTTGGCTTGAGCTGTCGAATCTTGAGCCTCGACTGGACCAACAGTAACTAAGCCATCTGGAGGCCAGAGAACCTCGACCAGTAAGGATGAGAGATCCGATTCTAGATAAACGGCTCTAATCCTCTCGATAAGTTGATCATCGCCGACATCCATAAACAAGATTGCGAGGTGGGCATACTTTAGTACTTTAAGGAATTATTTCTTATATGCCCGAACCACCCACCTCTAAGTCTCTATCCTCACCCCCGTCAATTTCTCATTAGCTTTGGCTAACTAATCGTTGGCCTCAACTAGCCACTGCTAATTCTCAACGACCATGGCGTTATAGTCACGGTTCACAATGGCTATGCTAATCTTTACCACCATAGCCCGTTCCTCTGCCATCCTTCAGGCCACCTATATCTCCCGCCTTTGGCACTCGACTACTGATGCCCTTAGCTCTGCTCGTTTTACATCCTCTAGGGACACATTGAGTTTCGTCTTGAAAATGGCTTTGGCTGTAGTCAACCCCTCTATTTTGGACCTGAGAGCTTTGTCCTCCGAATCGAACCCATTACCTGTAGATTTTCGGCGAGCTACATTGACTTGGCTTCAGATTTCTTCAGTTTCCATCGAACCCGAGTAAGGTACTATAGAGCTCGTTGTTCATGAAGAAGGCCTGGGCAGAGTTCATGGCTGCCACGGTGATCGTTTCCAACTACAGCGTCACCTTTTCTGTGACCTTCTTCCAAAAGGAGGACCATAATTTGTAGTCCGCCACTGCTGTCGAAAAGGATGGGAACATATCTAGGACTGAAGGATGCAGTCCACGTGGTCGGTCCTTCTCCAAGCATTAGGGTTAGGATTATTATTTTTTCCTTGTTGAAATAATAGATTCGGATTTTAGAAGTTCTAGAAAGTTGTTTAATATGCATAACAGTTTCATAAAGTTAACATGCCAATTAATGAAACGGATGAACTGAATTAAAGAATGATTAAGGCGAGAATAAAGCTCTCTTTCCTTAAGATGTTTTTACCCCGTCACACGGTGCTTATGGTATGTGGTAAAGCGTCTCCCAAGATACAACGATCAAAGACTTGCAGAGCAGCACCTTGTACTATAAGAACAACGAACCAGAGGAAGGAGCAATCTCTGAAATTTTGTGCAATGAACGAAGGGAAAGAATGGACGGTTTGATCAGATGATGGAGGTGGCGGTTGAGCAGTTTCCCAAGCAGCTCTCCCACTTACCGTTCATCCGCACGGTTGTAAAAAAAAAAAAAAACCGATACTCCATTTGAAAGCTGTTTCTTTGGAGGAAAAATTAATATAAATTTGAATAAATTTTATCCAAAAAATTAATATTTGACATAGGCCTGACCCAAGCCCAATCCTAAGCCCCGGTCCACGACCCAAACCCGTGCTCGTGTTGTGCCGAGGGGGTCGGTCAGACGGCGACGGCGGTGGCGGCGCGCGCGGGCTTTACTCAATTATGAGCATGCCTACGTCATCTCTCCTCTAAAGACTTGTGGTGCCCCTTAGGGAGCAAACCCATTTCCAAACTTGGAGTTTATTAAGTGGTTCAAGGTTGAGTTTCCAACCAATGTGGGATAAACACCTTTCAATTATTTTCCATTTTATTCCTCATTTATTGTCCAACTTTCAACCATAATTTCTCATTCATAATGGAATGGTTTTGCACAATTAAATATACTACGTTCATCTACTCGAAACGTAGAATTTAATTGACTATTTACTTTGACCAATCGAAGCTTGGATCCTACCCAATTATTATGCCAAAGTGGTCCATTTCCAACAATCTCCCACATGAATAGAAATTATCATGAATATGCTAAATGCAATGTAGACTGGATTCAAAGAGTACAAGCGAAAGGCTTATTGCATCAGGAAAGGTTGCTTTTGGCTTTAAACCTGCTTTAGTGGAATATTATCAAGTTTACTTAGCTAGCTATTCAGTGAACTTGATGACTTGAACTGCCCAGCTGTTAATGTAAACCAAGACAACAGTATCCACACAATAACCTTCCTATCAATTCTTTGGTTCTCATAGTTGTGTTCATTTTGGCCCTGAACAGTTCTTGGGATTCATAAGTGCTCTAGAGAATTTAAGCCTCAAATTCTCATGGAAGCGGCCCACTTCACACTTATATAGGTGATCTCATATGAAGAGTATTCTGCTATACTCCACTTGGTTTATCCAAGCTATATGAATTATTAAAAGTTATAACTTAACCTTTTACATTCTACAGACAACACTTTTATAAAGGAATGGATAAGTGCTTAACTGAGTCTTAATAACTTAGTTGTCCCATTGCACCAAGATCTTGGGATCTCCAGTCAACAAGGTTGGGTTACCATAATTGAGATTCATGCATATTAGGCTTTAATCCTATTCCCTTTGATAGATAATATACTTGATTTCTTGGTAGGCCTTTTGTAAGCGGATCCGCGAGATTCTCCTTTGATTTCACATAATCAATAGAGATAATACCATTTGAGATCAACTGCTTTATGGTATTATGTCTACGACGTATATGTCTAGACTTACCATTATACATGCAATTTTGTGCCCTTGCAATAGCCGACTGATTGTTGTAGTGAATGCTAATTGCAGGTACCGGCTTAGTCCAACACGGAATATCCTCTAAGAAGTTACGAAGCCATTCTGTCTCTTCTCCAACTTTATCTAATGCTATAAACTCCGATTCCATTGTTGATCGAGCTATGCAAGATTGCTTTGAGGATTTCCAAGACACAGTTGCACCACCAAGTGTAAATATGTAACCACTTGTAGATTTAGAATCTTTCATGTCAAATATCCAATTTGCATCACAATATCATTCTAATACTGCTGGATATCTCATATAATGTAATCCAAATTTTAAGGCATGTTTCAAATATGGAAGTACCCTAATCAATGCCTTCCAGTGATCATTGCTTGGATTACATGTGAACTTACACAATTTATTAACTGCGAACGCAATATCTGGACGTGTACAATTTATTAGATACATCAGACTTTTAATAATATGAGAATATCTTAATTGATGTATAGGTTCACCTCTATGTTTGGCTAAGTATAGACTCGTGTCTACCGGAGTTTTGACTGGACTTTCATCAAAGACTCCAAATCTCTTTAGCACAGACTCAACATAATGAGATTGTGAGAGAATAAGGCTATCTGGTGTTTTAGAAATTTTAATTCCAAGAATTACATCTGCTACACCCATGTCCTTCATGTCAAAATGTTTTGTTAGCATTTTTTTAGTAGACACGATAATATCATGATTGCTACCTAGAATTAGCATATCATCCACATATAGACATACTAAGACATATGCCGTGGGTGTACTTTTATTATACACACATTTGTCACACTCGTTAATTTTAAATCCATTTGACAACATCGTTTTGTCAAACTTTTGATGCCACTGCTTTCACGCCTGTTTTAATCCATATAAGGACTTAACGAGTCTGCAAACTTTTTTCTCTTGTCCATGAGCAACAAATCTTTCAGGTTGCTCCATGTATATTTCTTCTTCTAACTCTCCATTTAGAAATGCTGTTTTAACATCCATTTGATGTATTTCGAGATTGTGTATTGTAGCAATTGTAATAAGGATTCTTATCGAAGTAATCCTTGTTACTGGTGAGTAAGTATCAAAGAACTCAATACCTTCTTTTTGTCTATATCCTTTTGCTACTAGATCCATCCGATTTTAACTTTTTCTTGAAAATCCACTTGCACCCTAGAGGTTTATTTCTAGGTGGGAGATCAACCAACTCCCAAGTGTGATTTTGCATTATTGATTCAATTTCACTATTGATAGCTTCTTTCCAAAAAGAGGCCTCTGGTGTTGACATTGCTTCACTGAATGCTTAGGTTCATTTTCGATCATGTACGTTAGAAATTCTGAACCAAATGACATAGACTTTCAGCACTTTTACTGCATTTGGGATCTTCTTCGTTTTGTTGAACTTACATCAATTTTGTTTTTACGGGGAAAGACAACTTCGAAGAAACTTGCATTCCTTAATTCAATGATCATATCTTCATGTATATCAGTAATCTCAGACTTGTGTAAAAGAAAGCGATATGCACTACTGTTATGAGCATATCCAATAAATATGCAATCTACAGTTTTCGATCATATTTTTATTTGTTTAGGTTTTGGCACTTCTACCTTTGCCAAACACTCCCATACTTTCAAGTATTTATTTGAAGGTTTGTGACCTTTCCATAACTCGTAAGGTGTTTCATCCTTTACTTTGTGTGGAATTTTATTAAGAATGTGATTTGCCGAGAGGATATCTTCCCTCCACATATTCTGGGGTAGACCAGAACTAATCAACATAGCATTCATCATTTCTTTAAGTGTGCCGTTCTTTCGTTCCGCAATACCATTAGATTGAGGAGAGTAAGGAGCCGCTGTTTGATGAATAATGCCTTGTTCAGAACAAAATTCTTCAAACGGCGCTCCATAATCTCTATCTCTATCACTTCGAATAATTTTTATTATTTTGCTAAGTTGATTTTCAACTTCATTCTTATAATGTTTAAACATTTCAAAGCCCCATCTTTGCTTCTTAATAAATAAACATAGCAGTACCGGGTGCAATTGTCAATGAAGGTAATGAAATACTTTTTCCCACCTTTAGTTTGTACGAATTTCAAGTCACATATATCGCCGTGAATTAATTCCAAAGGTGAAGTATTTCTTTCAACAGAAGGAAACGATCTTTTGGCTAACTTAGTCTCAACACAAGTTTCGTATTTGTGATTAAAATCGAAACTTAAAGAAGGTAGCAAATTTAAGTTCATTAATTTGCGCACAGATTTAAAGTTTGCGTGTCTTAATCTGTTATGCCATAAACAAGAAGATTCGACGAACGATATACGCAGAAGTAGAAGCTTCAATAATCTTGTTCAATTTGGGTACAATAGTAAGGACATTCATCTTGAACATTCCATCAGTCATATATCCCTTTTCCACATACATTCTATTTTTAGTTAGTACAAATTTGTCAAATACAAATACTAATTTAAACCCATTCTTGCTAAGAAAAGAACCAGAACAAGATTTTTTCGAATATCTAGCACATGCAGCACATTGTTGAGGATGAGTTCCTTGCCAGACGTCATCTTCAAGGTCACATTTCCTTTTCCTTCAACCTTTGAGCTTGAGAAATTTCTCATGAACAGTTGTTCTCTGTTGATAGTTTTGTAATCAGAAAACATGTTCTTTTCTGCACTTATGTGGCGAGTTGCACCAGTGTCCACGCACCATTTCTTGGAATTTCCAACAGTATTACATTCAGATATTATAGCAGATAGGTGCATTTCTTGAACACCTTCAGTCAGATTTTCAGTTTCAACTACATGTGCACAGTCATTTTACTTTTTAGGCTTGCGACAGTCAATTAAGCGATGTCCAAGTTTGCCACAATTGTAGGAATCTCCTTTGAACTTCTTGTTCTTCTGGTTGTTCTCATTTTTCTTAGGAGCATAATTTGAGTGCTTCCTTTTCATGTTCTTCTTTGAACTTGATTCAACCATGATTGCCTTAGCTTCTATGCTTGGTCCCCTATTCCTCATTTCAGACTTTTTACTTCTTCGATCCTCAAGCGCACAATCAACTCCTCCAAGTTCATTTCCTTACGCTTGTACTTGAGGTAATTTTTAAAATCTCTCCATGAAGGTGTGAGTTTCTCAATTACAGCTCCTACTTGGAATGACTCACTTACAATCAATTTTTCAGCGTGTAAATCATGGAGGAGTACCTGCAAATCTTGAACTTGGAAAATAACAGATTTAGAGTCAATCATTTTATAGTCCAGAAATTTACAGACAAGAAACTTTTTAGTTCCAGCATATTTTGTTTTATATTTTTTCTCTAAAGATTTCCATAATTCTTTTGCAGATTTCATTATGCTATATACACCATATAGTAAATCATTCAGTCCATTCAGTACATAGTTTTTGGATAACAAATCATAATGTTTCCATGCGTCCAAGGCAATAACCAAAGCTTGATTATTTTCTCCTTGTTGAACAGAAGGAGGATCCTCCATGAGAAATCTTGCCAAGTTAAGCATGGTTAGATAAAACAGCATTTTCTGTTGCCACCTCTTAAAATCGACTCCATTAAATTTTTCAAGTTTCTCCCCGTGAGGAATATGAGTCGAAGTAGACGGACCAGCCATAGTAGGCGTCACAGTAGGTGCCACAGTAGGCGTCACAGTAGGAGAAATTACATTAGTCCCAACAGTGTTAGCCATTTCTGTTTTCAAAACAGAAGATCAACAAGTCAAAATTCAATGTTATAGATTTCAGTTTCAAAAATCGAACTAGAAGCTGCAAATGTTATAAACAAGACAATTTCGGCACTTGACAGAAAGCATGCACATTTGCAATTTCGGAATATTACAGAAAGCATGCACAGCAGTACAATTTCTAAATTTTACAGGAAGTAAGCACATCATTACAATTTCAGAATTTTATAGAAAACATGCACATCATTATAATTTTGGAATTTTAAAGGAAACATGCACATCAGTATACTTTCAAAAACATGATATGTATATATAACAAAATTAAATAAAAACATCTTAAGATTGTTATTTTCTCCTTGTTGAAATAACATATTCGGATTTTAGTTTAATATGCATAAAAGTTTCAGAAAGTTGTTTAATATGCATAATAGTTTCAGAAAGTTAACATGCCAATTAATGAAATGGGTGAACTAAATTAAAAAATGATCGAGGCGAGAACAAAGCTCTCTTTCCTTAAGACGTTTTTACCCAGTCATATGGTGCTTACGTTATGTGGTATAGCGTTTCTCAAGATACAACGATCAAAGACTTGCGGAGCAGCACCTTGTACTGTAAGAACAACAAACCATATGAATGAGCACTTTCTGAAATTTTGTGCAATGAACGAGGGGAAAGAATGAAAACTGTATTTGTATGCTTGCTTATATCTGAAGGTCTATGGACCCATTTAAATAGATAAGAAAGGGACGATTTGATCATATGATGGAGGTGGCGGATGAGCAGTTTCCCAAGCAGCTCTCTCACTTACCGTTCATGCGCATGGTTGTAAAAAAAAAATCGATACACCACTTTGAAAGCTGTTTCTTTGGAGGGAAAATTAATATAAATTTGAATAAATTTTATCCAAAAAATTAATATTTGAACTAGGCCCGACCCAAGCCCAAGCCTAAGCCTAAGCTCCCCCGCCGCCCGACCACACACAGAATTCAACTCGTGATCGTGTCGTGCAGTAGAGTTTGGCCGACCGGTCGGACGGACGGCAGCGACGGCGCGTGTACGTGTGGGCTTTGCTCGATTATGAGCATGCCTACGTTCTTTCCCCTCTAAAGACTTGCGGTGCCCATTGGGATCCAAACCCATTTCTAAATTTGGAGTTTATTAAGTGGTTCAAGTAGGCCTGGGCGTCGGGTGGGTTGGTTCGGGTATTTCAATACCCGGAACCACCGTTCTGATTTGGGTATTTCGTAAATGGAACAGATTCGGGTTCTCAGATTATTGGAATTAAACCCGAATCGGACCCGTCGGTTCGATTCGAGGTTCGATTCTACCCATAACATTTTTTTAAAAAAAAAATCTTTAGTTGACAACATGTTTTGAAAAAAATTAAAAATTACAAACTCATTAACATTAAAGTATGTTAGATATTAAAACAATATATGAAAGATATAAAACATTAACCGGAAGAATAGACACCAAAATTGCAAACTCATAATTGAGGATTCGTTTCGGTTAAAAAGGAGTTTCGCCTACGCAGTCTCACTGTGTGTTGACCGAGAAAGAGATATGAGGGAAAGTGCGAGACAGACGATAATGTTTGTATTGAGCATCTAAGTAAATAACGATTGAAAATTTAAGATTTGAGTAATTACAATTGGGTTAATTGAGTTTAAGTTTAAGAGTGATGAATTTTGTACTTTTTGTTTGGATCTTAGACATTTGGACTCTTGTTTTTGGTACCGTGGTGTTGTCATGAGTTAGGGTGAATAAATTGTAAAAAATAAAAAATTATAAAAAATGACAAGTTCGGTTCCAATCGAGTATCCACGATTCTAGTTCAAGAACCAAGAACCGACCCGAACCTGGTCGATTCTCGGTTCTCAGTTCCGGTTCCTAATTTAATTTTTTTGGAACAGGACCGGAACCTCCGGTTCCGATTCAGGTTCGGTTTGAGAAGTTCGGTTCCAATTAAAATGCCCAACCCTAGGTTCAAGGTTGAGTTTCCAACCAATGTGGGATAAACACCTTTCAATTATTTTCTATTTTATTCCTCATTTATTGTCCAACTTTCAACCATAATTTCTCATTCATAATGGAATGGTTTTGCACAATTAAATATATTACATTCATCTACTCGAAACATAGAATTTAATCGACTATTTACTTTGACTAATCAAAGCTTGGGTCCCACCAATTATTATGCCAAAGTGGTCCATTTCCAACAGGGATTAGATAATTGGGCCCTGTTGGAAGACCCGACCTCATATCTCCGAGCCTCTTTGGCACACCTCGTCCACACGATGTCCCTTATTCAGCCTCCGTCCTTGATACGAGGATGCTCTCTCTTTTGTACTCGGTGACCTTCCTCATCAGTGGCGATCTTCTTTCTCTGTCTGGACAGAAGTTTGTTTGAGAATGCGTCGGGAAAGGGTCTCATGTAGAGAGAAGATGTAGCTGATCGTTTGTTGGAGAAGGTGGCACTGAAGAAGTCAACAAGAGATCCCCGACTGGGATTTCCGTAGCCCAAGAGGAAAAAGGAGAAGAAACATCCTCTTCGTCAACAAGAGAAGATGTAGCTGATCGTTTGTTGGAGAAGGTGGCACTGAAGAAGTCAACAAGAGAAGATGTAGCTGATCGTTTGTTGGAGAAGGTGGCACTGAAGAAGTCAACAAGAGATCCCCGACTGGGATTTCCGTAGCCCAAGAGGAAAAAGGAGAAGAAACATCCTCTTCGTCATGGTCAACGGTGAAGATGGGAATATTCTTCAACACGTACTTCGCAGTGAGAGAAAAAACAGAACTCAAAATTTGAAATAAGTATGGAAGGAAAACAAAAATTATAGAGAACAACAAAGCTTACCCATCAGTCTGTAGCGAATCAATAAGTGGTTGTCCTTGTACAAATTGGCCAAGCGCCTACGAACCTTAGCCCACTTCGATCTTAGGTTTGCTTGCTCTCTCTTCGATATAGGAGGCTTCCTGAAAACTGTAAAGGCATTGTAAACATTAAGTCAGGGGCGATATCATCACTACACATATAAGACAAAGCAAATCGAGGTCTCTGAAGCTTCGAAGGATAGTAACATTGTGAAGAAGATATGACGGCCTAAACTCATAGTCCCCATCAATAAAGAATAAATTATCTTTCTAGTTTTGGACTTTGTTTGGGCTATCCGTGGTAGTCTCCCACTTCTGCCCGGGGCGATGAGACATATTATACAAGATCTCTGACCAACAAGACAGATACATGGTCTCAAAGGCCTTCACTAGCAAGTCACCACCGACCCTAACTACCATCCACAATAAAATTGTCACCACCATCTAACCCCATCCATTCGGCGTGATTTGACATAGGGCTAGGTTGAAGTCGTGGAGAACCTTACAAAAAAGAGTATAATGGCAGACGAAGGCCCTGCTCTATGGAGGCTCGAGGCTCATAAATCGTGACGAACCCTTCAGGAGGGTCGTCAGCTTGCTCGTATGAATGAGGAGCCCAGAATTGGATGGAGTTTGGAAAGTCATACGCCAGCTTGATCATCTTCAAGTCCATTCTTTTATTTTTTAGCGAACTAGCGAGACAACATTGGCTGACGTTGTTAATTTCTCGTCCAATTGATGGGTTACGAAGGCATTCCGTCTATCTAGCTAAGTTCTCATTTCTGGAAACCCGGTATTTTGATGCTTCTACCAGGCCTTTACCATATGCAGGGCTCTCAAATTTGGTTCTCTTTCGCTTGTGGACGACGGAGGGTAGTAAGCAATCATTGGCCTCTGCTCGATTTCGTCTTTCATACCAGGCGAGGATATGGCGTCGTCCATTATCTTTGGGTCAATTCGAGGGGTTGACTAATTTTGGGAATCATCGTTTTTAGGAGACATTTTTTAGGTTATTTCTAGGTCAAGGCGAGAGCAAGTTGTTGGGAGTTCTCAGCACTAAACATGGCTGGAAGGAAAAGTGCAGGACCATCCGAAATGAAAGACAAAGAAAAAAAATAAATACAAGCTAAAATAGAGTTAAGAAGGAGATAGTAGTTTCATCCGTAATAATTCGATTATCACCTGCCTTTGGATCCGAAGAGCATCACTAATGCCTTTTCTTTCCCACCAGCGCATAAGAATGAAAAACCACTAACCAAAATGGATGAATGACTCTATTTTACCAAACAAAGCACACCCCAGAGTAGATGGTCTAGTCTGTTGTCGGAGAAGTTCATAAAAATGTTCAAAAAATTCTCAAGTTGCTAGGTAAATTTTTTGGCAAAGGTAAATGATAAATGACGAAGGAAAGGGCTTAAATATGCGAACCCCCTCAAATCTTAGTCATTAATTTCAAACCATCAGCCAGGCAAAAGGTGGGAAGCCAAAAGAAGCATTTAAGATGCAGGGGCTCACGCGCGTCCACCACGCCTGTAGAAATTGAGCAGAAGTAATGATGGCGCTTCCATTTTTGAATTACAAAATGCATCCCATCATTACTTGCCATAAACACACGTCTTGTCTGTTTAGTTTCCAAAGTACCCCTAACTCGGACAATGCCAAGTCGATCTCCACTCACACAACTTCCACAAACGTACAAGTGAAAGCCCTCGCCAGTGATGAATGAACTAGCATCGGGCTTGAGGGAATATATACGCCTACAAAGGACTTTCGATGGGTCAAAATTCCTCACATTGTTCACCAACATAATGAAGGCCTCCATTTGAGGGTGAACTCCTTACATAAAGGTCTTTGTGTTCGCAAAAAAAAAAATATCTCTCTCCCTTAAGTCCTACACCTAGCCTAAATAATAGACTCGGACTTGGATGAATATTGTTACCACTAGGATATGGTGAGGATTCCATGTCACTAAGAGGGCACAACGAAGGCCACCTTGTCATTTTTTCCAAACACACGTTGCTGACGAAGCTCCACATTACAATAACAGCCATCGCATTCTAATATCTTGCCTAAAAAAGACCCGGAAAGGTTTTTGCCATTCTAGTAAACTCCTCATCTTCGCCAACTCATCGTGTCCACACAGTTCTCCCTGGCAGTCTGATGTTCTAGGCAACCAAAAAGATAATTAGGGAGGGATCTTCCTTGATTCACGATAGGACTCCTATAGTGAAACTTAATGTCAATATCCTAATCAGCAATGCAATCTTAGAGATTGATAAAGATTAAGACTGAAATTTGGGTGATTGCGATAATATTGGATTCAGCTTCATCTCATAATGAACGATAATCCCATCATATAACTAATTGATTGATGGCTTTCCTAAATGAATTAAAACTCTCCTCTTGTAAATACCAGACATCCGATTATTCCAAGGTGGACATTATTCATAACTCTAAAATTTTAGTCAAATCTCTGCTTGCTTATCTCTCTCACACCCATATTCCTCCATACACTTTGATTCCTCCATATTTCTCAATTGATCTTGGTGCCTAACGGTTGTAGAAGTGTGCAGGTAATATATAGGTTGGCAAATAATTGATTGGTGATTTGTTGCCATAATTAAAAATGGAACAAAAGATTTAAAGACTCACGAATTATATATAATTAAAAATGAATCAGTTTTATGTTGATGAAATAAATTTTTTTCATCAGTAACTACCTCATGTTAAATAGTCAATTCACTTTTGTTTCTGTTTATTATACTTATTTAGAAATTAGAACTAAGTGGATGGTTAAGTAACATAATGTGAACTTGTGAACTTGGTTGCTGGATATTGTTAGCTAGAGAAATAGAAATATATATATTTTTTTGTATATTTTTTACATCATTTAAATGTAATTTTGAAATACTTATTCAACAAATAGTAAGATATTGCTTTCATCTGGTTGGTCAAATATAATCATGGGGATACTGTTCAAATAATATTATTGTTTTGAATTTGATGAAGATATTGTTTTAGCAAAAACCATTATAACTCTACAAATTGATATTCACATAATACGATAACATATCATACCAGATTTGATGAGTAACATGTAATTGTCATTCAAAATTATACATTATAAAGAAAATAAAATATTCTCTCCGTCCCATAAAGATATGCTTACTTTCCTTATTCACATGTCCCAAATTATAGGTCACTTTCCTTGTTGATAGTATAGCCAATTTTAGAGATGGCAAACGGACCGGGCAGCTCACCGGCCCGGTGGCTTGGTCTGTAAAAAGACGTACCTGGTCCTAGACCGGGCTGTAAAATGACACACGGGCCTAGCCCGTGGACCATGGACTTGGCCCGTGGTCCGTGGTCCGTGGTCCAAATGGGACCAAATTGGTCCCTAGCTTTAAGTTGGAGACCAAAAATTACAATTAACAATTATATTTCCATATTTTTTTTTTTAACTTTACAAAAAAAAAATTGATTTTCATAATGGTCGTGAACCGACCAGATATGGCCGCGGACCACGGCCGGTCTCGAACCCATTTTTTTTTTTACAGCCGAGCTCGATGGTCATGTGACAGGTTGGCCGGGCTGGCTCGGCCTATTGCCATTTCTAACTAATTTCTTTGTTTTCTAATATGCTCATATTTAATGTGTCTTGTTATCAACATATATGAATTACTATTATATTAATTGTAGGGGTATTTAGGAAAAATGTAAGTAAAATATGTTTTTCCAACTATAATAACTAAATCTTAATCTGCGTAAAAATAAAAGTAAGCTTATCTTTATCGGACGGAGAGAGTAGTATCTTAGGACATATTGAAAAGTCAGTTCCTCTTCGGAGGAATTTGGTTTTCATTCATCTACAATGTATTCTTTGATGAAGTTTAAAACCCTATGTGCTTTATGATATTTCACTTCCTCTATCGTCAAAGTTTCTTCCAACTGTTCATTTTTTGCTAATTGATATATATTTAGTAAATGTCGGGTCGTATATACGTTTAAAACAAGATATTATAAATAGGGATTAAATACGTAGTGGCTTCTTACATTCCAATGTGTTGCTGCAAACATTTCTCATAATATTACAGTATCAGAAGCACATTAGTATCAAACATATTCCTGGACAAAATGTTATGTTTTTAAAAAAAAATCATAACTGAAAAGAAGCATATTATTCCATTAAATCCAAACAAAATCAAAATAAGAATAGTATCATAGATATCTCAAAATTGTAAGAGTCTCTCGAATAATATGCTTGTCACGAATAATATCATATAGTATCATTTTGAATCCAAACAGAATAATACATATTCGTAGGCAAAATATGATTGTTTAACAAAAAATCATAATTTGAAACAAGAACAGTATCAAACACACTCGAAACAACAACTCAAATCTATTATAAGAACAACATCATAGATAGCTCAAAATATAAAAAAACTATCTCAAAGAGTATTCTTGTCACGAATAATATGACGGAATATCCCATCAAATTAAAAAAGTATCATGCATATTATTGGGAGAAAATATGATTGTTTAACAATAAATTATAACTCGAAATAAGACAGTATGACACACGCTTAAAATAGAAAACAATAACCCAATAGAAGAAGAGTATCATATATAACATTATCTTAAAAAAATAGTATCTATGGTTAAAACAACAAAAAATTTAAATCAGTATAACAGTATCAGAAGTACATTAGTATCAAATATATTATTGTGGAGAGTGAATGAGGGAGCAATGATGATTGTTATGCTTTAACACAAGACCTTAACTAGAAAGCTCAAGATAAGAACTGTATCATGCAAAGCATGCATATCATGTACAATATCACACAGTATCTGATCAAATTTAAACAGTATCATCATACATATTCTTTAGACAAATATGATTGTTTAACAGTAAACTATAACTTGAAACAAGGACAGTATGTACGCACACTCAAAGTAGCATACTCCAACACAATAGAAGAACAATATCATATATAAAAGTATTTGAATGTAACAATATCACAAATGACTTCAACCCATAATACTTAAGATACTGTTATATTAAGATAGTATCGCATATATAAGATACTCTTGAGCATATATCTCACAAAATAGTATTATAAACAACTCTAAATCACATATTTTGGTAGAACACCCCAACTTGCAACAAGTATAATATCACAACTTTTTTCAGTAACCATAACTTGAAACGTTAATAGTACCACATATATATGAAATCCGAACAGTATCTCAACTTTTTTCACTGGGCAAATGTGGTATAATAACATAAAATCCTTATTCGAAAAAAGCCTAATATCTCAAATACTTCGAAATAGTAACAGTTTAGTATCGCACATTATATCGAAATTTTCAACTAAAATACAATATATGATATGCAACAACATATAAATTGAGAAAAACTAAACAGCCTACCACAATCAAGGAGTTAAATATTTTAATAATCATTAAACTTTTAGTCATGCCTTCGATCACTCATTGAAATTTTAGATGTTGTTGCGTGCTTACTGTAACTTTAAAAAGGCTCAATTAATCACTCCCCACGATTTTTCAACTGCCAATTAACGAAAGTGCACACGTGACTGACGGAATGCCCATGTGGCACACATTTGAGGTTACATTTCGAAGTTAAACGTTACTATAATTACTGAACTTTTAGTCACATCTTTGAGTACTCACTCAACTTTTAAATGTTGATGCGTGCTCACTGAACTTTAGAAAGCTACGTTTTGTTAATCACTCGTCACGATTTCTTAACTGCCAATGGATGGAATCACACATGTGACTGACAGAATGCCCACGTGGCACACACTTGGGTTATATTCTGCCAACCAATTGAAAATAACCATTCATGTCATCGAAGTGCATTTTCAAAATGCAATTTATACACGAGAAACATATATTTGTTTCAAATTGAAATTCTCCCAAATTCGATTCTTAACCCTAACCCCTTGTCAACCGCGACAAAATGACAATGCTACCCCCAACAAATCAGCCTAATTGAGAACCGCTATTCCGTATAAAAATCAACAATGTTGCACATGGAGATAAGGACAAGATCTATTGGAATTTTTTTTGTTTGTCATATTATGTACCCAAAAATCTACCATTATGAAGTTCTTCTCTAACCTAAACATGGAAAGCATAGTTGTTTTTATTTATTTATGATGAATTTCTTGTTGCATGCCGTCTATTAGAACATGTATTTCACGTCGAAAAATATGTATTTTGGCCATATTGGATCTCTTTTAGCAATTAACTGCATTTTCTTTTGTTTGTTTTGGCAGATTGGAGGATGATCCATACTTCATTCATTTTGACAATGAATATGAAGATGATGGTAATCTACTGTATGAGCAAAATTTCATAGAAGGCATTGAAACATGAGTTGAAGATAGAGTACTTGAAGGGGTCGAAGAGGTTGACAATGAAGTATATGACTTAGAATATCCATGTTATGAAGAATTACTAAATGATAATACATCTAATGATGAAGTTGATTTTCTAAACGGAGTGGTGTTTCTCGATTATGTTGGTTTGTGGGGGGTAGCACTCTTGTTTTGTCAAAAAAAAAAAAAGGTCAGAGTTAGGGAATTAAATTTAGAGGAATAGACTTTGAGATGTTTCAATTTGGGAAAGAATATACGTTTATCATATATAAATTGTATTTTGAGAACACGATTTAATGACATGGATGGGCAGCTTCAATTGGTTGGTAGAATTAACCTCAAATTTGTGTCACGTGGGTGTTCCATCAGTCATGTGTGAGCATCCGCCCATTAGCAGTTATTGAATCCTGAGAAATGATTAATGAAGCGTAACTTTCTAAAGTTCAGTGAGCTTGCAACAATATTTGAAAGTTCAGTGAATAATCGAATATGCAACTAAAAATCTTTATGAATATGATGTGATTGTTGGTTCAAATTTAGCTGTTCTTTTGAATCAATTTTGAACATTTGTGATTCATTTGAATTAGAAGAGTTTTGGGTGAGTAATCCAACTTATTTTATAAGCATATGAAATTTGACAGGCCTAAATCGAGTGAAGAATAAAACATGTTTGGCTAAGCTTAAAACCAAGTTGAATCTATTTTTAACTAAATCTTTATTTTACAAACATGCTTGAATATATTACTTTTTTTTTCTTACTCATAAGGGAAAATAATTATTTTTTTTAGACAATATGATAAAGATTATTTTATTTGAAAAATTATTTATTTTTAACTTTGACCAACATGATTTTTATTTTTTTTAAATTACTTATTTATGTACTTGGAAGAAAACGTTTTAAGCTTGGCCAAATATGGCTAGTCCCTTAACTTTTCTTTTAGAGTTGTCGTGAATATATCTAAAAGTTGTAATGACTCGCTAGTAAATATACAAAAGAAGAAGGTCAATACAATTTTAAGACGGTATTGAACGCGACTCTTCAAACCCCAATTGTTTTAACTTTAATTTTTTTTATGTTGATTTTTTTTTGTTAATTTGATTTACCAGTGTTATTTCAAGTCATTGTGTAAAACCTATATTATACACACATTTATTTTTTCCCCAACATATGCAAAATCTCATTCCTCTTCCAAAATTAGAATATAATATATGAAAGAGAATAATGCTTGGTTTGGTATTGCTGTGCTTTTAAGAGAATCGAACCTTCATCATCTGCGTATAAAGAATCAATTTGTGGGAAAAATGAGAAGAATCAGATAAGTGTTTGGTAAACTTTTGTTTCAAAATTGCTGTATGTTTCAAAGCAAAGACTTGAACGTTTGGTAAACAAAAGTGATTTATTCTTCATGAACGGTATTAAATTACTAAAAAGGACATTGATTATAATAATGTTATTTTGTATTATTATTATTATTATCACGAGTGGTAAACTTCATTTTTTTGCCTAGTCAAATATTTTTTAACAAGACAATGCATTCATTATTATTATTTTAAAATAAAAATAATAAACACCTAATAAATTTCAAATTTTATAAAAATTATTAAAAAGTATAGTCATATAGTGCAAAAATTAATTAAATTTATATTATTTTTGTGCATCCAACTTGCATCAATTCAGTTTCTCAAATAGATATTAAAGAAATTAGTTTAATTAATTAGAGGTAAAATAGATATTTTAATAATATATAAATGAAAAGCTAAAAGCAGAATCTGAAAAGCTGTCTTTTTGCTGCTTCTCAAAATATGCTGTCAAATGAGTCAGATTATTTTTATAATCACTTTTAAAAAATTTGCCAAACGCCTAAATCAACTTCTGATTGTTTGAGAATTAGAAATTGGGCTCCAAAATCAATCCCAGACGGGACCTAACTATAGGAACAAAAAGTAAGCACATAGCTTATGGGGAAAAAATTAGGAAAAGCTAGATAAATAAAGTAAATATCCATAATAATATGATTAAAACTAGATTAATTGGGCAAAGTCGACCGAGCACAATGCGTGTTTGATACACGTGACAAAAATACAATTACTTTGATACTTACGACATCACGAGTTAATTTAGTAGTTATTTTATTTTTATAACAATGTCATTTTGAATAAATTGAGAAGAGAAAATCATCATCCTCTATTTTATTAAACAAGGAAAAATATTAAAATGGTATCTTGAATCATAAAATTAGTAAAACATAAAATATTATTGAAACAAATATACATCCTAACTCGACATCTAATATCATTATTAGGGTTGTCAACTTCATAGAGAACCCCTTTGTCAAACAAAAAGGAAGGTCGAGATTCTAGGATAGAGCTGTGTGATGCGAGTGTCGCTTGAGAAAATTAATTAGCAAATAAATAATTAATTGTTATGAGACTTCTCTATAATAAAAAATGAATCGATAGAAGAGAAAATTGGACAAAATACCATATTTGAAAGGTGTATGTTGAAATATGCCAACTTTTTATTACATTTGACCAATTAACTAAATTTGAAAAATATAGACTAAAATACCCTTTAATGACAACCAAAATATCAATTCTTACTATTTGATTATCTTTCCAACTTTATATTTTATCTCTATAAATTAAAACACACACACACACACACACACACTCTCTCTCTCTCTCCCCCCGATTCTCCATAGCAGCTACCGTCCTCCTCCATTTCCCACCTTCATTTTCTTTTTCTTTTTTTTGGCTGGATTCTCCCATTGCTATCGCCGGATTCAAACAAATTGACACATATGTCCCCGTATTTTCTACCCACCAAAGCAGTCGATCGATTTGAGCCATTTCAAATAAGTTATAAGAAAATAAAATTGGAGAAAATTAGTGCATTTATGTTGTCCATTACGTGTGGGTGAAACTTAATTTTCATTGAATTATATGCATCTACTTCATCTCGGGTATCCAATACATGTTTAGTTTGCATGAGTATCTATATTTTGTCGATTTAGTTTATGTTGTTAGGTATATTTTTGTCGATTTAGTTTCTATGTTGTTGGGATGTTGTTGGATATCATACTTGTTTAGATTAATTTGCACATTTTGTGATCTAATTTCAATTTGGATATGGGATATTGTCGATGTCGATTTAAATTAAATTTAGGCATACGATATTTCCATTCTATCGACGACATTGGCAGTAGGTATTGGCCATTCTATCGATGTTATTGACTATTGGTGTGTCCAACTATCGACGACATCGGCAGTTGGGCACACTAATCATCGATGTCATTGACAGTTATTGTGCCCAACTGCCGATGTCGTCGATAGAATGGACACACCAACTATCAATTTTGTGGGTCACTCACTATCTATAACGGTAATGGTTTAATTGTCTTCTCTTGTAACATAAACGAATCCTTTTTATACATATGAACTAATTATTTGATGTATTTTATAGATGGACATGAAATATATTGTATCGGAGAATCTATGATTTGATGGACAGATGACGCAGCTCAGCAACACTAGATATATCGATGTCACTATGTAGAATATTGACGAAGAGCACAAAGTAACATTCCGTGAGAAATGTTTTGCATATTTTGAACAATTGCAAAACAGACAATTATAATTTAGCAAGAAATTGGTCCATCAAATAATACTCCGAATGGTACGTTGTAATAGGTGACGAGGCATGAATCAAAATTAATGGACAGTTAGCCCGATTCGGAAAGCAAGAGTACGCATTAATGATTTGTTTGATTTGTCATGGCACTCAGAGGAATCTAGTAGTAGAGAAAGTATTGTTAAAACACATATTGAAACTGAGGTGGTTATTCAATTTTGACCGTATATCATTAAATCGGTTGGAAGTTGCTTTTGTCGCTTGCGACCATTACGGAGATAAGTACAAATTAAGACTAGCATTACTTATGGGGAGAGTACTTGGACCGATAGATATTACTTGCATTAATGTAGAAACGTTGTTTAGTAAACAAGCTACACATATTCTATGAGTATCCTTGTGGAAGAGATTGTTACTTTACGTTGCTAAAGTCCTTGAATTACCCTTGGTAGAAAAGGGCGGAGTGGGCAAATGCCAACACTAGTGGTCTATTGAAAGACACATTGTTTGATTTTTCGATTACTTTTCAGGTGAGTATTTGTAGTTATCATGACTTGTGATTTTGTTTCTATACTATCATTGTACATTATAGACTACACTTGAATTTTTTGTTTAGTGCATGTTTCATTTATAATTTTGGGTGTACAAATCTTTTCCCGAAGTTAGTGCTAAATTCAGAGAGAACGTACATGACAGATTCTCGAGGAATTTGAATTGGGATTCTCATCTACAACTGCGGACGACTACCTACACCACATTTTTCTCAGTATCGGAGATTTATGTTATGTTGCAAACATTGTTTTAAACAGTGCAAGTGAATATTTCTAGCTGATGCCAACGTGTAATGTACTACATTTTCATGCTTGTGTAGATTTGAGCTATTACTACTCTTCAACCAATGGAGATCGAGATAGATCAACCATACATTTGCTACACTATCCCTTTCAGAAAACACAAGAGATGACCTTTTGGATTTACTTATGCATCAAGATGGATTTGAGGGTCGTGCAGAAGTGGTCGAACTTGATTTGAGACAATCTCCACATGCATATGCTGCTTTCTACAAACAAACTAGTTGGTCACCGCATTTGGAGATGCCAAATATAAGTTTGTTTGAACAGAACATGTCTCTACAGCATGTCAGATACTGATTACGTGCCATCCTCGTCTCAATTTGTCTCTCTTCCTTATATTGATTATGTGACAAATGAGCAGATGACTTCGATGTCCAAATGTCGCATACTAGAGCTGACTTATTAGAACAATGTGATCAGATACAAGCACATATATCGAGCACTAGTGTTGATTTATTTGGTCGGTGTGATCAGTTGCAGGGATACATTGACAACAGATTTAACAGCTTACAGACAGAGTAAACTTAAATGTTTGAGTCTTTGCGTGATAATTTGCCGATAGAGATGCGGATAGAGTTGTAAGACAGTCTTAGTCATATTCAGGAAATGTTCGAATATATAATGGTTGGACAAGATAGTCATGAGAACATACAACCGGATGATGAGAGTGGTGATGTTGATGAAGGTACCACTTACCATGTGGTGTAGACCTCCATCCAGTTGTAAGCCGACATCAATTTTTATTGGCAGCACTACGTAGCCCGTACACTGGGGCTCATCTAAAGTGTGGAAAAAATATGACAGTCAGTATATCTTTCATTCCATACATTTTTATCTTGTGCTATATTGACACGACAAAAGAAAACGCTACTATGGCTTGGCTACGACTTTCAAAAAAGGGGTATTACATAAATCTATCGATTTATAAACTATTATTATCTTGGTATGAATACATTGTAATCATTTGTTTTTCTTGGTTGAACATTTATCTTCTTGAGTTGCCCGGTTAGCTATAAACGAAAGAAAAACTACAAAATATTGACAAGCAAGATTACTCATTGGACGATGGGGTAAGAATTTATAACCAAATATGTTAATAGTAATTATTGTACCTTGTTTGGATAAGCATGGGCAATTATTGAACTGTTATTGTCTACTTCACGGTAGGACGTTGGCAATGTTGTGTTTCTGTTATGATCGTGGGCCATTTAGCACCTAGAAATTTTCTCCCAGCGATATGCAATAGATCTAGCTTTTGCCTCATTTCTTGGTTCCGCTTGGATGAAATTACTGGATCAATGGCCACTGAATTTGTAACGACCACAGACTTTCCCCTACAGGCCTTTCGCTCAGGAAAAGTTTCTTATAATGGGAGGTCAAGGGTTCGAATCCCTGGGGACATGAAAGAAATCCAGTTTAGAGTCCAACCTCCAGTGGACAGTACGTAAGCTAACGGTGCACGGAATAGCCCCGGGTAAAAAGGCACAGAGGGGAAAGTCTCGTAGTCGCATGTAATTGGTAGATTACCGGTGAATATGGTCCATAACTGTCAAGATATCTGCAATGTGTGAGTGTGGAAAAAGATGGGATGATTGTGACCACCTCTTGTTTCGTCACTACATTGACAATAAGCATTAGGTCTTGTTCCAAATCTACTTGATGACATAGAAATTGAAGGTGTTCGACAACAACCAAAGTTGTCATATCGACGCAGTAATCTACGCCCATGCCGCCCCATGAATCCATCTGATACTTGATATGATTGGGAAGTACGATGTGTCTCTAGAATAAATTAAGTGGCTTAAGGATAGACCGTTGTAATATTAGAAGAAACATGCTTCTGAACTATCTCAAATTGGACGTACGAGGTACAATAACAACTAATTCTTTTACATATCATGTTAGTGATGTTACATTTCTTTGTATTTTCAAAGTTTAATTTGCAACCCGAATAATGGTTTGTACGTGATTAACTACATTGAGTGCTTTCTTGCCAAAATACCTTTTAGCACCGTCACAGATGAACGAATGAAGTTGTTTCGGAGGAAGTTTCTAGTTGACTTTATTCACAACAAATTTTTCTTCTTCCCCAATGAAAAATAGATTGTCGTGTTAGACACCCATGTATATATGTTAGTGATTTATTCAATTTTTGTTGTAATGGTTGATATGGTTGCAATTGCCTTATTATTGTTGACATATGATGTTCTTAGTTAACTGTGCATGGATTTTGGTTAGTTACGATTTCCAAATTAAATAGTCTGTATATATTCACAAGCTAAACAATATCTATAGATTCTCAATCATAATAATGTATTGTTATATTCTTAATCAAAATCAACTTTATTTCTTTAGCTAATGTCCATCCTACCTAACTTTTCATAACGTCTCAAATATTTTTTACACAAACTTCACCTTTATGTGAATACAACCAAATGTTCAATTGTTCATAGGTAATAAGTTGACTTGATCAACTATAAAAACTTGCATTATCCAATACAATACTCATCCGAAGATTGATATTTAGCATTGTTTTTACAAAATGTGTCACCAAAGTAACAACACTTCTAAAGACACAATTCAAGACAATAATGACACTCCGGGAAGCTCATGAGATATATCTATTATTCTCAATGATGACACAGACAATCATGAGACAGAGATATCACCAATTTCTTTCATGCTTGTACTCAATGATTCCGGTGAAGATGACATCTCTAGACCCCATCCTGGAATGAAAATGACGATGTCATTATTATAAACTTGTTGTTTAACAATGTTTCTCTTCTTAGTACCTGTAATCTCCGTGTTTCATTTTCAACAATGGTATATCGAAATCTTTTTGAATATGATGTTATTCTTGGTTCAAATTTAGTTGTAATAATGTTTTTGAACCATTGTGATTTATTTGAATTAGAAGAGTTTTGGGTGAGTAATCTAACTTATTTTATTAGTAAGGAATGAAAAATTTGAAGCATGTGAAATTTGATAGGCCTAATTTGGTGAAGATTTGTCCCACAACTTTTCTTTTAGGGTTGTCATGTGTGTGTATCTTAAAGTCGTATTGACTCGTTAGTAAATATACTATGGGTGAATACGGTTTGGTTCAGACAATTTTTATCTATTTTTAAACCAAATCATTTAGAACGGAATGAAAAAATTCCAAACCAAACCAAACTATTTTTGCGGTTCGTTTCGATTTTAAACAACGGTTTACCTATCGACATAATAGTAACAAATTTAAAACTAGTTAAAACATAACTAAATTGGTCTAAAATTATCAATACAAGCTTAAACTGAAACTTTTTAAACATAAATGTTACACTACATTAATATTTGTCGTAAAAGAAAATGAAAATTTGGAAGAAATTGACAGAAATTAGTAAATAACTGAGATCAATAATGAACTTGGGGTTATGGGTCAACGGCCGATTGACAAAAATTAAATAAGTCAGGTCAATAAATTTAGTATTGCGTTATACTTTGCTCACTTTGTAGACATGGATGTAAATTGAATTAATTTATTTTTAAATAAAAAACAATTAGGTCTGTTTAAGCAGCTTTTTAAATAAATCAAATTATTTTCAAACATTTCGATTTGGTTCAAAATTGAAATGTTGACGGGTCCACTTGAACCCGAACCAACAATTTCAAACCAACAAATTCGATTCGATTTGCAGTTTGACAGTTTTTTTGTGCAACCCTAAAATGCACAAAAGAAAGTCAATGCAACTTTAAGACGGTGGTGTTCATTGTGACTCTTTAAAACCAATTAATTTGTCTTGATTTTTTGTTAATTTGATTTACCATTGTGTTATTTCAACTCATTATGTAAAATATATATTTTATACACATTCAATTTTTCCCCAGCATATGCAAAATCTCATTTCACTTCCAAAATTAGAATATAACACATGAAAATGAAAGGAAATATAGGTAAAAGTTGAAGTACGCACCTAGTTTATGGCAAAAGAAAATTAGAAAAAGCTAGATAAATAAAATAAATATCCATATGGTTTAAACTAGTTTAATGGGGGCAAAGTCGACCGAGCAGAATGAGTGTTTGATACACGTGACAAAATATATAATTACTTGATACTTACGATATCACAAGTAAATTTAGTAGTTATTTTATTTTTATAGCATTGTCATTTTGAATATTTTGAGAAGAGAAAATTATTATCCTCAAATATTTTGAACAAGGAAAAAATATTAAAATGGTATCTTGAATCATAAAATTAGTAAACCATAAAATATTATTGAAACAAATATATATCATAAATCGACATCTAATATCAAATTATGAATAATCTTTATTTATAAATACATTTCATTCTCGGTAGTCATCATCATACGTGGTATTATTCAATTGGATAAATTATTTACTCTAATTAAGTAATGTATTTATAGCCATTAATTATGAATAACTTATTCAATTAAGTAATGACACATATGACGACTACTGGTAGTGAGCGACTGCTTCATAGAGGACTCCTTGGTCAAACAAAAGGATAGGTCAAAATTCTAGGATACAGCCTTTTGAATGCGAGTGTATGCTCTTCAATTTCAGTGTCACTTGAGAAAATTAATTAGCAAATAAACAATTAAGTGTTACCAATATTTAGAAAATCAGACCGGCCATCGACCTAGAAAAGACAACGGGTCAAATGTTAAAAGGTCGAACCGATTTTAATTAAAAAATTAAAAATTAATTCAAAAATTTCACAAAATTTCTAAAAATAAGTTATTTGTAAATAAACTAACATTTATAGATAAAATTACTCACAAAACTTGGTTTTAAATAGATTTTTCATAAGTTTCAATTAAAAAATTAAAAAAGAATTCAAAAATTTTACAAAAAAATGAGGAACAATCGAAGAAGAAGAACGACAATAGGAGAAATGAGAAAGAAATAAGGAAGAAATAAAAAATGAGTGATTTTGCCTTAAAAAATTTTCGAATCGAAAAACCATTAAAATTGGACCGGTTCTACCGGTTTTCCCGGTTGAATGGCTAAAAATCCTGATTTTTGGTCCGATTTTCTGATTCCCGGTTAAATTGGTAGACCAGACCGATTTTGTGACCGATTTTTGGTTTTCTTAGTTGAACCGGTCGGTCCGGTTTAATTTTCTAAACACTGTCTGTTACACGATCTTCAAGAAACTCTTTATTTATAAATAGAATCTTTTCTATTTTAGAGAACTTATATAAATTTAGAGAATATAATTTTTGAAGTACTCTATCCGCTTCTTTATTTTTAACACTTCATTTTATTTCTTTCAATAAGTATTTATTATTTTTCCTATATTATACTTCCCTTTTAATTATTATATAATTTTCTTCCACTTTTGTCTATTTATTTTGTATATACTATTTAATTTAGTCAACATATAAGTATTGAGAATTGAAATTCTTGAAATACATTTAATTATAGAGAGTTGGCTCTTCAAATTTGGATAATCAAACTTACTCTCTATTTTAAAAAGTTATTTTAAAGACTCTTTTGGAGCATAATTTTATAAGTTGACTTTTTAACTAGAGACCATCTTATGTTTAAAGAAGCCCTTGGTCATATTATGAGACGTTTCCATAATGAAAAAAAAGAAAGAAAGAAAAGAATTGATAGAAAACATAGAGAGTACACCTCTTGCACCACCCTCTTCAACCACACACGTTACCACCATCTCCGCCACCAGTACAACTACAGTGACTGCCCAATTCATTTGGTATGTTGTAATCTTCCCCTCCTCTTTTCTAATACTCTATCTTCTTTATGAGGCAAACTATAACACCTTTTGTTCTTCTGATCTCAATGTCAATCTTGTGTATTCCAATGTATCTTTCATTTGTCGTTGATCTAGATTGTTTAATTCTGCATTAATTCTAATGAGTTTTTGTTAAATTTTTTCAATTTTTTTATGATATATTGAAATTTGTAAAATGGGCTACAACTTACATTCAATGATGGTCTATCTGGTTAAGGTAGTCAAGTTGTTGAATTTAGCTTAGTCACAAGGTAATCTTTTGTTTCCTTAATCCCCTAATTGGAGTCTTTGTAAACAAGAAGTTTGAAACTTTATTTACGCCATACTAGTAAAGTTCTCCTAATAATAGATCAATACTCAATTTTCCTTTCATGAAAATGTATTAAAGGATTGGTTCTTGAATTGGGAGGAGATAAATGGTTTAGGCTACTTGTCTTTTTTCTTTTTTTTTTTTTCTTTTTTGCCTTTAAAAGTTCTGAGTGAGTTTGTTTCGAGCAGGGACGAAGCCAAATATTTGGTCTAGTAGCAACACAGCTACTTGTCGCAGACTTAGCTCTTCCTAACTCACAAGCTACTCAATTTTACTTATTTTCAGTGTTAGCTAAGTAAGTATCCCTTGACTGTTGGCATTAGTATTTATACTAGTTGACACACTAGAAAACATGCTAATGATTTTTTTTTTTTTTAAAAAAAAGCAAGTAATAGAGGTTATTAAGAGATAAATTATAATTCTTGTATAAATCTTTCAAAGAATATTACAACGTACTCTCAAGACTTATATTCTCGGTAGGTAGCTCTCAACTTACTTTTCACTTTGTTACAAATGAGGTTTCTTTGATATTTTATAGTTCCACCTCCTTTAAATAGACGGTGGATATTGATTTGTTCTACAGTTGGCATTCTTTTGCTAGATTATTATTTGTAGATATTTACACGGCTTCTTTTAGCAATGTTATTTCTACAACCTTCCAGACACTTATTATAAGTTTCCTACATCTTTTCAATGAAATTAACCTATAAATTAGAATTGAAGATTAAGAATGAGATTGAACACTATTTTCAGATTAATAATGAAATTAAATGTGTGCGAAATTGGTGGGCAAAACTATAGTATCGAATAATTTAACTTCTATCAATCTAGATATTTTATTTCTCTAGTCCTTATATTAAAGATAAGTCTCTTTTATCTCTCTTGTATCAAAGCGTGTTGTATTACTATCCTATCTTTTAAATTTTTTTGTTTACAAATTCCACTTTTCCAAAACCCTCATATGCAATCTCGCCCCTATTATATTATATTTCACCTGCCAGTCTTTTCTCCCAAATGAATAACGTGTTGAAATATTTTACGTAGACTGTTATAGTAATGACCGATTTACTTATAATGTTTTTGTTAAAAAATATTTTGGAGAATTATATTATTATAACGTTCTAAGTGCACTATAATATTTTGAGAAACAACAAAATATTGTAAAGTTTGCATAATCAAGTCATAAAAAAGAAAAATCTTAAGAAAAATCTATTATGTAACCGATTTAATATGTGACCAATCTAATAGATTCATAAGGTAACAATGTGATATATTTATAATTATATTTTCTTTCACCATAATCTATCTTATCAATATCGCTTATTAGTTATTTTCTCTCACCAAATCATCTATGTGATCGATAATTTAAATTGTGCGAGTACTCACCAACACGAAGTTTAGCAAATATACTCATATTACAAAACAACTCATTGAACACTTCATAGAATACATTATGCCACAAATTACTTACAATAAGTTCATAATATTGATAAATAGAGGTGATGTGATTAGAATTTATGGTCACATGTTGAATGTTTATTGAAATATTAAAATTAGAAAAGAAAAAAAAACTACTCGTCATATTAGCAACCGCACAACAGAGATCACAAAATAATAATACATATCACACATAATTGAAATTGAGATATTCTCAGTCACGTAACAGAGGTCACGTGATACTAATATGGGTCACACGAAGTTTTTCAGCGGAACATCATTAAAAGTTAGATACAGAATCACGTAATAAAGAAAAAAAAAAGTTGCATGCCACACAATACATATTGCAATAGTATTGGAGAAAAGAGTCAAAGTATTCAAATATCACACGTCACATTAAAAATAAAGTTATTTGAATTAATTAATTTTCTTAAATATCTTATTTTAAAAATATTTATCACGACTGTAGTGATTTTTTTTTTTTACTAAAAAAAAAGTAATTAAACGAGTCTTCAATTTCTCCACTCACAAAATCATCTCCTCCAAAATCTACTAATAATCTATCTTCTGATTTAATCATCACCTTTAATTGATTATCTCTAAAATCTACTCACTTCCTCAATCGATCATTATAATAAACAAAGAAAATATTTCAAACAAAATAAAGTAAGGATAGGTTAGATCTAATTAGCTCTGGATTAAAGCCCGTTACAAGCCCAAATTAAAAGCCAATCTTTTGATGTAACTAGTCAAAAATACGCATGCGTTGCACGTGATTTTCATCAATGATTATAACCAACTAAGGAATTATATTTAAACTTCTTGGTAAAACATGTGATTCATTAAAAAATACATAGCCTACGTGAATATTAAGTTTGAAAGATTATTGATACTCTTTTAATTATATTTTAAAGCATATATCTAATTAAGATATCGAGAAAAGGCAACTTTCTTTTATGAAAATTAGTATCAAATTCTAAAATACATGAAAAGAGTAGATATAAGTATAACACAATTTTTCATTGATTTTACGTATTTATATCATTATAAAAAAGCACACGAAAACAAAATATTTAGCATTTTTAGGTAATTATTTCTCAGAAAAAAAAATCTCCATAAGATAAAGAAGAATTTTCTATTGCAATATCCATTCAGTTTTAATGCACCCATAAATTAAAGGGGGGTTTTTTTTTTGTTCTCTTCAAGCATTCTTTCCCGTAATTCCATCTGAAATATTATTAAATTTGAAAAAAATTCCAAACAACCAGATATTTGGACAATGATTTTAACTCATCACATAAAATTACTTATTATGCGAAATTTACCTTTACCTTATACATAACATGACTCACTTTATCCAAGTTATGTCTTCCTCAGCCGTATGCATGAAAGAGTTAGAATAACACCAATTCTCCTTGTTCTAACTCGTTCTTCCATAATAAATATATGTTTAATTGCTTACAAAATGACATAAAACATCATTCGAGTTTAAATCCATTTGTTATCAAGACTACCACAATAATTAACATTTTTACATCGAACAAATATTCTAAATCAAGAACAAAAGATATAGAAATCAAAATTTAAAATCAATATTACCATCATATATATTCTTAAAATTAGTGAATCATTCATGGAAAATTAACACATCTATTATTACCACATTACTATCAAACTAATTATCAAAAATTAAAAATCGTCATTGTGAGGAAAAAAATATTCTTGGCATAATAAAAAACAAAGACGAATAACAAAGGAAGAAAGTATGAATCAATAATAAAGAAAGTAATGCAAAGCCAAATTCATCTTGTTTTGTTATGTTGATGAAGGAATTTCTTAAATTCAAATGCGTAATAAGATCAATTTTTTGATTGTTTCTAATTAAAGATAATAATTTCAATATATTAAAAAAATTATTAGTATATTTTTATTTATTTTATTAATTACAATATATATAATGGAATTTAAAGAGACAAATCACTTTCAATTATCAAAACGCAATATTTATATAGTATTAAATAGTTTAAATTAAAGTCAAAATAAATTATATTAATTGAAAGATGATTTTAGGAAATTATAAGTTATTTGAAGGCAATAATATCGTCGAAAAATGTTTCTCCCTTTAAGGGACTTTTAGAATTAGTATAGATATGGATAAAATGCTTGTTTCAAGTGTTATTCCTTGGTATTTACACTCAAAATTGGGAACAATTTACTGTGAAGGTGGGGGGAAAAGGGAGACGTGATCATATCCCTCTTGCAGTGTTTTCTATAAGAGAAGTCCTCTTCTTCATCACCAAACTTGGAAGGTAATATCAGATTTATTTGTGTAAAAACATGCTTTAAATTTTATGTAATTCGCACTCGATTTGATTGTTGTGAATGATTTCATTTCAACACAACCTGCATCTAAGATTCTGTCCAGCCTTATCGCTGTTCTCTCTTCTTCACCTTAGAATCTATTTTTTTTTTTTTAAAATTGTTGTTTCTTGAGGGTAATCTTCCTAGCGCAACAGCAACTTTCTCGACAATATCTCTCTTGAAATTTTGATTTGGTTGTTTATGGTTTTCTCCTTGCCTTTGGAACTGCCGCCCCTCAAGTGTAATAGATGAAATACCCAGGACCAAAATCCAGTGGGGGCACTAGACCCCAGGGGTGGAGCCCCTGGTTTCGAGCTGGTAAAAAAGGGTTCTTTGTTTGAAATACCTCGATCTTCAATAAGGTCATATTCCCCTTGACAATAGTTAATATATTTTTTCAAGTTGTTCACTACGCCCAAATGTGTAGACGGGGTTGGCCTGTGTAAAACCCGAATTGATTTCAGCATGAAATGCATTTCAATAGCTACTGTGACTTGGTTTTATTATTAGGTTTCTGTTGGTGAATAGCATCAGTAATTTTAAACTCTTCAAAAGAAATTTCGCTCCTTCGAGAAGATGACGAACTTTAGACTCTAAGATTCAAGTTTGAACCAGCTTTCTTATGGATCAATTTTCTGCAGGAATAACACATTTGTTTTATTAGGCCATCTTCAACCCGTATCTTCAAATTGGTGCAACTTTTGCACTAAAATAGTGCAACTTTCACACCAAATCTATATGTCATCTCCAACCCATTACTTCAAATGGTGCACTAAATGAATAGTGTCTATTCTCATATCTTTATATTTTTAATTTTCAACAATAATTTAGTTCAAAAATTATTTAATTATAGTGTATATTTATATTAAATATATAAATTTTCAAATACATTTAATTTCCGTAATTATTGCATTAATTAAAAAAATAAGAAAAGGCACGATATTGAATATCACAATTTAAAAAAACATTTAACATAAAAAAAAATAAACAAGAACAATTTTTAAATATATTTAGTAGTTGTTATTTATTACTCGTAATACAATTTACTGTGTCAATACAAATAATAATCAAATTAAAATAAACATATCACAAAAATAATAAAATCCAAATCATTTCAGGACACAAAAGTAAAAACAAATTTTTGCTTCAACAATACAAGGGTAAAATTGGAATTCAGATTTACTTCAAACTCATCTTCATCTCTACTGGCGCAGCACTGTTCATCTCATCAAAATGGCGCACAGAAATAGCACTCGGGTGGAGGAGATTTGGACGCCATTTTGGAGTTTTCACTCCTAAATAGCGCTCGGTTGGAGATGCTCTTAGTGGCTTCATCCCTATCGTGGTTTCATTTTAAGCAGGGTCTGTTACACTGGAATATTTGATGACTACATTCCTGTGTGTTAGTACATGCACCTCACTTACTCATCTAATGGCCATTGATTGGTTTTTGATTTAGCATCATCGAAGATCCTACCATGGAATCATATGATACATGATATTTTCTTATCATAATATTTCACTTTTTATTTGAGGAATGTAATTATTTACTACTTACTCATTTTCGGGACAATGTTTTATTGCAATTGATCAATTTGTTTTATATTTCTTAAGGATTTTGATGGCTTTGAGCAAAACTGAAGTGAACCTGAGAAGGTTACTTGCAACTGCACCGCAACAGCAAAATCAAGCAAAGCTCATACATGTACATCCATAGTTCTTTTCAATAGAATTGTTAACTGAGTAATTGCCTTAATGCTAAATCTTTTTTTTCTTTACTATTTTTCTCAAGAGCTTCTCTTGATATATACTTCTTTTGTAGATTTATCAACATTGTTTTGGTATTTATTCAGTCCTGTTGATTTATAAAGAGTTAATTTAATCCTCATGCGTTTATAAGTTAATGATGGGTAGATTCTTTCGTATCAACGAGAAAATATAGTAGGTAATTTGTCACATCTTTTCCTATAAGTTTAGCACCTGTTAGACAGAGATTATAAACTAACTTATAAATCAATATTTGTTTATTTGAGTTGAAATAGTTGACTTTTCAAATTACTTTAATGAAAAATGATAAAATTGTCCTTTCTACTTTGAAATGACATTTTGTTGTTTGAGGGTAATATATGCTTTTTATGTTAAAATTAGTTTGAAAAGTCAAAAAAATAGAGCTGAAATAAACTACTTTTGGTTTATAATCCTTGTCAAACGGGACCTTAATTGGACTTCGAAAGATTTCTCATTTATTTATCAATATGTTTGGAACTAGTGATATATTTATGTCTCACTTAATGGAAATCCACTTTTTATGCATTGTGCTACCTGTGTAGTATGTTGCTACTTTGCGGGAGCAATTGGAGCAATTGGCAGAGGAGAGGACTCCTGAAGGATTGCCAAGGTTTGCATTTTTCTCTGTTAGGATTCTTAACATCCTCTAATCTATCATTCTTTCTTATTCAGTTTGTGTCTACTCAGTTTGCGTCTACAAAATTTTATACGCAGAAATATGGTTATTTAATTTATTTTGAACTTGTATCTTTTGAGTGTTGCTATGTACTTGCTGTTGACTGAACTTTGTCTCCTTTAGATGACTAATTGAAAACGTATAAGTTTATATTCATTTCAACTTTTATGAATATCAAATACCATCTTTGCAAATTGTAATGTGATTTTCTAAAATGTCTTAGATCCATAGGTAATGGAAACTTAATGAAAGTTATAATAAGAGTAATGCTATCTATTACCAGTGGTGATCATAACTCGTCTAGGTAGCAGTGGGTCCCCTAGTTCATTGTCCAATGGAGGTGTGATGCATTATAATTCATTTCACTACCACCTGGACAGGTGATGATCACCACTGGGGATAGACTTATAATAATAATGCTTGTGGGTATTAAAATTACACCCTTGAAGTGCAATTTCCTCTATATTGGAGCCATTGGGATTTTAGAGCATGAAAGTTTTTTTGGGTGATAACGATTTGTGGGATGGTATCTGCTTATTTTTATGTGTAGATATTATATTATTTCTGGAAGGAATTAATGTGTCCCTGGATGTTGGCCTCTTCATTCTTGGGGATATTATAGTGTCTTTGCTGCATTAATTTTTTACTACCAAATAAACCATAAAATATTGAATCTGCTTTAGCGGAGTATGTAATATATAATATGCGATGTTTGAAAAAGTGGGGCTGGTTGCTTCTTGCTTAGTGTGCAATTCAGGTTGGGGTTTAGTTGCATTCTCGTTAAGGTTGGTGTCTTTTTACTCGAATGAAATGGTTTATAGTTTCTTGAAATCTATTTAAGCTGTTCATGCATTTATTCCGATGAGAATTGATATAGAAGATTTTATGATCTGAACTGTGTCTTTGACATACATTCTACAGGGTTTCAAAAGCTCAATTAAATGAATATTCAGAGAAAATTGAAGGTATAGCAGCCAAAATAAGTACCACTGAGGTGCGTGTACTGATGAGCTGCACATGTTGAACTTTTGTGCATCCTGATATGAGTAGATGATCTACTTTAATATTACTATTTTATGTTTCGATTGTTATGACATAGGAAGTCAATGATTCCAACTACAATTCTTCACAAGGGAGAATATGTTGTTAATTGCAAAATAGATGCGAAACTAATATGACAATGTGGTGAATCAGGGATCGCTGCATTATTTTGCATGTATATTAAAACTCACAGAGCAAGAGACTAGTGCCCCTTATAAACTGAACTTTTTATCATATAAGAAACTTAGCTCTGTAAACGTTTTTCTAAATGAAAATGAAATTTGACTGGATGTAGGTGCTTGATCTCTACAAGAAAAGCTGAAGAAATTCGCACTAGATCTGAATATTTAGGCATCTATAGATTAAGAGATTCCTTTACTATATGTCCATTTCTTCACAAGTAAATAATGTGCAAAATGTCTGCCTTCAGCGGTGGGTGGTCTTTTATTTCCTTCCAAAGGCTGAAAAGTTTTTGTCCTTCCAATTGAACCAAGAAATTGGGCAAATTATACCTTCTGGATAACTGATAACATCCTTGCTCTTCTGCTTTCTGTACAACTTTCAACTCAAAAAACAGTCATTGACAGCATCATCACCGTCTACTTAAATCATGATTAGAAAGCAGAAATTGGATCAATTTGTGAAGATTTACTCGTTTTGAACATTCAGGAAATATGATTGTTGTTTGTTCCTTTCAGCTCTATTGGATTGAAATGGATTGTGTTTGTATTTGTAATCATATTAACTACGCCCTTTTAATTGGAAATTGCAGTCCACTGAGCAAGTTTCTCAGGATCCTTCATTAGAGACTTCTGACACGCAAATCCTTTCCAAATCAGAAGGAGAAAGTATTCACTCTCCTAGAGGATTGAGGCGGAGACTTGTGTATGTGTAAATGAAGTTTATGTAGCTCCTAGCATATGATATCCTGTCTTATATTTTCTAAATTTGATGTTCAATTGATTCAGGCCTCCAGCAGAAGATAGATCTAATGATACCGTCAAAGTCGACAATAAAGAGAAGTCTGTCAAATTGGATGCTGCAGCACACGCTCGTATTGAGAAGCACAGGTTCCTTATTTATGTACATGCATTTATGAAGTTTCTTGATGATGAAAATGCTCACAAAATCTTAAATAACTGGAGTATTGGTCTGTCTGAATAGCTTATTGGCTGAAGCACTTCTTCTGAAATATTAAGAGTTATCTGCATGTGCATAAAAGTTGGTGTTTTTCAACTGGGTTACGAGTATGAGTATCATCGCTGTTAATTCATTAGTTTAGAGTTTTTAACCAATGGCTACAGCCCAAGTCTAGGCAACATAGTTAACTAAGATTTGAGTTTAAACAGAAAAAGTTTCAATGAATATTTCCAGTTTGGTAGACTTCCAATCACTAAAATTTTTATTTATATAACTGTTTCCCCTCTGACAGACATTGGGTCAGTTCCCCTTTTCCTCTGTTTTTTCCCATCTCTTTTTTCTCCTTAGATAAAATCCCAGGGTTTGGATGAAATGTAGAATTTCTCATTTAAATGAACTGCCTATATCGATTCATAAGCTTTACATTACTTTATACACATTTTTCTGTTTCTTACACCGAATAGATATTGCCTTGAGAACTCAAGCATTTCTTATCTTCACGTCATTTCTCTTGAAGACTTTGTGATCTCCCATTTTCTTTTCCTTGTCCATGTTATTCCTCCTATGTGAAGGCCTAGCTCTTTAGCATAAAAGTTTTTGGTAAATAGTGAGCTTTTTCTTTGTAAGCATGCTTTATGAGATTTTATTTTGGGTGGCCAAATTCTTAACATTTTGTTTTGGCAAAAGTTCCTTTATTTAATTTGCTTGCTTATCTGCATTTCTTTTGAACGGAAAAGAAGATATCCAAATGTGGAGGACACGATGTGTGACAACCCGAGGGGACTCAAACAGAAATTAAAAAAAAAAAATAATAATAATGAATTAATGAGTGAAACATTTATTTTAACAAATCAATCTTTCAAACAATAAATTCAAATAATTTATCTTAGAAAGGAAAATATGTCTTAACACTTAAAGTCGTAAAATTTAAAAGAAACATGAAACTAGCTCCACGAGCAAATTTATTTATATGTTTATTTCTTGAAAAGGATGCCCGCAGTTGTATACCATCCCCGTGCCAACGGACCCGAATCATCAATTATCTGAAATAAGAAACAAAAGGGTGATAATTAATCTCAATAAATGTGCGTGAGTAATTAATTCATACATATATATTTCAACACAAAATTCATACTTGCATAAGGAGTCACAAAAATTGGACCGAACTTAGATAGTGCCAATCTCTGTGCGTAACGTTACTAAACTCTGGACCAATCTTACTTATCTTACATAATATGGACCAAGACTAAAACATAGTCGTAGAAATAAATTCGAAAAAATATACTTATATGTAAACACTTATTGTTATGTAAGAATAATTGAGAATGAAGAGAAATTGACTGTCTTTGCGTGTGTGTGTTGGTCTATAAATGTGTGTGTATATATATATATATATATATATATATATATATATTTGTGTGTGTGTGTGTGTGTGTGAGAGAGAGAGAGAGAGAGAGAGAGAAAGAGTAACGAAAATGGAGCGAAGTGCTTTTTTTGTTTGTGCTTATTAAATAGAGTGGGGTTAGGTCAAATCATATCAACTTAAATATGACAATGAATGATTTTTGTCCCCCTTAATTTAAAAATTTTCTTTCTCATTATACACACATCATTTCATATTTTGTACCCAATTAATGACATAATTTCGTACTAACTACAATCACTCTTCATTCCTATATATTCTTTTACCTATTTACATATATACGCATAGAGTATTTATCTTTTACCCTAAATAAAAATTTAGAATAATAATCTATAAACTATATGTGTATATATATATAGTTTAAATTCGGGCACTGTAGCAGTTCCCAAAATCTACTTTTGCGGAAAATTGTACCGTGGTCCTTCAACTATTTGCCAACCACCATTGGGTCCCTAAACTTTTATAAAGTCTTAAATTCGAATCTAATGGCTAGGGGCGACAATTCGGGATGTTACATGATGACCCCATTAACAACCGCTCGAAAATGTTAGTGACTGAAAAATTATATCCAGGACCAGAACCATATTGTAGATGGGTTACCAGGAAACTTGAAAATGGTACAGGGTGAAATATTGTATTTACGTTCTTTAGCTTGAAATATGCAAATAGTGTTTCTGATCTTCCTTAATGGACATTCCTAGGCTAAGTCTCTTATAACGCTTTACCTGGGCGTTTATCTATTGTTGGACCTAAAGACCTGATAATGAGCTTTGTTTTCTAGATCACCATAATATCTCAGATTGTCCCCCAGAAAAGAGATCATATCTGTTGTTTTCTGCAGGATGCTTCAAGACGATTTGACCGACGAAATGGTTAGTTTGGCACGACAACTCAAAGAGAGCAGCCTTATGATGAATCAATCAATACAAAACACAGAGAAAGTGAGTTCAAATCTTGCTCGCTTAATTTTAGTCACTAAGCAACTTTAGTATATACAGTTCTTTGTGTTTATATAGAGATCGTAATTCTTGTTTTGAGTACTTGGTAAGTACCAAGCTGAATGATTTCTTAGAACATATTATTATATCGCTCATAGGTAAAGCTCGTTTTGCTTTTGGTATATGAATGAGGACTGCACATCTATAGTGTTTTATTTTTGAAATTGTATCTGAGCATCCCAAGCAAGTAGTAAAGAGAATTTTTGTACTTGATAGCCCCAGCTGTTCTTTCGTAGGTTCGTAATGAGGACTGTCATGTTCTAATTTGAGTGCCAACACATTTTGTGCACCGTTAGATATGACCCCACACAGCATGGAGTTGAAAGAGCTAGTTTTGGGAGTTGATCTCTTTTCTAGTTTTGAGTTCAAATTATCTACTCTCTTTTATATCTCATTTTCACTGATAAATTGTTCTCATGGGTTGGTTGTCTTGAGTGTAGATACTTGACTCAACAGAGAAAGCAGTCGAGCAGAGCTTGGCGAGCACTGGACATGCCAACACTCGGGCAATGGCAGTATACTCGCAGAGTTTCAAGACATCGTGTGCCACGTGGCTTGTGATTTTCGTAATGACTTGTATCTTTATCATGGTTGTACTACTCATCCGTGTTACTTGATGTCATCTGTAAATTGTAAAGGAACTGAACAGTAAAATTTTAGACCTTATGATAGTTTGGAGTAGATTTTTGAAGTGAAATCCTGTACATATGCAAAGGAAAATGAAGCTTTCATGATTTCAAACCAGGAGGCAATTCGATGTACTTTTGTGTCTTGGGAAAATATGAGTTATTTTTGGCTCTACTTCTCACTTCAAAAGTTCATTTTGAATAAAGCACTTTGTCTTTATAAGATGTTGATGCAGCAGAAGAAATGGCCTTAGCATACTTGGGGAAGCTCGACCAGGGGAAAGATGAGAGGCGTGTACTGGGAGCAGTGGGAATGGACTGCTGCTCGTGTTTGGGCCTTGTTATTTTGATTTTTGCTTTGGTCGTAGGCTGTTTTCTGCTTTTATTGAGATTCTAGGGTTCAAGACAGTTGATTGATTTTGGTAAAATTAATGCTAAGTGTGGAGGCTTTCCTTTAGTTATGCCAATTCTCTTCGGTATTCATTGAGAGAATCAACAAAATTGAGTTTGTTTATGTCTTCGTTACATGATTCTGTCTGCGTGAGCTAGTATCATAGCACAGTATGCACCGTTGAGATGCCATTGAGACCTAGACCAAACGCATACAATGCCTTTGCAGAGGAATGACAATGTAGGGGAGAAATGGCACGAGTCCGTCAACAGATTTGCACGTTGACAGAGTGGATTGCCGCGATGATGACTCAGCAGCCAAATATGATGGGTCTATGATGTGCGCAAGGTGCGTCAAGGAGGCAGGTTTACTCGCTGTGCAGTAGGCTGCAGACAGCTGCCAGGGGAGGTCGTAGTGGAAGCAGTCCCTCGGATTCAGGAACAGATGTGGAGACTAGGTCCGAAACAAACCAATTCGTGCCACATCATCTTGAGGTTCGAGCGGCCAGAGGAGGGGGCAATGTCAGGCAATGGGATTCTGGGTTTAAATTCGATATACTGGAATTTCATGGCGGCTTGGAGGCTGATGAATTGGCTTTGTGCAGTGGAGGAAGTCCTTGATTTTAAGGACTTTCCGGATCGCAAGCTAGTTCAGCTTGTGTCAACCAAGTTTCGACGAAGGGCAGCTGCGTGGTGGCAGCAACTAAAAGCCATGCGAGTGCGCCAAGGCAAAGGAAAGATTAATTCTTGGGACAAACTTAAAAAGTACGAGGTTGGTGTTTCTTCCTTTTTAACTTCAATCGTTCCTAGTATCAAAAGTTACAAAATTTAAGACAAGGCATGCGTACTATTTATGAATATTTTATTGTAAAATAAATTTAATTTGGATCATTTTATTGTTTTAATTTGAACTTGTTAATTATTGTGATTAAGTGGGTCTATGAGTCCACATCTAGAATAATCTACTATCTAGAATTATCTTGCATTGAATAGTATTTATTGAATGTTAGTAGGTAGTTACAAGATTCATTTATTTTAGTTGTTGAGAGGTATGTAGAAGAGTCCATTGAGCATTATAAATATAGGTACTCTCGTCTTTTGTAACAAGCCAATCTAGTAATTATATAATACAAGTTTCTTCTCGAGCCTCGTCAACGCCTCAAAGAATCTCCTAAAGTACTATCCAAATAAGTCATCTTCCTAACAAAGTGGTATTAGGGGCACACAATCATTTGAAAGAGATGGCAAACGGTATAATTCCCTTTCAAGTTCCATCACTTGACAAGAGCAATTACGAAAAATGGAGTACTAAAATGAAGACATTGCTTGAGTCATAAGACCTATGGAAGATCGTATAGAGTGAGCCACGAGGTGAGGCTACTATACCTCAAGGATAGGGAATCCTTGAAGGATTCAAAAAAGAGAGACAAGAAAGCTCTCTGTCCATTCTACCAATCAATTGATGATAATGGGATTGAGAAATTTTCGAATGCAAGCACCTCCAAAGAAGATTTTGATAGGCTTAAACTGACTACAAAGGAGCAAAGAAAGTCAACAAGGTTTGTCTTCAAACTTTGAGAGGCAAGTTCGAATATCTAAAAATGAAAGAATCTAAATCTATTTCCGAATATTTTTCTAGAGTATTGGCTGTGACTAATCCATTAAAAGTAAATGGTGAAAACTTGGATAATGTTTGAATTAAGGAGAAACATCTACGATCTTTAGACCCAAATTTTGAGCATGTTGTACTCACCATTGAAGAAACTAAAGATTTAGAGACCATGACTATTGAGGAACTCATGGGGTCTTTTCAACCATATGAAGAAATACAAAAGAAGCAAAGTACTTTGGAGCAAGTACTTCAAACAAAACTTACAATGGAGGCGACATCAACAATGAAAGAGGAAGAGAGCGCAGTCGTGGCCGTGGTTGAGGAAGAGGAAGAGGAAGAGGAAGAGAGAGGATAATATAAGATATCCAACCATGAAAAAAGTAGAAAAAAAACCATCTTCAAAAAGAGGTTGTGGAAGAAGTAACAATTCAAAGCAAATGTATAACAAATTTCAAGTTCAATATTACAATTTTCAAAAATTTGGACATTATGCTTGGGAATATAGAGCTATTAATCAAATTGAAGAAGAATCAAATTTTGTAGAAAATGAGAAAAAACGTGACTCCACTTTGCTATTGGCACACTAAGGAGGAAAACGAATGAAAGTCAACACATGATACATCGACACTGGTACTAACAATCGCATGTGTGGAAATAAAAACATGTTCGTGGAACTTGACGATCTTGATGGCAACATCACATTTGGAGATGAATCTAAAATTTCGGTAAGAGACAAATGTGATATTTTTATACGTTTGACAGATGGAAGTCACCAAATTTCTTTCAAATATTTATTATTGTGCCTAACATGAAGAATAATATTTTGAGTTTGGGTCAACTCTTAGAAAATGGCTATATATCAAAGAAAAAAAGCATTTCACTAAGAGAATGAAAAAGTAATTTGATTGATAAGGTACCAATGACTAATAATAGAATGTTCTTGTTGGATATTCAAAATGATGTTGAAAAATGCTTGAAGGCTTATGCAAAAGATACATCATGACTATGTCATCTAAAGTTTGGACATCTCAATTTTAGTGATTTGAAGTTTCTATCCAAGAAGAGAATGGTGAAAGGATTGCCATCCATCAATCCCCTGAATCAATTTTGCGAAGGATGCCTACTTGGGAAGCATTTTTAAAGAGCTTTCCAAAAGAAGCAAGCACAAGAGCAAAGAAGATTGTGTTTCAAGAAATTTTAAAGCACTTGTTGAAAGGGAAAGTGGCCTTGAAATCAAAGCTAAGAAATCCGACCAATGATGATAATTTACATAAAGGGAATTTGATAAATTTTGTGAAGACAATGGAATTCGTCGACAATTAACGGTTCCAAAATCCTCTAAACAAAATGGTGTTTCCAAAAGGAAAAATCAAACCATTCTTAATATGGCCTGAAGTACGTTAAAAAGCAAAGGCTGCCAAAGGAATATTGGGCTGAAGAGGTGGATTGTGCTATTTATTTGCTCAACCGGTCTCCAATTAGAAGTGTATGAGAATGATACCTCAAGAAGTAAAGTATGGAGTGGAAGAAAGCATAACATCTCACACTTGAAAGTCATCAGAAGCATTGCCTATGCCCATGTGCCCGGCCAAAAGAGATCCAAGCTCGCTGATAATAGTCAAAAATTCGTCTTTATTGTCTACAATTCAAGGTCTAAAGATACAAATTCTACAATCCAACTACCAAAAATTCATCACTAGTGGAGAAGTTGAATTTAATGAAGATTCGTGGACACGGGACACTCAAGAAGATGACTATGATTTTCTTCTAAATATCAAAAAGGAACAAGAAAGTGAAGTAGAGAAAGAAAAAGAAGAAATCCAAGAGCATACAACTCCACCTCATTCACCACAAGCAATCCCTCATGGACACTTACCAAGTGGCGGTTCAAGCTCAAGCATACCACCAAGAAGACCATAGACAAAGAGCTTACAAGAGAAGTAGAGATAGCAAAAGAAGAAATCCAAGAGCATACAACTCCACCTCATTCACCACAAGCAATCCCTCATGGACACTTACCAAGTGGCGGTTCAAGCTCAAGCATACCACCAAGAAGACCACGGACAAAGAGCTTACAAGAACTATATGAGGTAATCGAAAATCAAAATGAACTAACACTCTTTTGTCTCCTTACGGATTGTGAGCCAATATATTTCGAAGAAGCAATGCAAAGCACGCAATAGTTAGAAGTAGAGCTGGCAAATGGGCCAGCCCAACCGAAATTAGACAGGCTACATAAAAGATTGGGCTGGGCTAGCCCTAACCCAATTTTACATGGGGCTGGGTCCCGACTTTGGGCCACAGGGCTAATGGGCCAGCCTAACTTAAATTTTGAACTTATTTTTTAAAAATAATTATTTATAATTTTATAAAAAAAAATTGGTATCTTCCTCCTTCCCCCCACCCCCCCCAAAAAAAATTGAGAACCCAACCAAAGAGGAGGGTATTTCTTCCCCGATCGCCGTGACCGAGATCTCCCCAATGGTCTCCGGCAGCTACTGGGAAGGGGGGAGAGAAATCTCTCCTCTGGTCACGAAACCAGGGAGCACCGCGAATATGGGGGATTTCTCCCCTTTTGTTTCTGGCTAGGCGGCCGGAAACAATGGGGGATAAATCCCCCCCATTTTGTTGCGACGGGGAGGGGGGATTTCTCCCCCCATTTGTTGCCACGTGGGGATGGGGGTCGGGGTTGGGTGTTTGAAGTGGGGTAGGGACTTGGGCCAAAAATAATTTATCGGGCCAGCCCGGCTTCAGCCCATTGGCCCGATGGGTTACTTGTACCGGGATAAATTGACCCAATTTTTATTTGAACAATTTTTTATTGGGCCAGTCCAGCCTAAAGACCGGGCTATCTGTGGGCTGGCCCATTTTGCCACCTCTAGTTAGAAGTCGTGGATGAAGATTTGGAGCAATATTGAAGAATGATACATGGGAGCTAACAACACTTAAATGCCAAAAACAATTAGAGTGAAATAGGTGAATAAAACAAAAAAGAATGCCAAATGAGAAGTTAAAAGACACAAAGCAAGATTGATTGTCAAATGATGCAATCAGAGACTCGACATTGACTATAATGATGTATTTGCTCATGTTGCTCATTTGGAAACTATAAGATTGGTTATTTATCTGACCGCTCAAAATAAATGGAAAATTCATCAAATAGATGTAAAATCTGCTTTTCTAAATGGATATTTTGAAGAATTTTACATTGAACAACCAATTGACTATAAAGTGAATGGGAAATAAAATAAAGTCTTAAAATTGAAAAATATTTTATATGGAATAAAACAAGTACCGAAGGTAGCAATCCAACCCGGAACCCGATCCCCGCGGGGATCCGCACTGAACAGGACGAAGAATCCTTGACTAATTGGGACGGGACGGAGATGGGAAACAAGGTCCCCACCCTAGTTCAATTAAATAATTTTTTAAAATTATTATTATTATTATGATTATAAAAACATATAAATAGAAATATTAAAAAAGAACTAATGAGTTAAATATATTAATTGGAAGACAACAAATCTACTTCATGGCCAATTGAAATATAAAACTCATTATTTATTTAATGATATATTGGTCAACCATTCCCTTTTATAGACTTCTCCTTCAAAACACTTATTGAAAGTCCGATTTGGGATTCATTCTATATATTTACTCTTTAAGTATTAGGACTTTACAAAGACATTACATTTTGTCCTACATCGAAAAACTATCATTCATATTTGAAAAGAATTGTCTATAAATAATGTAATTTTGTTATATTTTTTTAATATTAATATTCAAGTGTTTGATTTTTAATAATTTAATATTTAAAATTAAACAGGGAAATAAACGGGAGAAGGGAGTTCCCCGACCCAACCCGACCCCTCCCTGGCCACACATTAAGCGGGGATCGGGGCATGTCCGGGGTGGAAAATTCCTTGGCATGATATAGTCTAATTGACAAGTATGTTCAAGGTAATAATTTCAAAAATGGAGATATGTTGATAGTATGCTTGTATGTCAATGATTTGATCCTCCAAGTATGTTCGAAGAATTCAAGAAGAGTATGACTAAAGAATTTGAAATGTTCAATCTTGGATTGATGGCTTATTATTTTGGCATATAAGTGAAGCAAAGTGATAAATACATTTTTACTTATCAAGGAAGCTATGCAAAAGAGATGCTCAACTAATTCTCTTCTATATTCATTGAGAATCAACTAATTGAGGACTGTGTGTTTCTTCGTTATACGATTCCATCTGCGGCAAATGTTAATTACCCTTCATGACCAGATAAGTTGCATTCAAAAGTACATTGTAACCACATGCTGATTTACTTGGGGCCCAGGGGGTTCACGCCCCACCCCACTCCAACTCCAACTCCAACTCCAACTTTAACTTTACTTTTATAATTGGCTTGTGATCATACCAATTTTATATACACTGGTTTAACTATCAATCTTTTATATAAAGAAGTTATCAATTTTTTTTGACAATAATTATTCGACAATTAATTGAGAAAATAGAAATTCTCAAGAAAAACGTTCATTCATATGCATTATGAATTTTTTGTATATAATCAATTATTATATTATATATTCCTTGGGGCCTAAATAATTTTAAATAAAATTATTATGTCATGTATGTATAGTGATTAGACTGTTCCGAGTCGGCACTAAAAAATTGATTGTCAAGCCATGTGTGCTTGTAGTCTCATCATATGTACGCTCGTCTTTCTCTGAGAGGGACTTATTTGCCATTTAATTTTTTTTTTCTTTAAATCAAATTGGTTCTTCTTTTCAGTTATGAATATCATAAAAAATCAATTGTGCAATCGAATTAGAGGTGAATGGATGAATGATTGCATATATTGAGTTAGAACAATACAATTTTGAGGTAGCATGGAACGATTCTCTCTTTTTAGCACGGTCGAGTCTTGTCTGGTTTTTGTCTTTTACTGTATTTTTGAATTTTTTATTAAATAATATCTAGTTTTTTTTTTTTTTTTCAAACAAGTTTTCCTTACTTTGTTTCTATTTTTAATTATTTAGTGTACAATATTCAATAAGCCAATATTGACATCAATAACAACAAAATAAAAATTCAATTTCCAAGATCATTATTCTTACAATTCAACCTGAAAACATTCCCAGAAAAATCATACTTTATAGGAAGGAAAACACTGAATAACTTCTAGCCTAAAGACAGTTACTCATATCTGAATCTATACCGTCAAACTCAGTTCCATTTGGAGCCTCAATGTGAAACTAGAAACTATAAACAAACTGATTTCACAGATAACTTACATTGTGTTTTGATATAAATCTGTGGTCTTGTTGCTGCTTCTGCTTATTTACTTTTTTTACGAGAGTTAAGTTACCTCGGTCCTGAGAGTTCCATTGCTTGGACAAGCAATGAAGAGTCATCAGTAAGATCAGAATATCTATCTGAAGAAGAGAATTCATTGGCTCTGCATCTTGTACCATCTGCTCTTTGCGAAGCTTCCCACTTTTCTGCAAGTCCGTCTCCTTCAAGCATACGAACCACTTCAGACATTTTCGGTCTGTAGCTAGGAAGATATTGTGTGCACAACAAAGCAACCTGTACCGTTTCCTCCAGCTCGATTCGATCATAGTCGTTTCTCAGGTCCTTGTCCACGAGCACGTCTAGTTTCTTTTCTAGATGAATTTTCTTCACCTGCAGCCATAGCCATATGTATATTAATTAGTGAATACCGAGTTTTTTTTAGTGCATAGTTGATACAACAGTATTTGACCTTACAGTAGACAAGATTTTAACTTAGATTTCCTTCTTAAAACTATCCAATATTGTCAATCCACCGTACCAAACTTGCCCTTCATAATTTGGTTTTCTATTGTACTTACCCAGTCGAGCATAGCTCCTTTCTGGTTTGCTGCTTTCCCGAATTCTAAAGCCCTCTGACCAGTGATCAACTCTAGTAGAAGAATTCCAAACCCGAAAACATCTGTTTTTTCCGAGGATTGGCCTGTAGAGAGATACTCAGGGGCTATGTGTCCAACAGTGCCCCTAACCGCCGTTGTTATATGTGAATCGTGATGATCCAAAAGCTTTGCCAATCCAAAATCTCCTACAACGGCCTCACAGTAATCGTCAAGCAATATGTTGGCAGCCTTTACATCGCGGTGAATAATCTTGGGGTCACATTGCTCATGAAGGTATAATAAACCCCTTGCAGCTCCCAAGGCAATCCTTTTCCTTGTGCACCAGTCCAAGGTTGGTTTGGCTACAATAGGCACAATAATACTATCAGTGAAATATGCAAAAGATGAGCATACCACGGGAATGAACAACAGTCTAGTGAGCATAAGATTGTGTACGTGCATATGCATAATGCATGATATGTCGTGAATTTCATATCTGACTCTCTTTGGGCCCCCAAAACTAACACTGTCGTGCAGCGCTCAACATTATAACAACATACATAGAGTAACACTCCCATGTGCCCCTTGGGAACCACATATACTTCTCCCGTCGTGCCCATTTGGAACAGAATAGTATGCAATAATAATCAGCACTTATGACGAATCTTTTACCTTTGAGACGCGAAGCAACACTTCCATTGGACATGAAGGGATACACAAGTAGCCTTTCAGTAGGTGTCATGCAAAACCCGTAGAGCCGGAGGAGATTTCTGTGTACAGCTAGGCTGATCATCTCAACTTCGGTCTGAAATTGAATTTCTCCGCCAATGGCATTGCCATCTTTAAGCCTTTTCACAGCTACAATTGATCCATCTTGAAGACAACCTTTGTACACAATTCCAAAACCGCCCTTTCCTAGTATGTTCTTGCTGCTGAAGTTGTTTGTGGCACTATGAAGTTCTTTGAATTGGAACCTTCTCAAGTTTCCTAGGCACACTTCCTCATGATGTTGTTCTGAAATTTCGAAGCGTGTGTTTAGACATAGAATAGTGAACTCGTTTCTAAAGACCAGGTATTGAGTAATTAGTCATACTAACCATTACCGTCGAAGAATACTTGCTGGTTGTGTTTATGTCTCCACCAGAGAAGGAAACCGAACCCAAGAATAAGTAGGCAAATGCAGCCAAGACTAGATCCAAAGGCTAAGGCAATTTTACGACTATTGGGCATTCTTGATGGCTGAGGATCTTCAGGAAAAGCATTGACATTTCAGTTCAGGATGGATTGAATATATTCACTTAAAATTCGATGTCATGTACAGAATGTGATGCAGTGTTGATTGTATAGTATTAAGCAGTGTTAAGGAACGTAAGAAGTTGTAAATAATCTTATTCATTATACTATTCAGTCGTGTCCAGTATTGCGTACTAAACATGCACAAGATGATTATTAGGAAACATACATTGCCACATAACAAGACCTTCAAAGCACGAATATATAGAAATTGACAAGAATAAGCTGATTTTAAGGTTTGTACTTTGTGAATTGTTCATAGAGAATGACAGAGGCATTGGTACAGTTCCATTGCAGTCTGGCTCTTTCCCTGTTGCACATATCATAGGATTCCCCAAAACACTGCGGTAACGAAGAAATTAAAACCAAAAATTAGTTTGAAAAAAAGGTAAAAATGAAGTTGAAATCTCAAATTTCTACTAAAGGGAAAGTGGAATGCAGAAAATTGAAACTAACTTGAATGTTTTGGAGAGAATCCTTGGTACTGGACCACTCAAATTATTGTAGGACAAATCTCTGAAAAATGAAATGAAAATCATAAATTCCTTTAGAGAAATAAGTTCATATGTTTATTAAAATAAGCAAAATTGTCAAGAAAGATTACACAAATGTTAGTTGAGTCAAGTTGCCTAAAGAAGAAGGCATAGTTCCAGTGAGACTATTATTGTTCAACCTCCTGCAATCACAATAAAAAAAAATGATAATAACAAAATATCTATATGTATAACTTCGATACGATAGTGGGTTTCCGGGGATTTATGTTTGTTTGTTACGCTGGACTTGACATGATTGTGTTGGATATCCGACATAGATTCGTCTTTTTTTAATCATGTCGAGTCGAGTCCAAACATTGCTTCAATAGAGTAAAAACTACATCAAATTATGTGCTTACAGGTACTGGAGGCTTTTTATTTGAGATAAAGAAGAGGGAATTATGCCAGTAAGCAAGTTATCAGAGAGATCAAGAGTCTGAAGTTTTGGTAGCCTCCCCAGCTCAACAGGTATTGGCCCTGTAATATTATTATCCTGTAACAATCTGCAACAAAAAAAAAAAAAGAAGACATGTCACTGTTGAAACCAGAAAATAACCTAGTATTATCGGGCACAATTGGTGCACACTACTAGACACTATTGGACACAAAATCCTGTCTAGCACTGTTCAGTCGAGCCTACCAAACATTAGATTCTTACATGCTCTGGAGATGCGTCAAATTTCCGATGCTAGGCGATAGTTTTCCAGATAAGCTTTGGCTTGGAGCTGCTCTGAAACATTACATAGTCCAACTTTTTTTCAGACAAAAAAATGGAGAAAAATCTCAAGTTGAAGATATGAAACTTGTTATCTTATTCTTACAGAGTAATGACTAGATTATCTCTTGAACAAGTAACCATAGCCCAACTACATGGATCGACAGCATTTTCATCCCAATTCAGAACTCCATGAGGATCAATTAATGAGCTCTTGATATCCATCAAAGCTTGCACTGGAAAATTACACAAATTCCAGTCCAAATTAATCAGAATCTTGAAAGTTAATTATAATCTAAAGAACATCAACAGAACTTCAAGTGACTGATCTATGGAAAAAATAAAAAGTAAATTCTGTGTTTACCTTCAAAGTTGACACCATTTGGAGAAAGCAAAGCTTTTGCAGAAGCCCAGAAGCAGAAGAAAAAGACCCAACAAAAAACAGTTAATTTTCTTATCATTTTTATTAAGTAAGAAATTGAAAAAACTAATCTCCAGATAGAAGTTTGAGCTGAGATGATGAACAATATATATAATAAGAAGTGCAATGATTTACAGGTTCTGTTAGACCCCTAGAGAAAAATTAGAGGTTTTTGGTAGTAAAAGTGAAGACTAATTGGCAGCCACTTGTCTAGCAAAGTTTAAAAGAAAGGAATTTTTGTAAAGCAAACTTGGTGCAGCCCAATCAAGATGAACCTTTTGGTAAATTGGATTGAACAACACTCAGATTCAATTAAAAAAACAGAGTTAACATTTTGAGTGTTGTTCTGTTCATGACTATTAAGGGATAAGTTCTACATAATTTATAGATCAAATATATAACCAACGTATAAAGTTTTGGACTACTCTTTTTAACAATCTTTTAAGATAGAACTCTAACTCTCAATATGGTATCAAGTCCAACAAAATGAAAAGAGCAATTCAATCAAACTAAAAGCTCAAATCAGCAATCAAATTTCAAGATTCATATTCTCAAACGAGCCACCATCTTGCGTGACATATTAAGATAAATAAATAATAAATCAATTCTTGATATCCGGTTCAAAACCGAAAATTCAAATTTTTTTTTTTTCATTTTTTGGTTTTACTTTTCAGATTTTTATTTACCAAATTACTCCCATTAGGCTATTAGTCATTATTCATGTCCTATTAGTATTACCTATTTGTTACAAAATGCAGATTGAGCAAATTTGTATGTTTGAACATATAGTTATCTTGAATTGACCGTATTTAAAAAAAAAAAAAAAAAAAATTCGGTAGAAGCGGAACCGAACCGAAATCGACGGTTCCAATTGAAAAGTGGGTGGTTAATAATCTTTTTACACAATACCTGAACTTAAACGGGTGGTTCTGGATCTTTCACTACCGAACCAAACCATTCGACGTCTAGGCCTATAAATAACCAACATATAAATGTTAAAGCTATTCTTTCTAATTTAAGATAGAACCCATAATCTTAATAATAACAAAATTAAGAAAAAAAAAAAAAGCCACTATGTTTTTTAACTAAAATGCACGCGCATCTTTTTTTTCATCTTTTTTCTTTTAATATTTAAAATAATACTAAAAAAAAAAAAAAATTCTTCACGTCTCGCTCTCGTCTAAGTCTGAAAATATTCATTCTATGGATTGCTATATAGGTATATTTTATTTTATTAACAAAGCTTTTAAGTTTAGACGGAACTTTAGACATTGTCTATTTTTTTTTTCCTGTTACGTCAGATTCACATAGTCCATAACAGTTTGCATTAGAAAAAAAATTTATAAGATATTGTCTATTTTACATTTGTGACAAAAAAAAAAAAAAAAAATAGTAATCTACGATTACATTGGAGATATGCTGTAATAGCGGTGATGGGCAAAAAAGTGATAGGAAAAAGAAAATTCCTTCAATCATGGGATTGTTTAGAATTTATTTATATTCTGTCTTTTATTGAAAAATAAAAAATGTAAAGTATGTGATGTGCTGACTGTTAAGCACTATAAATGGATATAGAATCAAAGGATGTTGATAGAAAACATTGTATGTATAATGTATGTATACATAATACATGTGAAAGTGAAAGATTTTCATGTGTGTTTGATTTGGTCAGAATGCATGCGCATTCGAATTTTCTTTGTTTTTTTTTGTTAAGTTTAAGGCACGTCAAAATCCAACATTCTCTGGGTTTGTCATTTACAAAATTGATTTATTTTTAGTTTAAAACGAAACTACACGCAAATACATGGAAACACAACAGATATCAATGATTCAAGTATGACACTTTCTTGGACTTAAGCTATCTTAAGACTAATGTAATTGATAAAATTTTAATATTTTCTTTTTAATACTATTGAATATTACAATATAACTTATCGAACGAGTCGTAATAGTATTTATTTCAATTTTTAATTTTTTTATTATGATGAAACATATAATTATTTATGTTTAGGAATTAGGAAAATTAGAGTTGGACTCCCCAACGTTTTAGATAACGTGATTTTAAATCCTTAAATTTCAAAATTGAGATTTTATGTCTCTAATCTATTTAAATATGTGAATATGGATATAGAAATGGCGAAAAATCCCGTTAAATTCAATCCCTGCGGCCCCTTACCTGAATGAGGTGAAGAATTCTTCGCTTAATCAGATTTTCATAGTGAAGACGGAGAACATGATCCCTGCTAACGACCCGCCCTGTTTAACATCCAAATAACCACCTCAGCCCCAAACCAAATGGCTCAAGCCCATGTCTCCAAAATGACCGTTGATAGTAATATAGTATTAGAAAAAAAAAATTGAAAGAAAAAATAAATGAGATTGTAAATGGGGCATGGAGTTGCCCCGCTCCTCCCAGTCTTAAGCGAGGATAGAGGTGGGGTAATGGGCAAAAAATCCCCGACGGAGTAGAGGAATGGAATGGCCACCCCGTCCCCGTCTGATTGTCATCCCACAATTTCCATCACGTATGGATCAAGACTGGTTCCATACAAGATGGAAATTGTCAACGTTGACATTAATTATTAAATTTACTATCTTATATCTGATGTGGTGCATCACTGAACAAGAAAGCAGGCTTATTTTGTAAGGGGGTTGGTCCAGACGTATAGTGCTTGGGTGAATTTTCAAGCATGATAATGTGTGAAAAATTAGATTGCGCCTCTTGTACTACTAGCTTTTAAGAAAAATAGTTGTACATCTTTGCATCAATAGAAAAGACCAAAACATTAAACATCATAACTAAGAAATTTTAATAAACGTGTCTTTTTATTTTAATCTTGTCTAATATTATCAAGTTCAGTGTAAATCGATTGTACGAGCATGTTTATAATGAAATATTTAATAATAGAGTACTATAATACATAAAGTTTAAAAAATTTCTCAATACTATCGAGTTCTGGAATATAACTTATTAAATAAGACATAATTGCATTTATTTCAAACTTATTATTAAGAAGTAACATATAATTATCTTTGCTTAGGGATTATATATATATTTAATATATGGTAAGAATATTGGAAATTTTTGAGAAGTGAGACAGGATTGAAATATCTCTATTTTCCGTCTTGTTTATTTATTTACCATGTGTGTAAATGGTGAAGAAAGGAGGTTAGGATTAAAACACTTCTATCAATTGGGCTATTAGTAAAATAGGGTTTAAAAAAAAATTACTTAATTTAGCTATGCGATATGTGATTTTACTAGTTAATGTAATAATTCATTAGTCCATGTTGCCATTTATCGACTGTCACTATAAAAGAGGAGCCAATTTTACTAACAAGGTGACCTAGTACAACTTCAATGACCAAATTGGTCGGGGAAAAGCCTTCTAAAGAACAAATTGGAATTTCGCTTCCATTGTAGTTATTATTTCTGAAATTAACTCGAAAATTTGTGCTTATTTTAAAAGAGACTTAGAACATGTTTTAGGGATGCACAAAAGACTAGAAATAACCGAATCGAACTAGAACCAAACTAGTCGGTTCCACGTAAGTATCAAACGATTCTGATTTTTAGAATCGAGAATAGTTTGGTTGGGTCTAGGCCCAGAACCTATAATTAGAACCGGTTTTAATTTGTTAATTAATTTTTTCTAAATTTTAATAATTGATAGTGTTGATGTTGCATCTTGTTGACTGCATAATGTAATCAATTAATTTTTAATCAATTACTTTCTCAAACCTTTAGTTTCTCATCCAAATCAAAATAAATTAATCTTAAGCGACAAAAATTTATATTGTAATTTGTATAATTATTTTAAATTTTTTTATTATAGAACCGAACAAAACCAAACCAAAACCATTTGGTTCAGTTCTAGTTCGACTCTATAATTTTTGTTCTATTAAAAAATGGCCATTGGTTATTGGTTTTGGTTTAGTTTGGTTCTCTTTAGAACAGAACCAAATGGAACCACGTCCACCCCTAACATGTTTGGTTAAGTTTAAATTATAATTTAAGCTGATCAAATTAGTCAAATATATTTTTATTCATATATTCTTAGAACTTATAATTTATTATCTACTTAATATTTACATATTTCATATAACTTATAATTTATAAGGATTTTAAAAATAATTTCGACTATGCTAAACGTAAACTAACCATTAGTCCTAGACGTTGGTTGTCACTGTCAGATGAGGAGCCTATCTCACTAACATAGTGACTTATTTTGAATCTAAGAGTGTACTTAATACTTATAATTTGGTCTTAATCTAATGTTAATAATGCATGAAACATCATTAAGAAACAAGACATGATTGCACATAAAAGGCACGAATCTCGAGCCTTTCTTGAGATTGGTGATGTAATGGTTCCTCGTGGGATCTTTATTGAGTGAATTATTATATAATCCTACTTTTTATTTTCTTTGCAATTATTAAAGTTGTTGGGTTTGCTTTATTTTGATTCCAAAAATAAAAAAATGAAAAGCCTCTGCATAGTCAAAATTAAGAGACTCCAATCACATGAAATATATGATAGCACAACTTTTATTACTAAAAGTAAAATTCCTTTGGTTTATGTGGTTTAGCTCGTACAGTTGAATACGACTTAATAGTATAATAAATAAATTTTTTTTTAAATATTATTCTTTATTCTCAAACATCAAATTTATTTTAATTATTAAATTTTTAAGTATAAACTATATAATATAAATAATAAGCAAATTCTAGAACTAGAACCAATTCTAGATAATGATCCCAAGTAGGTATAATATTTACGTATTGTTCTCTATTTTAATCTCAAATGATGAATTGTGGGTAAAGGTGTAAAACGGAACGATTCGAGTTGATTTGCATTTGTAGAGATTTGACTCGACTAGTGTAAACATTAACGAATCACCATATTAAAATGTTATCTAAAATCTTTGTATTTATAATTTATAATAAAAAAAAAATGGAAAGCCATATTCAACGTAACTCACATTTCCAATTAGGACGTGCCATGTCGAAGAATAGTAGCAACCTAATCTTTTTTTACAACACTAAATTATGTCTAATTGTTTAAGTCAAGTCGAAGTCCGAGATATCTCATTTTTCTAAATAAGACTTGCTAAGTTAACGGTTGTTTCATTCCAAACTTAGAACATTTTTGGGTATAAGCGGCTTACCATCCAAATATGCTATATCAACTCGATCCTTTTTGACAACTCTAGATTATATATCAAATTGTTTAAAAAACGAATTTAATTAATTCAATCGGATCAAGTAAGCCATGTCTCGGATGAAATATGGATAATGGATATGTAGGGACATGGTCAAAGAACCATAATGTAAGATGGGTCTGATTTATAGTATTGTACTCTCTGGTACACGTGCATTTCGGACATCATCATGGTTTTGACCTTGTTCAAACATTCTTTTGATCAATCGGCTATTATAATGTTCTTCATAAATGAAGCTATTAGGGCATACAATCATCAGAGATACCTCTCATCAATGATGATAAATTAAGACAACGTTAATTTATAAGTGGAATAAAACTTTTTCATTGATGAACAATCTTATTGAGTTCCCTAGCCATATGGGTTTTAATTAATAAGTAAGAATACTCAATAATACATTTATTACGTACTTAGTATAAGTAGGATTAAGTAATGCGGGATACTATTAAACTGTGTATCAAACATGCAATTACTATCTGTTTGGTATCAATCTTGAATAAAATAAGACCATACAATATATAGATTTTAAGTTTAATTTCGTATCTAATAGTTGAAGTTTTGAATTTTACTAATACGTATATTCATTATTTCAAGATAAATATCTCTTTTATACTTTGGATTAATTTTTAATAGTTTTTATTATAACCGGGTCAAAAAATTTATAGTGAAAAATTTGGTTGATTGGTGGATAGATATCGGTGACAATAGAGATATTCACTTCTAAAAGATCCAAGAATGTCATATGTCTATAAATTCATGATAAATGCACGTATTGATGGTGACATGTTTAACACGTTCGACTAAATAAGATTAAAGGAAAAAAATTAATATGTAATTATTACTTACCGTTATCTTGCCCTCTCTAACACACAATTTGTGGTCTTGAGTCAAAAGGTAGTCAAACAATTGTGGGGGACAAATTGACCACAATCCTAATGAAGATTTGTTGTGTGGTGGTACCCAAATGAGTAGGAAATAATTGTTCTTTTTACTATTATGCTTGTTTTTTTTGAACAATTTTTACCAATAAAAAGAGAATCCCATTATAAAGCATCCAAAATAGTTGACACAATTTGTACCCACCATGTCTTCTGAAAAAATTCTCCCCTATACCTAAGATCTATGTACTTGGTGGAACAAAAAATCTCTTATCATTAGCTTTTGTGATTTTTTGTTTTTTTAAGAGTAACGTAGCAGCATGGTTCTTAACAATGACATATCTTGGTAGTTTCATAGATGTAAAATGATGAATATTTGTCCTTAGTCTAAGCGGATTAGAAATCTAGCTGACGTGTGAAACATGTTGTATTTGATGCTATGCACATAACCTTTCCAATTTCCATCCTTCGATATATGAATAATAAAACATGTTCTCAAACGAGTAATATTTTGCAGCTTGTATGGACCATAGTGTAAGATATAATATAAATATGAAAATAATAATTAAATAAAATTTGGTAAGTTAGGAACCTTTACATATATAATTGAACAAACTTGATAGCCACCTCCAAATTATTTATTAATATAGAATTTATTCCCATAACTTTGTAAGAGTTGACATTTAGAGCTTAGTATTCCCTCATTTTCTACTACAATTTATTTTCTATTTTGTAGTGCCTACACCAAAAAGAAAAGGCTATAAATAAGTGGAAGATACTTTTTTAATATATTTGATAAGTTGAATTAAAAATTGAACCGACAATTGGTTTATTTATTATATATTTTGTTTGAAAAATCACATATCAACTTGAGATATAACATGCTTACAAAATACTAAACGCCAAAGAAGAGAAAAAAGAAACACAACGAATTTACATGGTTTGATAAATATTATCCATGTACTAGGGAAAATTGTAGACTTCAAATTGTAGAGAAATTATTCGTTATTAGGAGATCTTGAAGAAATATAATGTATTCTTATTAACTAAGGAGCTCCACATTCATTTTTTTCTTTATGGCGTGTTTAGTAAAATTTATTAAATACTTACAAACAATATTAAGTCCTTGTTTGGTTATGTTTAAATTATAATTTACGTTGGTTAAATTGATCAAGTAAATTTTTTATCATTATTTATTTCATAGGACCCACAACTTACTACTCACTTATTATCCACACATTTTATATGATTCACAATTTATAATCACTCAAAAAATAATTTTAGCACAGACAAGCATGTTGTTACAAGAAAGAAAATACTCTAATCTTGTTTTTTGAATTGCCTAGTACAAATTTGGTTTGTTATATACTAGATTTATAAAGAGACCCATGTTATAATATTTAAACGCTATGAAATGTTAAGAAAGACAATTAATTTTACAAAAATTCACTTCTTTAATTATGTTCAATATTGCATATGAAACCTTAATGCACAACACTTTATTAGTGAAGAAAAGTGAACCTATTGCCTCTAGGGCATAGTTCAGTTGGTTAAAAAGTGAGAGTGAGTTGGTTAAAAAGTGAGAGTGAGGTATTTTCAGCTTCGCTGACAGCTGCAAGGTGGGGGTTCGATTTCTACTTTTGGTATGGAAGAGGCTCGTTGCAAGCGCAGTTAAAAAACAAGCTCTCAACCCTGTTCTACTGAGATACATTCTGCGATTTACATCTTCTACCAAGACCCCAAGGCAGGGGTGGTGGAGGCCCTTGAGGTTGGGATTCAACTTTTTTTTAGAAAAGTGAACATATTTTTACCCACACGTGTGTACATGATTTTAAAACAACTATTTTCTAGAAATTCATCTTTCATCTAAACTAATCCTAACCCTAATCTATAGTAATATTAATGAAATGATCATGCTAGTTGTACACCCATATATACACTCTCTTATGTGTCAAACAATGATTTGATTGAATAAATAATTTGGTCAAATAAATAATAATTTGATCAGATCATTGTTTGACACATAAAATAGTATAAGTGTGGAGTTTACAACTAACATTTTCTTTAATGCAAAAGATCATGTCTTATGGAAGGAAATAGTGTCCATATTTTATGGAAGAAATCCAAACGACACATCTAAGCTGGGAACAGTTTGGAACTTAACAAATGTCATATCAAATTTTATATTAATTTTTCTAACTGAGTGACGAATAGTGAAACTGTTATTGGTGAATTAACTACAGTAGAAACAAATCACTGTCTACAACCTAAGTACCTAATTTTGTGAGATTTCTATGTTAAAAAATTGTTTTAGGCCCTTTTCAATTTTGGTGCATTTTCATGCAGGAAAACAATTTATTTTATTAATGTTAGAAATGAAGTCTATATACTTTAACATACTAATAATTAAAAAAATTCATATATCATGCCAAATTATCAAGTATAATTGATTCAGAAAAATACCTGTCTCTATTGATGTTGAAGTTGAGACCGTTGGATCTTCTACAGTTTAATCATCTCAATTGTACTCAATGGAATATTTGATTATAATGGTGTAGAAGAGATGAGCTAAAATTGTGATTGACTCGGAGACTATAACCTTTATTTATAATATTCTGCATACCCTAATCCAATTAAAAGTCCATCAATCCTAATTGGATTAGGATCCGATCTCTACACATTACAAAGTCCGTACCCAATTTAGATGTTTCTAGGGTCCAATCAACAGATCACTTAATAGCCATATTAATTAAATAGCTCATATAATTACAATACAATATGTAGCTTATTATAGAGATAAATAATCCAACGATTTTCCACTTGAGCTACATATGTTATTTGAAACAATTATCTCTTAAACTTTATGTATACACTTAAATTGATATCTTACCTTGAAACATCTCCGTAATTACAATATGGTCCGTCTACTATATCAGCATGAGATCAAAGCGGTCTTCGTTATATTAATTGGTAACTAAATCCATCAATGATTATCATACCAACATATTCAATAACATAGATCGAGTATGGGTGTGTAGCATAGAAATTACATGCAATGTGATTTTAACACATGTTTATTTTCAACTGGTCCTTCTTTATTCTTTAGTGAGATCATACTAAAGCTTTCCAATCTTAATGTTAAACTACAAATGAAAAGACCAAATTTAGAGATTGACAACAATCATTATACTTTATTCTGCAGAAAATAATCATAAAGTCTACTACCAAAAAAGCATCAAAATATAAACTCCCACTAAACCAGCACTTCATAAAACGATACAACACCCATGTGTATGCTCGTGAAACACCTTGAGTACTAAACCCTTGGTGAGAGTATCCGCAATCATGGAGTTTGTGTCAATATGCTCTATCGACACTCGACTACTCTAAACTCTCTCTTTAACAACAAGAAACTTGATGTCTATGTGCTTCGACTTCGTAGAGTTTCTATTGTTGTTGGAATATCGTATAACCGATTTATTATTACAATATATTTTCAATAGTCTTTCAATACCATCTACAACCCGCAATCTAGTGACAAAGTTTCACAGTCATATTCCATGATTAGATGTCTCATAACAGGCTATGAACTTAGCTGTCATGGTGGATGAAGGAGCTATGAGAATTTGCTTAACATTCTACCAAGATATAGCTCTATAACCAGTAGATAAATATAGCCCAATGTAGATCTCTTACTGTATTGACATCCAGCAAAATTGGAATCAGAATACCTAATGATCTCCAAATGATCCGACTTCGATAGGTGAGCATAAAATATTTTATTTTCTGTATATAGCGCATAACCTTTTGGTATCTGCCTAATAATCCTACTATGAAGCGCTATATCCGGATGCGTACATACTTGAGCATGCATAAGACTCCCTACATCCGACGTATAAGGAATATTTCACATTTATTTCACCTCAACCTCATTCCTGGGGCATTGACTGAAGCTGAACTTGTCTCCTTTAGCAATGGGCGTATCTTCTGGTCTACAATCTTTCATGTCGGAGATATATTTACTTCCATTGAACTTATGGTACACACAATCATCAACTGTATTTACCTCAAATCCGAACGAGATAATGACTTGATGAAATTTTTGATACAATTGATGGGAAGCTTGCTTGAGACCATATATGAATTTCTTCAATTTGCAGACCATTATCTTTGGATCACCTGATACAAAGTTTTCTAGCTGCACCATACATATCATTTCTTCAATATCACTATTGAAAAACGCAGTCTTTACATCCATCTGATGTAGCTCCAAATCAAAATGAGCTACAAGTGCCATTATGGTCTTGAAAGAGTCTTTCAATGAAATCGAAGAGAAAGTCTCTTTATAATCAATGACTTTTTTATGGCAACAAGACAAAGCCTTATATCTCTTTATGGCAACAAGACGATCCTTATATATCTCAACATTGCATTTTGAATCTCTCTTGGTCTTAAATATTCATTTGCAACCAATGGACTTCGCATCTTCAGACAAGATCCCAAATGTCATTGTCTTTAATGGATTTCATCTCATCTTTCATGGCATCAATCCACTTTTGAGAATTAGAACTCTATTTTGGCTTGATAGAAGTTGATTGGATCATTTTCCACTACTCCTATGTCAGCCTCATGTTCTTAGAGAAAACGATATAGTTATCCAGAAACGCCCTTCTCATTTCTCTAGTGGATCTTCGTAATGGCATTTGTTTTTGAGGTTGTTGAGTTTGCTCATCAGGAGCAACAACTTCATTTTGGATAGGAAATTTGTCAACATCGTCTTGATAATCCGGATTCATTTCTTGAACAATGTCAGTAATATGATCGTTGTCAATAGTGATAGTAGGAAGAGAAACGAGTTCCTCTTCAAAGACGATGTTCTTAACCTGATTTTTTCCTCCAAACTCAACATCCTCAAAGAATTTTGCATTTTCCATCTTGAAAAAGGACCTTGTCGAGGGATCATAGAAATTAAAATCCCTGGACCATTCCAAGTATCCAACAAAATAGCAGCTTACAATTCTTGAGTCCAGCTTCTTTTCACTTGGCCTGTAAAGCCTTGCTTCAGCTGGACATCCCCAAATGTGCAAGTACCTTATACCAAACTTCTAGTTTATCCAAAGTTTATAAGGGGTTTTAGTTACTGCTTTAATTAAAACCTGTTAAGGATGTATGCTACAGTCTTTAATACTTCTCTCTATAGGGATTTTGGTAAAGAAGAATGACTAATCATGTTTCTTACCGTGTCCTTAATAATAACCTAAAAGTCCCTATAGCCTCAATTGCAACTGCTTTGCCGTCCCCCACAAAGATGAATCTTTCAGCATCAATTGGTTGTAGGCTCCACATACAACCCTGTATAGACACACTTATGTGACTGGTAGTACTAGAATCCATCTACCAAGTTTGTCTAGGTATAGAAGCTAAATAAATTAACTTCAGAACAAACCATAGCGAGAATCATACATTTCTAAACACGCCATGCAGCGTAACTGGAGCATTCTTTATTTCATATGTCCACTATTCTTGTAAAAGTAACATGTGAACTCCTTATCCTGTTTCTTTTATACTTTATGTTGTGGTGCCTCAACTGCAGCTTACTTTTTCCTTTTTATTTTTCTTTTCTTGTCTTGAGAAGTGATTGATGGGTTAGTACTTTCAGTTATCTCACGCTTAAGTCTTTTCTTTTCTAGTACACAGTGAAATATGAACTCATTAAGAGTCTATTTATCCTTTTGGGTGTTGTAACTTAATTTAAATTGACCGTATTATGCAGGAAGAGAAATTAAAACTAGATGCACGAGCAAGTTCTCAGACATCTCTAACTTTAGTGCCTTTAGTTTGGAAGTGAGATTAGACATTTTCCTCTCAGACATAGTGACTTAAATATTTCTGGAAGAACATTTAATGATAATAAGACTCATGCGGTTAGAACGATCTCAATTTTTCAAGTCCCTTTTATCTTGAGTAGAACTTTCATCAATGAAAGTAGGAGGTCGTTATGTTCGAAGTGCAAGGTCAAGATCCATGTGACCGAGAACAATCGTAACACTCTCTTTCAAATTCTTGAAATTTGTGCCATTAAGCATAGGGATGAAATTAATATTAGCAGATATAGTAGAAGCAGAAGCTGCAGAAACTGTAATATATCAAGCTCATAATTAATGATCATATCATAACATATGTATGACAAATTATATATATCAGTGGGCTCATTATAAGATATCTAGCACAACATTGATATTTAGTATTTGGACAGAGACGTCAACTTGTAATTAGTACTCTCTGTGTAATAATTAAATATTGATAATTAATCTATCAAACAGTAAGTCTTTCTTTGGACCAGCTTATTGTCCACATGAAAATTTTATAATTGTCACATTACCACATATATATCTACCATTTGGCCAAACAGTAATCTTCCTTTGGGTAGATCATTGTTCGCATAAACAACATATACACACATCTTAATATTCCAAAATAAACAAATCTACACGATAGAGGTTACTTTAGCAATGTATCATTTTAATTGATTTATTTTAAAATATAAGATGATTAATTCAAGGATCTAAAGATATTTTAGGGATCAAATTCGAAAATTCCAAACTTTAAGGGCCTAAGATTTTAAAATCTGAAAACTTGAAGGACTTAAGATTTGAAATTCAAAACCTTAAGGACTAAATCTTAAAATCTAAAACTTTAATGACTAAATCTAAAAATCCAAAAAAGCATGTATTTTATTGATAGGCCCATCACAAAATACCTAATACAACATTGACATTTAGTCTTTGGACAAAAATATCAATTGTAAATGGTATTCTCCGCACGGTAATCAAATTGTAAGTGGTATTCTCGCACGGTAATCAAACAATAAGCATTTATTTGAAGAAGTTTTAATACTTTTAGAGTTAAAATTGCAAAATTTAAAATTTTAGTGGTCAACTTATGAAAAATTTCAACTTTGAGGGCTAAATTATTAAAATTATAGGGTTAGATTACTTAATATTTAAAACTTTAGGACTTAGTTTTAAATTATCAAAACCTGAGGGATTTAATTAATTAATTTTTAAAATTTAGAGACTTAATGTCCAATATAACCTAAATCTTCAAAATTGTACCATAATCCTTGAATTCGTCTAATTTACATACAAGATCCCGTTTTCTAAAAATGCAGCAGCTAGGGTTTGAGAACCCTAGCTGCCAACCACTAACCACCGCCCCTCCAGATCTCGTTAGAGGCGGTACCCACCCACATCAGCAGCGCCAGCGAGTGTTGCAAACTTCAGAATCACCTGAGGTGCCGCAAAATGCAACTCCCGTCGCATGGTCGATGCAGCACAAGAGACTCTCATGGGCTGCATTGTTTCCTCCGACCAGTAGCGCCGGCTTTTTTTTTTAAAAAAAAATCTTTATTCATTAATTCTTTAAATCTGAATTTTTCTTCAACAAAACAAGTCAAAAATTCATACACAAAATTATTTTTACCCTAAAAAATTTCTTATAGGCATATTCATCCAAAATCAAAACATAATATATATATTCACCATACTATCTCCAGATCAATTTCGAGAGAAAAAAATAAAGCTAGATTTGACATACATCTTTTTCTTTATGTGTACGGTTTGAACATTTAATAAATTGATCAAAATAATTATCATATTGATAATTCAACATGATATTAGCTGTGATACCAATTGTTAAAAATAAGTCTATATTCTTTAATTACATACTAATAATTAAAGAATCTATATATCATACCAAATTATCAAGTATAATTGATTCAGAAGAATACTTGGAAGTTGAGAGGGTTGGATCTTTTGCAATCTAATCACCTCAATAATGCTCAATGGAATTTCTGACTATAATGGTATAGAAGAGATGAGCAAAAGTTGTGATTGATCCGAGGACCATAACCCTTATTTATAATATTTTGTGTACCATAATCCAATTAGAAGTCCATCAATCCTAATTGGATTAGGATCCGATCTCTACACATTACAAAGCCCGTACTCAATTTAGATGTTTCTAGGGTTCAATCAACAAATCGCTTAATATCACTATTAATAAGATAGCTAATATAATCGCAATACAATATGTAGCTCATTATAGAGATAAATAATCCAACAATTAAGACTTGAGGTTGTTCTCAAAAGTCAATATTACTAAAAAGAATAGTCAAATCTCTTATATGTTATTTATTTTTATTTCATTGTTTATCGATGTGAGATATTATAATTAACAATTTTCAACCTTATTTTTTCCTTGTTACATATATAAAATACTTAATGAAATTATAGTCTTTCCTTACTAACTCTCTTAAACAATTATATTGATGAAAAGTCAGGCCTATAAAAGCCCACAAGAAGACGAAGTGGCTAGAATACTGGATTATATGATGTTATCTTCACACCTCCGCTATTATAGTATCAGAGCCAAACGATTATGCTTGCTATCCTGAATAAGATTATTCAGCCGAAAGAAACTAGGGGGGAAAACTTTTTATCATGACTTCAAGTCTATCCCGTTCATCTTCCGCATATTCATTTAGAACATCCATTGCTTTCAAAATAGATTCTTTATATGAAGTTTCATATTTAGATTCTGATAAAGTTCCTGTAACTGATCTCACTCTCATAAATCCATATCTTGCATATACAAAACCACGATATTTTCTTTCTAAATCTATCCATACCCTTGTTTCTCCTTCTAAATCTCAAACCAAAGAATATGTCCAAGCTTCCAAGTTCGACCAACATTTTCTACTAGCCACTGAAAAAGAACAATTTGTTACTCTCGATCTGCCTTCTCATCTCCCGAAGGTATGGATATCAGAAGGGTTTACGCACCTCCACTTTGGAGCCGTAAGGTTCGCCTTCACCTTTCACGGTCGAAAAGGACTCCCAACTGTATCTAGAATCGCACTCTTAGATACTAGATTTGCTGAATATCAACATGCTTGTATTGGCACAGTCCAGACGGCTCTCAATGCAGGAACAATCTTTGTCACTATGTTCCCAAATTTCAATATGCCAATATATGATCCATAGCTCATATCTACCCTGAAGCTCCAGGTTCAGATTGTTGGAGCAGTTTCCTCTTGAGTCACATATGCTGCTACTCTCCATTGCAGAGTTTAAAACCATTTACTTGATTTTGTTACTCCACAAGCAACAGACGATGCTCTTTTCCTTTAAATGGAGACAAATCAACCTAGTTGTACCTATGTTCCAAGACAGATCCCTCGATCTGAACTCCTCAAATTGATCCTTGAGACATGGGTTACTAGTTATGAACAAGAGCACCAAGCATCTCAAAATTCAAAGCCGATTCGGTCTACTACTCACCATTTTAGAAGAAAATCTAGTTGTGAAATTGAAATCATGATCAAAAGAGAACCAGTACAAAAGAAGCCTCCTTACTTTCCAACACAGTTTGACTTCAATATAGAAAATGTTCCCGTCTATGGTTTTAATGCAGAAGGAAGGCCGATCTATGCTAGATCTGATGATTCTAGCCATCAATATTGGGATGTATGTTTTTGCGCAGAATGTACAAATTTAGAAGACTTTTCTGAGGATCACTGGCTGATGAGGAAACCTAAACGAAGTAATAGCCAGCACAAACTACAAATGGCCTATGAAGCAAAAATCCCTGGTGTTCGATTACTAGGAGAACCCTCGGGAAAATTTGACTACTATGTCAAATACACTCCACCGCCAACAAGTGACAGACCAATTGTCCCTACAAGATGGGATGAAAATAACGATGGATGTAGCCAGATGCATAAAAGATGGGATTGGGATGACAGCCCACCATCTCACTCTATAGCTATAGCTATAGCTATACCTATACCTATACCTATGTTCCATCCACACCACCAGAAGATTTTCCTCTACTTGATTCCTTTAACAAAGAACAATCAACACACACGTGAAAGATAAAGAACCCTATTACTAGATGACTAGATGGGTCTTTAAGTTAACTTTCTCAGGCTGAGACAATCTTGAACTAGCAGTCAGAAAATGCAGCATATCAAAATACTGTTTTATAGAGGATTGACCAAAGCCAACAGAGAATTGAGAAGATACTACAACAAACCCAAAACCTTCTAACCCCATTACAAGCCTGTAAATAGATAATCGAAACCTTATACAATGAAATCATGGCCCTCTTACAAAACCGTTTACCCATAGACAGCCAAGAAAGAGAAATTCGAAACCTAAAAACACAACTCTCTTTCCTTTAAAATAACACTATGGTCCCACCATCCACTCTATATTATCCAAGCCCATATATTCTAAGTGCCCAAACATCCGGCCCTATGTATTCTTCTGGAACTTCTGGGTCTACTGCCTCACTTTTTACCCTAGAGAAATGGAAACAAAAATTACAACCTCACCCACCTAAACAAAATTTGTGGTAACAAAGAATAAAGAATCCAAAAACGACCACAAACGATGATTAAAAATCCGATCTCTAAATTTCTGGAACAAGCCCAAGCCAAACCCACTTTTGTTCATCCAATTTTACCTATTGTACATGAGTCAAGCTCAAGCACCTCAGAAATTCATCCGAAGAATCCTCTCAATACGAACAAACTCATTTGTATATGGCTAATCCTCCTCAAACAAGCCAGGAGCAAAGAAATTCCATAGTTGAAGAACTAGGTGATGTGGTTGATGAAGAAACCTTAGATGCCTCAGATGCTCGTGTAGTTAATAACTACTACTCTCAGAACAACACTATTATAGTCAAGTTCACGTTTGATGATATATCTCATTCATTATGGAAGAAAAGGTTCCAAGAAATGAAAGCATGGTGTTTAGCAGAGCTCTAAAGACCAAATATGACACATACACTGGTCATTAAACTCTTTCTTGCAAGGATTACAAGATTTCTTAAAGACTGGTATGATTCTCTAGGAGAATACAGGCAAATCCAGTATTCTGGCGCTCCCACAGTGGATGCATTTATTGAATCCTTGTATTGGGAATTGTATGGCAAAACTGACCATCTGAAGGATGTTGTTCGAAAATATTTTTTAAACTAAGATGCTGTTCTTATGACCTGAAGGACTTAGAAGAACACTTCCACAAAGAAGCCAAGCGGTATTATATGATTGGAGGACCAAATGATGTCAACATAAAACAAGCCTATCTGGAACCCATTCTCCAACCACTTGGTCAAGAAACACTACGGATGATCTAAATCAAAGGACAATCTCTAGGGACAACTTTCTTCGGAGAATTACATAATTGGATCATAAAAACCTTGAAGAAACGTTGCAACCAATGAGAGTTTCTCAAAGAAATCAGCACAACATGACAACAACTTGAGAAGGCCTGCGAACGCCTTGATCTAAAAATTAAGTGCCAACATGACCTCAAGACCAGTGATTGCCCAGGAAAAAAGAGGCATCACAAGAAAAGGTTTAATTCCGCAGCAAGAGATTTCTTAAATCACACTCTCGAAAAAGACGATTCTTTAAGAGAAAATTCACAAACAAGAAAGGAGACCGATGCTTTATTTGTGGAAAGAAATGACACTTTGCTAGAGACTGTACCAGCTAAAAGAAGACAAAAGTTCTTAACCAAATTTGTATAGCTACACAAGTTGATCTTGAAGAGCAGATCTTGAGTCCATATTCTCTGAAGAAGATGAGCAAACCACAAATACGATCTTCATTCTCAAAGCCAACTCTGATCCAGACAATGAATGGGACTCTAACGAACTAAGTGATTGCTACGGTATAAAGACTATCAATCTTAGTCTCCCACTACCAGGGATCAAATTCAAGATATTTGCAGGAAAATACGAGAGGCCAATCACCGTTGTAGGATTATTTGATACAAGAGCAGCATGTTCAATCCTAAATCCTGCAGTCCTCCCATCAAACATGTAGAAATCTCACCAACAAATTTTTCAGGCGGCAAACAATGAGTATTTCTCCACAGAGCTTATTAGCAAATTGGTCACTCTTCATTTCTTCCCTGGTTGGAATATCTCACATAGATTACTTGGCTCATCCCTACTAGGAAAAGACATTGTTATTGGTTTTGATGTTATCTAACAGCTTTGGGCAAAAAGAGTCATTCCACTTCCAAAGGGCCTCAGATTCAAATCCTACTACATACTTTATATCAACCAAGCACATACTTTTCCATAACAAACCTCCATCACATATATATTAATATGAGATTGTTGTGTAGAATCTCACATAGACTTCCTCACTAAATGCACTCATCCCTTATGGAAGAACCTTGAATTCTTCATATCCTTACCCTTCAAGTGAAATGAAGATATAAATCCTACAAGAGCCTGCCATATTGGAGTGAGCCCTGAACATCTCCAACTTACAACAAAAGAACTTGCCCAATTACAAGCTGAATGACTAATCAAACCTACTATTTCTCATTGGGCATGCCAAGCATTCTATGTCAACAAAAGAAGTGAGCAAGTCCGGGAAAAAATGAGACTCGTCATTGACTATAAGCTACTGAACTATTTTCTTGCACATGATAAGTTTCATTATCCAACAAGAAGGCTTTATTTGCCAATCTGTCTGATGCACAAGTTTTTTCAAAATTTGATCTAAAGTCAGGATTTTGGCAACTTGAAATTGCGCCCGAGGAGAGGCACAAAACTGGTTTTTGCATACCAAACCACCACTACCAGTGGACAGTTGACATTTGGCCTCAAAACAGCCCCTTCTTTATTTCAAAAGGCTATTACCAAGATATATCATCCATTGATGGACTCCGCTCTAATCTACATTGATGATATCCTTTTATTTTTCCAAGATGATGAATCATATGCACAACTTCTGGCCAAATTCACAAAAGTAACCAAGAAATTTTGGAGTTGAGCTCTCTCAGAAGAAGATAGTCATTGGAGTACTAGAAATAGACTTCATCAGTAAGAAAATAAAAGAAGGACAATACTCACTACAGCCCCATGTTGGACAAGAACTATTAAAGTTTCCTGACAAAGATCTGTCCAGAAAAGAGGTCCACCAATTCCTTGGCATTGTGAACTACATGGCTAATTTTGTTGACCACCTCTCCACCATTATCAAGCCACTTCATAATATGTTGAAGAAAGAACCACCACAATGGTCAACTGCCCAGACTGAAGCAATACAACAAATCAAGCAAAAAGTGCAACAACTACCGGTCCTTTCCATTCCTACTGATGGAAAGAGAATCTTACAAACTAATGCTAGTGACTTATACTAGGCTGTAGTCCTCTTAGAAGAAAAGAATGGAAAATGCTCAATTTGTGGATATAAGAGCGGATCGTTTTCAGAGGCAAAAAAGCATTACCATTCTACTTTCAAAGAAATTTTGGCAGTAAAACGTGGTATTGAAAAGTTTCATTTCCATCTCATTGGCCACAAATTTCTAGTAGAAATGGACATGTCAGCATTCTAAAAAATTTTGACTTTCAAATATAAATAGATCCCTAATTCTCAATTACTCAGATGGGTCGAATGGTTTTCTAATTTTGACTTTACGTCAAGCATATAAACCGCCAAACAAATCTACTACTAGACTTGCTCTCTCGACCAAAGATACTTCCTGCTCATATCATCCCCATTATCTGCATGATGATGCCTCTATCCCAAAACTCTCTAGTTCATGATTTCCCTCTTGAACTTCAAGATTTAATTAGAAGTAGGACTATCCAATCAAGGTTCAAAGAACTCATGTTGAAATATCAATCTATTGCCATCAGACAACATGATATTCACATTCTAGGAGGCCTTGGATTCTATCCACATTATCCATTCCTGAATCTCTTCTACTTGAATCCCTTCCAAATAAAAGAAAAGTTTTCAAAAGAGCTCATATGCTTCTTGTGGTATCTGCTTGAAATGCACAAAACTGCCGTATGCTTTAACGCTAGTGAAACATGCGAGTTTTTTGGCGAGATACAATATGAAATTCAATTTTGGAAGAATCATCCTGAATACATCCAGGAACACAGTCATGAGGCCAAGAAGTTTTTCGAATGGTTCCATCCACTCTCCTATTGGGAAGAAAAGTTCAAAACATATACCTAAGAATGAAAGATCTATGAACCTCACATGCAAATGTTTATGTCATTCTCATCTTTCAGCGACAGGGGTATTTTAGTGAATTGGGATTCTATGAGCACTTTTCTCATGTCAATGAATACTCTATCTAGCCATTCAGCCTTGATAGAGATTTGGAAAAGTATCCACAAGAGTTTAGGACGTTTCAAAGGAAAATGGCAGAATTAAACCTGACAATTCATCCTGAGATATGGCCCAACATTCATGACGATGCACCATGAGAATGTTTATCCTTGTCCTATGCCCAAAAAAGCCAGCAAGACACCATGAGAATGTTTACCCTTGTCCTATGCCCAAAAAAGCCAACAAGACATTCAGGCTCACATGGAAAGTCTTAGTCAACTTTTTAATTATTATCCAGTTCAACCTCTGGATGATTTTAATTTTGACAATTCATGGAACCAACTGTATCTGGAAAGACCAACATAGAGTCTGGGACAAACGTCTAAATATTCAGAAGACACACCTGAAGGTCAACAACTTAGAGAAAAGCTATGGAAAATGCTTAATGAAAGCGTGATCTCAACCATTCTCAACCCTGTACCACCAGTGCACGCAAGTTCACAATTCAAGATGAAGCAGAAAAATGAAAGAGCAAAAGCATCCACAAGCACAGTTAAGAAAGAATCGTCATGGTCCCAACTTCAAGATTCACAAGACCCATGGGACTATTCTTTCAACCCTCATGATCCAGAAAACCTTGAAAAATTAGAACAACAACTCTGGGAAGATGAACACAAGCTACAGGACATCCATGGTAAAAGCAACACAGACACCCTTCAGACTCAGATGACTCAGATATACCAGGAAGGACAACGAATCTGGGCACCCCGTGATTCACGATTCTACTTTTTAAAGTTGTTTGTCATGTTGTATAATAATTGATAAAGCATTGTTTGCTTTACCAAAAGTTATTTGTCTATTTGTTTAAATTATTGTAAGTTCATGTTCCTCCATGTGTGTAATCAAGTCGTGGGGACAACTTCTTCAGACTGTTGGGACCAGATGTTTCTCGGTGAAACATGTGTCCAATTTTATTAAAGTTTAGGCATCTTTGCCGACAAGTTTAGATTGTGATTTGATTTCGTGTTCAAAGGATAAGGATCCTTCCTCTATATAACAATGCCTCTACCTCAGTTGTAAATCAGATCGGAATGAAATAAAACTTTCTTTATTACATTTTCTCTCCATGTCTTTCTAAACTCCTCTTTTTCTTCCTTAGTTTCAGGAAGCTGTTATAAACTTAGGATGGATAATAAGCATAAAACTGAGTAGTATCCTTTCAAGTATGCTCTGTAGTTGCCTTTATGAGGATCTCTACAACAGAAAGAAATGGCTTTACTACTGACCATTAGATCCGATACGGAGGTTTGATGATACTTGTATTTTTTGAAAGTCACGCCTATAAAAGTCCACGAGAAGGCGAAGTAGCTAGAATACTAGATTATATGATATTATGATTAACAATTTTCAACCTTATTTTTTCCTTGTTACATATTTAAAATACTTAATGAAATTATAGTCTTTCCTTACTAACTCTTTACAAAATTATATTTTGTCAATATATTTGGTTACACTTGAGATCATCAATAAATGTGATCGTTGCTTAACTATCACAACAAATAATCATAAATATCACATTCTTATTTAAAATTTTATGAACATTTGATACGTGTGTAAACCAAATTTATGTATCATGCATGCTTTGCTTACACTTGAAACAAGGTTATGCATAGAGGTGGCAATGGGCCACCCGTTACCCAAGAAGCTCTTTGGGCGAACCAAGCTCAACTCGTCCCAAAAAATGGGGCTCGTTTTGGCCCACGAGCTTATGCGCCGAATGAGTCGAGTCGAGCTGCTCACGAGTTCGGCTCGATTTTCTTTAAATATTGTTTCAGAAAATTTGAAAATAAAAAAAAATAAAGTGTGAGAAATTTTTTTGGTTAAAAATTAAAAGTTGAAAACCCTCCTCCTTTTTTTGGACTTGGGACCAGCTACTTTGAACGTAGGCAGAATTAAAATTGTACACGTAATAAGTTGTTACATGTATAATTTTTTATTAAAATAAGACAAAGAAAATATAAAATATGTACGCAAATAATAGTTACTACAAATTCAAGTATTCCATATTCATATCTTCAAGTTCTTCGGACATCATTCTGTCCACTTTATCTTGGATCCAAAGTTCGGCATCATCATCTCAATCCTTCAGACATAGTAAACTTTCTAATATGTTGGCTTCAAATCTTGACTTAAAATCAGATATAATCCTTCCATGTGTACTAAAAGTAAACTCAAATGATACAGTTGATACTGGATATGTTAGTAGATTACATGTCATATTTGAAAGAATTGGGTATTGACGTTGATTTTGTCTCCACCATCGTAGTTTATTAAAAAATTTATTTCTTCATCATCTAAAATATTAAGCATGTCATGCGCGAAATACCTAACTAACTCTAAAGGTGTATCACTAGAACGAAAAATAGAAGAAGCAGAAGAAGAACCACTATCATATTGACCACCCTTATGTGAACTAACGTAACTCCATAAGTCAATATCATCATGTGATGACGAAGTATGTTTTGGAACAGGGGGTCGTACAACGTTCCTACCGACATTTTCAGCGTAGACTTTATATATTTAACATAAAGTTTGTTTTAGATTACCACACGTTAGCAGATTTTCGTAAGTTATTTTTTGTGAAATAGTCATTATGGTTACTTTTGTACCCTCTAAGTTAAGTTTGAGATCCATAATAAATGCTAATCTAAATAACATAGACAACTCTTCTCAATATTTTCTAAATTTAGCCTTCATGACATATATAATATTAGAAAAAAGAGCAAAATCCTTATACCTATTAAAATTGTTAGCAATATAATAGAAATGAATCAAAACTAGTGGAGTAGTTGGATAATATACACCTGAACATGCATTTATTGTGTCGAAAAAAAATTTCAAAAATTTTCTAACATAAGCACGTATTTATCATCATATATTTGCAAATCAAAATGTAGGTCATGTGAGTGTCAGCCATTTTAATATGTAGTAATGCAATCTTCGTACCCTTTACAAGATTCAAGTATGAGATATGTTAAATTCTACCTATGGCCAACATTAGGGCAAAAATATTTTTCTTGCAGCCTATTTTCAATACATAGACCAACAAAAACTTGTTTTCTTGCTGGTGAGACCGTAATTTATTTAATAACGTATATAATTTTTTGTAATTGTTTTTATATGAATTTTAATCCATCTTTCACAATTAAATTAAAAAAAGATATACACAACAAATGTGGAATAAAAATACCATCAAATTTAGGATTGAAATGTTGAATTAATTTTTCAAGTACTATATTGTTGAAACCTGAATTATCAAAAGTAAAACTACAAATTTTCGTTTCACAATTAAATTCACATAATACACCCAATAAAACATGAAAAATATTAACTCTTGTATGAGGATAATCAAATTTGTCTAAATGCTATTATTTTTTATGTCCAATTATTATCAATGTAGTGTGCAGTTGCAGCCGTATATCTTTTTTGGTTATTACTGGTCTATAAGTTTGAAGTGAAAGATGAAATACCGTTATAATTATTAATATCAATTACAATAACTTCTTTCTTTTTATTAAATAAAATAATAGTATCTTTACGAAGAGTATTTTTATCAATAGATACGTAACTTGGTTGGAGATATTTTTGGATGAAGTTCGTGAAATGAGAATTTTCTACCAAGCTCAGTAGAAACTTTGCATTTGCTACCAATTACGGTTGTCCTTTGCGCCATATGTTGTCTTGTGAACCCAATTGTTTAGATTGGGAGTACTATTGGAGTCGGCTCCGGGAGATCTAAATTGGAGTTGTGCTTGATTTGATTCTGATCATCCGTGTTTGAATTGACACGTTTTGAAGTGTCTATTTAGATGGGTCGTGTCTATCCCCTTTTGCCACGCTAACTTCTCTTTATAGTATTTATATTGTGCTTTGTGCTCAGAGACTCCGTCTATTAGTTTACATGTGGGTACCAACTCAAAATGCTGTCAGCACATATCTTTTGTTTTGTGGCTTTTTGTTTAGTGCTAAAACCAGTTGTTGTATTTGTATGTGTGTCGAAATCTTCTTGAATGTCATCCAAATGAATCGGATCAGTGCTACTTTCAAACTCATCGACAATATCGCGAGGAATTAAAATGTCATTAAGACTACCGAAATTCGATTGTAGACAATTTGAAAAAAAAAAATAAAGAGAAGAGTAGAAGATACAGTAGAAATATAGAAAAATAGTAGAATATGCAGAAAATTTAAATTTAAAAGTATAGACAAATACTTAGATAATGAGATTTGAGATAAATAATTATAAATTAATATTAAGAGATAATGAAATTTGAGAATTGTTGTTGAATTGAGTAAATAATAGATTGAGAGATTGAAGTGTGAAAAAAAATGAGTTTATTTATTGGTATTTATAGGAAAAATATGAGTTCAAAAAAAAAAAAAAAAAGAGCAATGGTCACTTAAAAAAGTGACCGTTCCATGAGCCAGCTCATCCTTTTGGGTTCGGCCCTCTTTTTTCTTTTTTTTTTTTGAGGCTCGTCGCAAGATGATTTGAACTTTGATGGATCGAATCCATGAGCCCACAAGCTACTTGGCCCATTTGTCACCCATAGGCTTATGCATGTCTCTTTCTTGCTATTCTATGAGACGACTCCATTATTTAGTAAGATTGCATAATACAAAGTTAATTTGTGGTTGACTACATTTCTATCCCGTCAATATTAATATATATTATAAAGCACTAACAATTCCTTTAACAAGAAAGGAAATAATGTATCCTTAATATCCTTAAAAATCACAATATCCTTTGCACATTTTTCTAGTGTCTTTTTCAAATGATTTGATACATGCTATCGAAACCTATGAGTTTATATGAGAGTAGAATTTTTAAAGACATAAGATTGACAACTAGAACATATTTACATAGAAGAACAGTGGATTAGCATATAAGACAAAGACAATAGTCTTTACTCTAGTTGGTGACCATAGATCTAATTAATTGGAGAGTGGACTATCGTTGAACTTGACCTCATTCTCTTTTTAATAGAGATAAAGAAAAGAAGTTTTTGTTATCCTCTAAATCCATGTTGGTTTGTTTAAATATTTACTAGGAGATCTAAACTATTAACATAATCTAAAATAGTAAGGTATTGAGTTTCGAATTTTGTTCATTTATGAGAGTCGAACATTGTTTAGTGTACTAAACTTGATACAAACTTTAAATAGATACGACAAATTATAAACTGGATATATATATATTAATCCAAACTTTAACACGTAGAATTTTTATAATTGGATTTTTGTTTTCATGAAGCGAGGAGTAAAGCTCGGAAAAATTGGTTGAAAATTTTCCGTAACTATTGGCGTGTGCAGTGTTAAAAAAAGAAAAAATTCAACATGTATAGAAAAAGAACATGAAAAAGCCAGTTTTTCAGCTGGTTTGGTTGAGTGAATGCGACTAACACATTTGATAAAAGCAGAATTATTGATATTTGGTCCCCTCCTCTTCGGCTCTTCCCTCCATTGAAAGTTCAAATTGCTGGCCAAAATATGAATACAGAAAATGTCAGTATTCTGCAAAAAGAGAATGGGGTGGAATATCAAAAGTTCAAAACTTTCCCTACTCAAAGTAAAAGTAATTGTAGGCATGTATGAAGGCTAACGCTTAGTCGTCTAGTCGTTGCTGAAAGATCAAGAAAGTTGGTAATTTGATGATGAGGGAGTTGTCGATCGAAGATTGAGTGAATGACGGTAGTAATTATAACAGTAGTAACTATGAAGGTCTTAAAGTAACGAAATTTCTTGTCGAAAGTTCTTTGTCAAAAATAAGTTCTAGGGGGACATGTACAAAAGACAATCTGAAAAAAAAAATTTTAATTTAATTTAATTTTTATTTTATTTTATATATGATCTATCGACAGAGAGAGAGAGAGTTGAAAACAAATTTATTGAATAAATAAAATTTATTTAGGAAAATCTCTGGTTCAAAATAAAATTTGATTAAGATCACTTATTCTGCTAATAATCAAAAAATAAACATACAATACCCATTTAAAAAAAATCTAGGAACGTGCTGGTTTACCCAGTTAAAGAATCTAGGAACTTGCCAGTTTCTTGGTAAAACTTGGTGCATGTTTGGGTAAGCAGAGTTTATAAAAGCGAGGACTTGTTCAAAATTTGATTAAAATTATGTAAAAATAAACATACAAACCAATTATAAAATCTTTTATACCCAGTCAAAGAATCAAGGAATAGTTTCTTTGAAACTGGGTAAGATTATTATAATTAACTATTTCAAACATATTTTTTATCCATATATACATGTTCAATTAACTATTCACTTATAAACATGTTATAAGTAACTTAAAGACTTAAAAATAATTTCAGCATTACCAAGCATGTATTGGGTGAATTAGTTTAATTTTTAAAAACGAAAAAAAAAAATCTATATTTAATGTTTTTGACCACAGGTTTTACTAGTTCATTTTTTTTTAAAAATTATTTATTTATTCAATTTTTTGCCATTGATACGACCCTTTAATTCTTGATCCTACATCAATACTCATGATCTCTTTGGATCGATTTTTAAAACATTGATATATATGGGAGTTTTAAACTAGGATATGCACCAAGCAGTGCAACAAAAAAGAAAATAAAAAACAAACTCAGGTTTATAAGCGAAAATATATGTATCAGGCTAACGTTTTTGAAGTCCAGAGTTTTACAGTTTTTCGAACTGGTCCTTTTGGGCCTCAGAAGCTTCTTAGGCCCTTTAAATTTGGGAAAATTACGCATTTTATTTTTTTAATAGAGATATTTTCACCATATACTATAAAATATAAAATAATTTAAAAAATATTATCTAACATTTTTTATTTTAAAAATACTGTTTTTATTTTTGTAACAATTGTTGTTACGTTTGTTAAATTTTTTAAAAAAATATGTGTTTCATTTGTTATATTTGAAATTTAAAATGTTAAAAAGTAATTGTAGATTTTTTATGTGTGATAATTTAACCATATATTACAAAATATAAAATAATTTAAAAAATACTATTTAAATTTTTTTATTCTAAAAATACCATTTTTTATTTTTGTAACACATGTTGTTACATTTGTTATGTTTGTTAATAACAAATGTAACACATTTATTATAACTAAAATAACAAATGTAATAACAAGTGTTACAAAAATAAAAAAGTAGTATTTTTAAAATAAAAAAAATATGATAGTATTTTAAGAAATATTTTATTTATTGTGGTTATTTCTGAAAAAGCCCCTTTTTATATAGTATGTGACAAAATTATCAATTGTTTATAAGATTTGAAATATAGTGGGAGATATTAATTTTTTCATAAATACCCATTTATTTGCACAAAAATTGTTACTTTACACTTTTTAATTTCAAATTATTTGCTTAATTATATATGCTTGTCGCGGAATTTTTCATTTTTCAATGGAGTAAAATAAATCTTTCTATAATAGGAAGAGAACATTATGCTACCATTAAAGTCATCTTTTGAGTTTTTAACTTTCTATGGACGCTCGAATCCTTCTTTTCTCTTTCATCCTACAAAATTCTTTTAAAAAACTCAATTCGATTTTATCAGAATTTTTTCATGATCCATCTAATTTTCGATTCCTCCACATTAAGATCGGTATGCTACTTATGCCAATCCCTTCTTTATTTCTTATTCTTATTTTAGATAATCTTTTTTTTTTCAATCTTTCAACTTCTGATTGGTTTTATGTTTTAAATCGATTTTTTTAGATATTTGAAAATGGCTAAAACACACAGCAATAGTAAGTCTAGCTCTAAAATTAGAATCGGGTGCCCACTTTCCATGGCGAAAAAGAATCCTCATGGTAGTAAAGTTAGCCGTTGAAGAAGAAACACACTATTCTTGTACTGGAACAAACAAATATACATTTTATTTTTATTTTTGAAGTATTGGTTTTATCTTTTTTCAAGTCATTTTTACTGGTTTGTGATTTTTTTTTTTTTTTTTGGATTTTCTTTACAATTTATATTTTATTCATCTGGTTAATATCTAAATCTTCAAAACATAAATTTCTTATCTCATTCTTTCTTACTAGTTTTTTCATATTTACTACCATTTCAATTATACATTTCTAATTACAACTTTAATTTTAAAAAAAAAATTATTAATTATTATCACCGTCCGTAGGGAAACTGTCTTCGCTATGTGAAGAAAAAAAGACTATGTTTGTGTGTCACTATGTCTTCAATTTCTCTTTAAATGAAAGTCTCCCTCAATTCAATCCTTCAAACGTCATATCCAAACTCTACCCACTGCCTCAATTCATCATTCTAAAACTATAAATTGAATTTTCTTCGTTCTTGTTTTTGTTTTGGTTACGACAATAGATTTTTCTTCGTTCATTTTTTGAGTTTTTATTGATATTATTTTTGTTGTCAAATTTCGTTATTTGATAACAGATCATACGGTAGGATCCCATTGATTAAGCGGTATATTATTTTTTCTTGAAACCTATATGTTAAGTGCATGCTTGATAGTGCTGAAATTATATTTTAAGTGCTTATAAGTTGTAGGTTCTATGAAATGTGTAGATAATAAATGAGTGCAAGATGTGGGTCCTACAAAAATTATATATAAAAAATATATTTGATCAGTTTAAATAGTTGAGATTATAATTTAAGCTTTGTCAAACATGCACTAAGTAACTTGGTATGTAATGGTTCCATAAAGAGCAATCTAATTTTATAATTATTTGAAAATATTCAACAAAAGTATTCTTGTGCTTGTTATATTATCATATTACAAATTTTATACTATTACTATAATTTGTTAAATTATGTTGGTAGTCCATGGCTGTAATTCAATATTGTCTCGGCTATAATTTAATATTGTTTCTTAATGTTAACATATATTGTGAAGTGATGGATGCCTATACATAAATTTCTTACTTGTTACTCCAATTTGTTAACAAAGATAATTATATCATATGTTTGAAACTTTTATAAATGTTTATTGATACTATTGTTACTAAATATTGTTCATCTACAATTATTGTCTACATTATGTGAATTTTTTAGATTTGGTTTGCATGTTTGTATTTGATACGTGGATGTATATTGCATATTCACAATTTGTCAACAATTTCATACCATGTTTCATTTTCTCATTTTGTAGAGGCAAGAGCAAGATACTCGGTTTCAGAACTAGAACGGGCAACGGTAGTTTGATGTTTAGAGCACCATGAAATTAAGTTGCGGTCAAGATAAACAGCAAATTCGGTTGTTGAACGCTGAGTGTTGGGACAGCCGGCCCAATTGGCATCAGAGTAGCCTAGCAAAGTATGAGAAGAATCTCATGAGAGTTGTAGGCTATAATGGTATGTTCCTTTGACATAGCGTAATTTGTATTTGATACATGGATGTATATTGCATATTCACAATTTGTCAACAATTTCATACCATGTTTCGTTTTCTCATTTTGTAGGATTGAAGATTGATTATATAATTTATTAGGTGAAACTTTTTTTATTACCCTTTAACGATTGATTCTTCTTTTGCTTAAATTGGTGATGTCTTCAGCAATTTTGAATTTTGAATTTGTAATTGAAAATATATTTTAGAATCAGATTTGTAAAATAAAATGGTTATATTTATTATTTGATATAAACATTCTATAAAGACATCTTATTTGACTTTTCATTATTTTCTAATGAAACTATTATCATATTAGTATATCTCAATCTATATAAAGAAACTAGAAACTAGTATATTTCAATTACTATATAATGTGTAGGTGTAATTTTCCCTTTACAATTCCATCTGCAGATGTGTCAATTGGACTCGAAATTCTTCTACTTATTGGGCTTCGGATATAGCCTCTCAATTTACCTGTCAAAAATGGGCTTCTGCAAGCAACTTCGTTAACTGTAGCTGGGCTGGTTATAGAAAAAGAAAATATTAAGAAAATTAGAGATTTTACCTATTAATAATTAGGAAATTAAAATATATTGATTGGTTTTAAAATTTTGAAAAATAGGTACAAGCTTATAAATTTAATTTTTTTATGAAACTATAAAAGTAAAGAGAAAAAGAGAAGAAAAGAGAATAGAGAGAGTCAAAATTCAAGTATGTAAATTTATTATAACAACGACTTTTATATATAGAAGAAAAGAGAAGAATTCAACCTTATTAGAATCTGTTTCTTACGGAGTAAGTGAGATAACTATATGGACATCTAGATACAACTAAATAGTCATTCATCATTATCTATAATTTTACAATACTCTCCATTGAATGACTTATTATCAATAAGCCGCTTTCGTTGTTTGGCAAAAACACAATGGGACAAAAATACCAATAGAAAGTTCTCTCAAAATTGGAGTTCTCAAATGTTGCCTCATTAAAACCTTGTTAGGAAAACATAATTTTTTTTTTTGATTAATGAACTTCGGGTTCGCGACAATATTTAATTCAATGATCTTATAATATTACTTTTTCGGAAGCAAGTAATATTATATTAAAGTATAATATGAACATAATATACAATTGTGCTTCTTTAGGTGCAACAACAAAATATTCTTCTAGAATATTTATAGGCTTAGGTTGTATTTTTTTTTAAAAAACAACAACATAATATTTTTCTAGAATATTAATAAAATTGTAAAAATGTCTTTGTTCAGAAAAAGAACAATTAAAAATAAATATTATAATGTACGCTCATAAGGAGTAACAATACAATATTCCTATAAAATATTGATATGTATAAAGTTTATGATTCTTCAAAAACCACAACATGATATTTTTCAAGAGTATCAACACAATATTTGTTCAAAAATATATTTTTCAAGAACAACACAATATTTTCAAGAGTATTGGTATGTATAAGGAATAATGTTTCTTCGAGAACATTAGCCAAATATTCTTCTAGAATATTGATATTTAAATTTGTGCCTTCTAATTGAAAACATCATAATATTTTACCAGAACATTAATTTATACAGTAAAGTTGCGATTATCAAAAGAAACAAAACAATATTCTTCTAGAATATTGATTTGTACAAATTTAATGCTTCTTCAAGAGCAATTATTTAATACTCGTTTAATGAAATTGTACTTCTCCAGGAGCAACAACACAATATTTTTCTAAAATATTCTGTATTTTGTGTTTCTTCAAGAAAAACAATTTCATTTTCTTCTACAATATTTATAATCATAAAGTTATACTTCTTAATGAGTATTAATAAAATATTTGTATAAATATTAATATACAAATAATTGTTCTTCTTCATGATGAACTCAATATTTTTCTAAAATATTGACATGTATAAATTTTATGCTTTTTCGGAATAATAAAATAATATTCCTATAAAATATTAGAACGCTCATCGGGAGCAATAACTTAATATTAAATCTTACACAATTACGCTATTTGAAAGCAAGTAATAATCTACTCGAATATTAATATAATGTTGTGCTACTTCAGGAACAACAACAAATTGTTACTTAAAAATATTAGATTACGTAAGAATTTATTCATTATGAGCAAAAACATAATAAATGTTTAGATCTTATACAATTATGCTCTTGAGACAAATTATATTTTGCGGAATATTAATATAACGTTGTGCTTCTTCGGGAGCGACAAAAATTATTTTAAAATATTAAGCTTTATAAAAATTTGCTCTTCAGGAACAATATCTTAATAGTAAATCTAATAAATTACTCTATTCAGGAGCAATATCTTATTTAATATTTATACGTTAGGTCGTCAAAAATAAAACAACATTCTCTTGGATTATTAAATTAATGATGTCACGCTATTTAAAGAAAAATAACATTCTTCTATAATATTAATATAATATTATGCTCTTGAGAGTATTAACATATTTATCAAACTTAGACATATATAAAGTTAATCTTTAGGGTGACATAATATTCTTATAAGATATTAGATTTATAAAATTACGCTCTTCAAGAATAAAATGTATTCTCTTTGAGCAAAATATTAATATAATATAAAGTTGTACTTCTTCTGGAAAACCAACGAAATATTGTTGTGGAATATTAATTTTTATAAATTGATATTTTTCAAAAATACTAACACAATATTATTTTAATTATTGATATTAATAATTAACAATATTCAATAAATATTTATCTACTATTTATCAATAAAAAATATATAATCAAATACAATAGTAAAGAGAATACTAACCATTTGTTAATTCAATTGACTTCATTTCTATATACACAATTTAAACTTTACCTCTGTTCATGTAGTTATTTCTAACGAATGAACCGTAGGATCTTAATTACAGCCATTGGATTTCAAGAAAAATGGGTTTTGAACTTTTTGTCCAAATTTCACGATGATCGGACAATGGATCATTGAAATATCAACGTTTGATCTCAGCTACGCAGACTGTCCAAATTCTTCCAACGAATTCAAAAATAGTTACTATTTACGCAATGATTTCTCAAACATGAACCGTTCGATCCTAATCATAACTGTTGGATTTGAATACCAATGAGTTTTGAAGTTATTGTCCAAATTTCACAATGATCGGACCACGAAGTCTTGAGATAACAATATTTGATCACACTTGTACATGTTGCTCAAATTCTACGAATTTTCTAAACTAACTCTCGGGTTTTCTCTCTATTTTGGATGAGCTCTATCATGCTGATAACGTGTTATGAAACTAGAAAAGTAAAGATAAAAAGAAGAGAATAGAGATAGTCAAAACTCAAGTCTCTAAATTTATTATAACAATGACATTTATTTATAACGTTCCATAAAGAGTTACACCTTATTAGAATACACTCTTCTGAAGTAAGTAGATAACTATATAGACATCTAGATACAACTAAATAGTAATTTATCATTATCTATAATTTTACAATAAATTTACAATTATTGGATTTTCAAAATTTAATATTTGCAATTTTCACATTATTACAAATTTAAACATACAATTAATAAAAGATCCTTAAAACAAGGACTAATTTAAAACCTACCATATTAATTGGACCTTATCAAGTCATTTCATTTGAGAGAATTATCTCTTTTATTTCAATTTATAACCTTTCATATTTTAAAATATACTTATTTTAAAATAATTGATAATACGACTGCTTCTTGAACGTCATTTGGTAGCACAACTATTGTTTGATGATCCATATTTTGTTACTGTATTTGTTTACAAAAGAATCAATAAATATTCTATTAAAATATTAAGGCTTTTTTGTACAAATGGTCCCTATTGTTTGCCTGTACTGCGGATTGATGATATTCTTCTATTTTTGGCAATAACGCCCATATTTCAATCTTTTTTGGCGCAAATAGTCATTTATGTTAGTTTCTATTCAATTTCTTCGTTAAATGAGCGTGTGTAGTAAAATTTGATCTTGGAACAATTTTGAACATAAAAAATAAAGAAAAATTTGCAACAAATGTCCAAAATCTTTCAAAAAGCGTCAAAAAATCCCCAAACCTTCTAATCCTAAAACATGGGTCAGTTTTTGCATATTTTCCAGAAGCAAAGACAGGATTGGAAAGTCAAAATGGTCTTTTTCTCGAAAAACGTGTCGAAAAGAGCAAGTCCTTCGATTTTTTTCATTACACATCATTACACACAGAGTTGTAGTCACAGTTTGTGTTTTGGAGAGAAAATGGTGGCTTTGGCATTTCGATTTCCACTTCTATGATGTGGTTCAAGAGAGAGTTGGGTTTTAGACATTTCAATGGCGGTTGTTGCGTCCGTGGTAATGGTGGGTTTCCATCGTTTCTTCCCAAGGAAATTCAACACATCAGAGATTCTAATGAAATTTTTAATGAGATTCAACACATCAGATATTCTAATGAAATTCAACACATCGTTTCTTCCCTGTCATAAGAACAATGAAGAAGGATTCAGTGAACAGCTAGCAGAAGAGAAGGATCAGATGAATGGAAATGGAGAAGGAAGAAAATGAGAACCAACCGAAAATAACTAAATTTCAAATTGAGGAAAACAGTGTCGTTTGGCTTTGTAACGCCCCAGATTTTCTCAACCACTAAAATAATCTCTAAAATTTTATTTGACGATTCCAAATAATATTTCCCATGCCCTTGAAGGGTTTTAAAAATTTAATTGTTGCAGAAAAATGACAAGCGTGTAAGGGAAAAGGAATTTTCTTCAAAATTTCATAGTTTTGTCTATACCGTGATAGGTGTCGCCACAATTTATTAGACCATCCAAACGAACTCAAAAAAATATGAAATTTAAACTATAGATATTTGGGACTGTATACTACAACATGTAAAAATTTCAAACTTTAGCTACTTCATTTGGTAGGCGAAAAATATAGCCAAAGATGCTTGAAAAACATTCCTGGGTACCTTTAGGCAGCCCGTTCAAACCTCCAAAATAAATTCATCCGATGGAATTTTTAAGTGATTCCAATTTCTGTTATTAGAACACATATAGGGCTTTACATAGAAACTAAATTCACTCAAAAACTTCAACAGTAGAAAAAGTTATGATTTTTTGAAAAGGGGACACTAAGCTGAAAAGTTTGAAAATGAATCTAAGACATTTCCAATTTAAAACTTTGAACGGCAATTAAACCAACATCTTGTCTTTCGTACATATTGCATAATTAAATACTGAATCAAATACTTAAAATAAGTAATTACATCATAATTGACTCGATCATTTCGACGTCTAAACATAAACTATATAAGACTTTCCATGACAAGCTCATTAGTCTACCGCCACCGCATCAACGCCGATCAGTTCAATCTGAAAAATTATTCGTTTGGGGGTGAGTATTTCATAAGAAACACTCAGTAGCAATACTTATGACATGTGAAAAATTTTACTTAAACATGAATTCGACATGCCATGATTTTTTTTTTTGAAACGTACATCATATCATAAACAATGGTAGCCGGCACCACATAACATCATCATCATACGTGATTTCTTTCAATCACAAACATGTTAAAGTGATTACTTTCAATCACTATCATAAGTTCATTCATAAATATGTTTGCATGGCATTAATATAACATCATAATCTTCCCAAAACTTCATTTAAAATCGCAGTAAAAACCATTAAGTAAAACTACCTCAAAACGAGTTTTCGGTTGAAGTTTTGATGAAGAAAAATGGTTTCTGCAGCTTTCCAAACCAAGACCCGTACACTATATCTATAGATGTATATATATAAGGAAAATTTTCAAATTAAAAGCAAGGTTAAGGCCCTCTTCTTTGTTGGCCGAAAATCTGGATCGAAAGTGATGAAAAGTGTTGGAAAATGCTCACCGTTGGACCGAAAGCTGGAAGAAAAGTCTTTGGGATTTTGGGACTGCAATTGCCAAAAGTTGTAGAGAGGATATAGGAGTTTTGATAAGTATTTTAGTGCCAAGTTTTGGGAGATGAATGAGGGGATGTTGCTGGAAAATAAGAAGAAATAAAACAACAAATGGCTGGAGCTTAAGGCCGAATTTTGAAGAGGGAAAAGAGAGTTTTGCTTAACTTAGGAACTGATTTTTTACGGGCTCTTTGTGTAAACGAGTTTGGGGTGGATTTGGAGGAGAAATAGGTTATATTGAGGCTGAAAAAATGAGGAGAGTGGGGAAGAAAGTGGGAAGTTGTGGAGCAGTTAATGATCATGGAGGTCTTTGGTTTTGGTGAAAAACTGGGAAAATATCTACCTTCTTTGGGCATTTTTGGTCCGATTTGGGGGTGGGGTGGGGTGGGGTGGGGTGGGGGTCGGGAGGGGGGAACGTGACCTTATGGTAGGTTAATGAGGTGGAGAAGTTTAGTTACTTGGTGATGGGAAGAAATGGAGTGAACATGGCTGGAAAAGAAATTTCTTTGGACGGTTTCTTCATGTCATGGGAGGCGCTTTTATTTTTGTTTCAGTAGGGGCTGTTTGTTTGATGGTAAATGGCATGATGTAAGGGGTTGTTTGGAGTTAATTATGGGTGAACTTTTGTGCTAAAACTTACAAATTTTGGCATAATAAAGGCGGTTTTTCTTTCTTTGAAAGTTGGACTAGCATAGACCAAAATAAATCAAGAAATTAAACCAAGAACATTTATTCGATGTAGGAAAAATTAACGAAGCTCGGTGATAAAATAATACTTCATTTTTTTTTTTCAATTAAACTTTAAAGCAACCGCGTGCAATATTTAACGTGGCAAAAATATTTAAAATGAACTATAAGGTTTGAAACGACGCCAAGTGTAATATAAAATATTGACGTGAAATAAAAAAATGCGGAAAAAAAAAGTTCGGTTGTTACAGGCTTCAGATTAAATAAGTTTAATTTCGTATTTTTCTGCACTTTTTAAAGTTGTAAAAGGTAAAAACATGTTTTAGTTTATGTTGGCTTTATTACGTGTAAAGAGGAAAGAGAAATCATTATGCTTTTTTTTTTCAACAGAATGTCTGGAAATCTCTTCCACCTTCTTCTCTGCAATTCATCTTCTTCATTACGTTTTATTCTATTTTCTGTTTATCTCCCTCTTTCTTATTCAAATTATTTTAAACTCATAAATATTTGTTCAAGCTTCAGCTCTCTGGCAGTATAAGTTTCTTGATTCTGATTATAGTTTGAATTCCTCCATTATTGGGTTCAAACTATAACATTCCCAAGGAAATTCAACACATCGTGGTGATGGTGGGTTTCCATCGATTCTAATTAGACATTCTGGTGGCTGCGGCGGTTGCGTCCGTGGTGAAGGTGTTATTTCTTATGTTTATGGAAACATAGTGATCATGAATTCTTTGATTTTTTTTTTTCTGTTGTATACGTTGTTAATTTGTACAGATATATGTAGCTATATGCATCTGGTTCATGAAAGAAATCAAGAAGAAGACGATAACAATTTTTTTTCTTTATTTGTTGTTTTTGTTTTTTATATTTTAATTGTTTGAATTAAGGAAATATGAAAAGAGTATGTTTTCCTTATTAAGTACATGCTTGATGGAGTTTAAAAGTTAAAAGTAGTTTTTAATGAGTTTTTGAAAACAAAATTGATGAAATGTTTGGTTGAAAATTTGATAAAAGTTGTGAGTCCTATATGATATGGGGCTGAAAATAAGTTCGAGAAAAAAGAGTTTAAAAAAATAATCCAACCATGCTCTAAAGTCAGTTAAATTAAGGTCTGACAATTGACTTTTGGTTAACTAACGAATATTTGGAAGAAATTCGTGAAAAGGTCCTTCAAGCGTACATTTATTTAAAGGTTTGAGACCCATGTTTTAGGATTAGAAGGTTTGGGGACTTTTCGATAATTTTTGAAAGATTTTGGACCTTTGTTACAAATTTTCTTTTATTTTTTATGTCCAAAATGTTTATAGGATCAAATTGTGCACTACACGTGCTCATTTAACAGAGGAATAGAAAAGAAACTAACAGAAAGAACTATTTGCGCCAAAAAAAAGTTGAAATATGAACGTTATTGTCAAAAATAGAAGGATGGGTCTTCAATCTGCAGTAAAGACAAACTATAGGAACTATTTGTGCATAAAAACCAAAATATTAATGTTACTGAACTCTAAAAAAAATTTACTTTTTCCTATTTGATCTAAGATTTCTATATAATTTCAATATTCACCAGTGTAACGTCTCAATTCGATTATCCAATCTGCGTGTACTGGAATAATTTAATAGCACCATTTATCTACGTTAACATTATTTGCATACGAACATGAAGGAAATTAATCATTAATATACCTCTTCAATTATTTTCAGGAATTAACAATTCGATCAATTTTGTTAATGTTCATTGTGTCTTCTAAGATTCTTACACCTGAATCTCAATAATAAAATTAAAATAGTAATAATCAGTGCTAGAAAATTTTAAAGAGAAGCCTGGTTGAAACTGACTACGGTAGCATGTAACTGATGCCAGATTAGGAATTTTTTGAATTTTGAATTTGAATTATTGAAAATATTTTTGGATATCATCAAAATGAAATGGCCAAAAGTTAAATTGTAAGGTAACAATCCTTAAATATCACTTTTCTAATTATATTTTTTCATGTGTATTTTTAAAGTCCAAGTAATTTTCAAAATTCAATATAGGAATAGTGTATAGGTGTAATTATTCCTAAATAAAATGCCGCTGGCCTTCTTAAGAGTCCCAATCCATGCACTCTACAAGGCTTTTATCGATTCCACAATTTTATTTTTAAAAATTTTGGTTAAAAAGTTGATTCCTAATCTATTTTAAAACCTGAATTTCAAAACAAGGAATTAGTCTTTGCTTTTAATTAAGTGAAAATTACACACATTACTTGTATATTTGAAAATAATTTTAAAATTACAAATGTTATCATTTATTATTAAATATACTGTCTAATATTTTATTTTTTCGATATATTAAAATATTTAGGATAAATTCAAGGCCGGTCATTATTTTGGCACTTATGGGCTCTAAAGTCATATGGCCAAAACTTAAGTCAATTAAAGTCACATTTTAGAGCTAAAAAACCAACATACCCTTAATTGTAAAAATAAAAAAAAAATGCTAATTTTGATACTGTTTTATCGTGATACTGTTTTGTCATGATACTATTTTGTTGTGATATCGCTTTTATAGATAATCTTGTTTTATATAGATAATGTGTTATGATACACTTACACCATACTTTTATCTTTGATATTGATTTATTATGATAATGTTTCAACCTATGATTGCAAAATATTTGATACTCTTTCGACCTATGATATTGTTTCTATTTGTCGAATTTTTTCATTATTTCTAATGATACTGAAATATTATGACAAAATTTCAACCTATGATACTGTTTTAATTTATTAATTTTATCTTTGATACTGTAAAATTATGACAAGGTTGTTTAAGAGTATAATGCAAATGCTTGATACTCTTTCGATCTATAATACTATTTCTATTTGCCGATTTTTTTCATTGTTTCTAATGATAGTAAAATATTATGACAAAGTTTCAACCTATGATACTGTTTCAATCTCTTAGTTTTATCTTTGATACTGTTTAATTATGATAATGTTTCAATATCTTAGTTTTGTCTATAATATTGTTTTATTTAAGTAATGTGCATTATTATACTTTGATATTGTTTAATTTATGATACTGTTTTATTTAAGAAATATACATTAGTATATTTTGATACTGTTTAATCCATTATACTGTTTTATTTAAGTAATGTGCATTAGTATACTTTGATACTGTATAATCCATGATACTGTTTTATCTTTAATACTGTTTAATCTATGATACTATTTTTATTTAGATAATGTACATTGGTGAACTTATACTATACTTTTATCTTTGATCTATTTTATTAAGATAATGTTTCAACCTATGATATTGTTTTATTAAGATATTTTCATGTATGATACTAATATATTAAGATACATTTATCTGTGATACTGTTTTAGAGGATGTATGATACTGTTTTGACAAGAAAAATTAAAGATTGTCATTTTAAACTAAAGAGACGACTTCAAACGGGTAAAATTTATCGTACGCATTGGCTAAGCCACTTGTCTTGACCGTCTCATCGAGACCATTCCGAAAACATATTATAATAAAAATTTTGAGCACATATGCGAATTCTATACCCATTTTTGTTGTGATATCTTTTGTTTTTACGTGATACTATTTTATATGTCTGAAGATCAAACAACACAACATGACTAAACATTAGATGGTGGAACATTTAAGCTCCTATTTACAACAATTAGATGGTGAAGCATTCAAGCTCCTATTTACATAAGATGGTGGAGTATTCAAACTCATATTTACAGCATTCAAGCTCTCCAGAAATTCAAGCTCTTATTTACATAATATGGTAGAGCATTCAAGCCCTCACAAATTCTAACTCCTATTTATATCATATGGTAGAGCATTCAAGCTCCTATTCTACATCAGATGGTGGAGCATTCAAGGTCCTATTTTACATCAGATAGTGGAGCATTCAAGCTCCTATTTACAGCATTCAAATATGTTCTTGCTTCAACATATTGCGAGTCTCACACAGATTCCAACTCTTACCTTTCTTGACATCTCTATTTAATACCAAAATTTTCCCGTTTCTCATACCTATAACCTTTCTCTGGTTCTACCTTTTTAATTATAACATTGAATTGCATACCTGTTAAAAAGGCTGGGATAAAAGAGTGAAGTAGACAACTAAGAGTCAAACTCATAAACTCAAACTTACAGTGCCAGAACTTCAGCCACAATGTGAATGACAACCATATCTTCTCTGAAACTCTAACTAATATAACAATGAAAGTTATATGTTTTCAGTTACTCTCAAATAGAGGTGTCAAGACGGGCCGACCGGCCGAACCTGCATCGGCCCACCCATCTCGACCCAGAACCGCAGGCTGGCCCGTGAACCGGGCGGGTCGTTCACGGGCCGAGAAGGTCGACCCACGGGCTGTTCACGGGCCGAAGACGCCGAACCGCAGGCCGACCCATGAACCGGGCGGGCTATTCACAGCTCGGGCGGTTCAGCCTTTAACCGCTGGCCTATTTTAATTTTTTTTTAATAAATGGGAGAGCCGTTTAAAGTGAAAGATGTAACATATGCGTGTTGTTTTAGTTTTTAAATACATAAAAATAGAAATTGAATTAAAAAATTAATAAATGTGAATTTATCATTGTTATTTATTTTTTATTTAGTAATTTAACACATTTTTGCTATATATGTAAATATTTTTTTATAATTACAATAGGTAACTAAATTTTTTAGTAATTTCTAAAAAATTAATTTTTTATTCTTACGGGCCGAACTAGGTGAATCTGCGGCCCATATGGGTTCGACTCGGATGGGCCAACGGGTGGGCCGAGCTCGTATTCAATTTTTGTAGGTGGGATGACCCGGCATGCAACCCGCCGTGGTGCGAGCTTTTTCTAATGCGGGCCGTCACCGGATTTCATCAAAGGCGGGTCGACTCGGCCCGCCTGACCCGGATTGACACCTCTACTCTTAGACATCATCAAAATGGAAAACCAAAAAGAGCTTACCCGTCCTTCTTCAAAAATATTGTTTCATATTTGCATGATTAATCCAGAAGACTTTCATGCTGCACAAAGCCACAAATATATGAGAGAGAGAGAGAGAGAGAGAGAGAGAGATTGTGCCACAAATCCTGACACTAGTTGGCTCAAGCACTTGGAACAACCAAGAAATCAATTGGCGGGGTATAAAGAAGAAGCATGGAATTTTAATTGCATCGTAGAAGAAACACTCGCCAGAGGTCGTCGGAGGTGTAGGAGGTTGTTGCAGAGGTGGGAAGGTTGTCGCCGGAGATGGAGGATGTTTGTGGAGTTGGAAGATTGTGCCAATGGAAACTATGGTTAAAAAGGATGATTTTGAAATTAATTTCAAATATTACTGTAAAGTATGACTTAATCACAATTTTGAAAAAACGTTTTGACATAATTTGAAACAAGTCATGTGGAGATGACTTATTAACAATTTTCAAATATTTAAACAAAACCCACTACTTCATTCTCGCACACAATATTAAACAAAACCCACTACTTCCTATTGTTATATTGAATCCCAAAATAGCATGTTTCCTCCATTTTGAAGTAGAATTCCCAATATTTTCGCCTATTCTCTGTTTGTGAAAACCCTAAAACTGACATTGAAGAATTAAATTAATGGATACCCCAAATTATAGAATGTCATTAACCAAAGTGGACTCGCCAATTGAGATGAAGGAGAATGTGATTTGTTTGGATACACCAGTGTTCAATTATTTTGGTCTAGGTTGAAAAAAAAGTCGCTAGAGAAACAAAATCGGTCTGATTTTAATGTTTCCAGTTGCTGGTGCATTAATTATTCAACCTCAAAAGATTTTTCAAAATATCAAAAGTCTGGTACAACGAATTTAGGCAATGTAGACCAAAGGATGAAATTGAAGAAGACTCTGTGTATCTTGAACCATTCGAAATATGTAATTTTTTTTAATTAATTTCTAAAATTGGAATAAATGAAGTTTATATTACATATTTCCTTTTGCATTTAGTTTCCTTAACTGTGTTTTGTACTATTGTTGATGACTTTGTAGTGTTAAGTTCTTTAGTGTTGCTTGTAAATCTCCATTTATCAATTTTAACATGAAGTGGTACTATGAGGTTTGATTGACTATTACATTGATGTCAATTGTGTTTGGTGACTTGTTTGACTATCATGTAACATGAAATAAAGCATATGAGCATTTAAATGCAATTATTCCTTCTTTAAACATTGTTGATTTGCAATTGACACAAGCTCAATTGTTATGATTTGTGCTATTGTAAGCTTTATTTGATAAATTGGAGAGGCTTACCTTCTATTTTTGTAGTGATAAGTTTATACATATCCTAGGCTTGGTTGTTGTGTAAAATGTTACATTTCATGCCGTTTACAACTGCCCCTATATCATGTGTAACATGTAGTGATACAAATGAGCTACAAGTGTTAGTTCTGATTTTGCCAAATGAGCCATGTGTTTTTTCTAGACTTGTTTACATTTATGTGTCAGAAATGAGATTTATGTGACATTTTTGTAACATGAAGTATCATATTTGAGGTTTTACCTTTTACACTTGATATTATAATGAGGTTTATTTGAGAATTTTGGTTTAGCCTAATATCCTTGAATGTTTTTATATTGTTGCCTGTAAATGTCTACATATCATTTATAACATGAAGTGTTACCATATGTTTGATTGAGTGTTCAATTGATGTTACCTATTTTTTATTGACTTGTTTGCCAATCACGTAATATGAAATAAAGCAAATGAGCATTTAAAAGCAGTTATTCCTTTTTGAAATGAAGTTGATTTGCAATTGTCTTAATCTGAATCGTTATGCTTCGTGCTATTATAAGCTTTGTTTGATAAATTGGTGCTTTATCATTCTCTTGTTATAGTCTTATGTTTTTATATATTCTGGGATTGGGTGTTTTGTAAACATTACATATCTTTCTTTTCTTAATTTACCCATCCTATTTGTAGTTGGTGAATTTGTCCCCATATCATATGTTTCACAAATTGTTACAAATGTGTTCTTGTGTGAGTTTTGCTTTTAGCTAATGGATTTCAGCTGATTGTGTAGGTTCTGAGACATTTTTTTCTATGTAACATCTTTGCTATGCTAAATGTACTGGGTCGTAGATTGAGGACTAGGATTATTGTATACATCCTAATGATAGGATTGGAGCGAGAGTATTGGTGTCCGTACCCTCACAACATAATTATGTGTCTAAACGAAACGATGAACGGTGCACAGAAAGAGTTTTTCAGTATTACTTATTTTGGGAACTTTCTTGACCTAAATGAAATCTATCTTCAACATCAATTGATATACAAGATGTTATTGATGGAGGTGAATCTATCAAATCAACAATAAAGACGTCGAGGAAGTTATTAAGGACATGCTTGCCAACTTAAAAGATGAAGACGTTAATTTTTATCTCATAACATTGTATCTCTTCACCTTGCTATATATAAAACATATGACATATGCCACTTTTAGTCTTGTCGAATCTATGCACACTGATAGATATGCATGGGAAGAAGAGCTTTTTAACATTACATTCAGTTATTTGAAGATTGTTTTGACAAACCGTGCATATGATGAGGCTTCTAAGAAGGATATATTCACATACAAACTCTACGGGTTCTCTCTTGCTTTCCAAATTTGGACTTATGAAGTTGTCTCTATAGATGGAAAAATCTACATAAGGTTTCATCACACTTGGCCACTTGTCTTGAATTCGACTAATACAACAACACGTGTAATGACTTGTCAACTAGGGAAGCCCAATTTCAATTTACCCGATGTGTGTGAATTTCTTTCATACATTTGTTAACTAGTTGTTAGTGTTGACTAACTTTTGTCAAATTTCATATTTTTGTTGTATAATATTTGTTACATATGTATTAATGTAGATGGAGGGGAGGGGCATTCTACCAAACAAAGAAGAGGGAGGGTCTCCGTATCTTGTTGGGTTCTTTGAAAGCTTGCAGCAACACACGATAATAATGATGATTTTGTCGACCCTCCTATTATGACGTTAAAGAGGTTCAATGCATTGAGCACCTTCAAAGTTACAATGCCTCAAAAAAAGTCCAAATTAGATGCGAAAGAGGATATTGATATCTATAAATAATCATACGTTACAAATTACTATCGTTCATATTATTTAGTTTGTGCTTAATCAATATTCTATTTTAATGTCATTGTTTATAGGTATATCGCAGTGTCTGTAAGAAGAAATTAAGTAATCTCATGATGGATACATGATTGCAGCAAGACCGAATAATGTCCCAACAAATCGATTTGAAGTTTGACATTAGGGCACTTCCTCATGACTCTGATGCAAAGTTTGATAGGTTTATGGACGAGTTAAGGGAAAAACTTATGGCAAAGTTAGGTATTGAAGTTCATGGAAAGCAGCTAGTTGTATTCATTGATCATGTTAATTTCATAACAAAGGTAAGTGTAAGCTTTATATTACAAGTCTACGTCCTAATAACATATTATGTTCTAATTATCTTCATCAAATATGATATATACATATTCTATTCTTTCTTATTTAGGTAGATGTTTGGAAAATGGTCCGATTAATTCGATAAAAGACATCCCTGATGTGGTGTGCTAAACCACCCGAGTCTAGTACCGAGAATGACCCCCCTAAATCTAGAAAGGGACACAGATTGCCGTGATCATGAAAGCTTTTACGATCGTCTTGATGATACATTTTACATAGACATTGTGATGAAACAGGTTGAAGAGATCATTAGGATAGTGGAAAATCCAAATCATTCTGATACGAAATTCAAGTGTATTTTCAATAGGCGCAACTGAATCATTTCAAGTAATGTAGACCACCACACTGAATAAAAACCATTAACCTCTTGTGATGTTTCTAATCTTCTTATCCAAATTGACTGTGAAGATACTAGCGATGTTCATGATGCGACAACAACTGGAATGCCAATAAAACGACAATGAAGACCTGGCATTTTAACTAGATCACCATATCTGAACGGACATCAATATGTTTCGGATCATAATCAAACCTTTGGTTTGATGCATGTGCATTCCAGGCTGGGTTGGTTCCACCTTCTATTAAAGATGTAAACTTTTGATGGCTGGTTTCACGTAGATATAGGTCTGATAATTTGTAAGAAAATATTTTTGTATATATTAAGTATTCAGCACATTCTGCTGAATCTTTGCGAGACGCGATAACAATTTCTCTATGATCTGCATATACATATTAAATATGTTAATCCAAGTCATTGAACTGTTCTTCGTATCAAATTATCAATTTAATTACTTTACATTTTTCACGTCGGATAGACAAGTGTTTTTACTACATTAGAAATATGGCCACGTTCAATCGAGAAATTACATTAAAGGCTACGACAATAGACATCTTTTTTGACAGCATGGCCAGGAAACCCAACATTAGTGAAGGATGCCAATGTAATTGCTAGACATGTGTCCCTAATCGAATGTCCATTGGGAGAATATTTGCATTGTAACACACTATGGGCAGAGGTTGATCACATATTGATGCCCATTAGCCCATTATGATGGGTGCCCATGCCCATTGGATCTTGGAACATTTTGACATCAAAGAAAGATATTTAAATAGTTTCAACTCATGCTGGTTGACGATAAGAAATATAGAAGTTAGGGAAGACGTGCAAGCATTTGCTTTTGTCATCCCTCACCGATGGTAAAAATTGATGTATAGCAACCTTTAATTTTTAAGTAAGTGTAGTAGATTGAACCTCTTGTTGTCAATGTTGTACACGACATCCCTCAACAAAATAATGGGTTAGTATTTAATTTATGATTTTTTTTTGCATCACATCTCCTATAAGCAGTTTGCCATTATATTAACGCCGCAAATTTTCTGTTCCAAAGACCAACTACGATATTTTTGTCATAAGTATGCTAAACATACAATGAATGGGAATATACAAGAAATGCCAAATCCATTTAATGCTACACTTGAAAGGATGCACTTGGCATCTCTATTATATAAACATGGAATGGACAAGCTGAGAGAGAGATAAGAATAAGATCCCGATTTTACGTTGAGGAGGAAAAAGAAGGTAGCGAGAAAAAGAACGCAAACTAGGAGTAGCACCATCCGATATTGTAATATTTTTGTTTTGTTAATTGAACTATAATATTTCCCTAGATGTGGCAAATGGACCGAGCATAGCATGTGGGCTCGGCCTATCTAGGCTCGGCCCATAATGAACTCGGGCTCGTCATGGGGACGAGATCGAGCTAAAAAAAAGGATCGAGCTTGTTTGGCTTGGCAAAAAGACGAGCTGGCTCGTCAAGACTCATGGGCAATCGTCAAATGGGCTCATGGTCCAATGGTCATTTTTTTGTGACTGTGACGATCCATCCAACAGTCACAAAAAATTGACTATTTGAGCATCAAATAGTCACTTAAAAAAGTGACCATTTGATGCTATTTTTTGTTTTTGTTTTTGTTTTCAATTTCATAATTTTTTCTTATAAATAACCCCTCCAAACTCATTTTTCACACATCGATCTCTCAATCTATTATATACTCAATTTCAACAATAATTCTCAAATATCATTATCTCTCAATATTAGTTTATAATTATTTATCTCAAATTTCGTTGTTTGATTACCTCAATGTTAGTTTATATTTATAATTTTTTACTTCTTCTAATATATTTCTAATTTTCTACCACATCTACTACTCTTCTCTATATAATTTATTCAAAATGGCTAACAATCAAAGTTATGTTAATTTCAGTGGTCTTAATGACATTACAATACCTCGCAATAGTGTTGATGAGTATGGTAGCACTTATTCGATTGATTTGGATGACATTCAAGAAGATGTCGACACACATACAAATACAACAATCGATTCTAGCACTAAACGAAAAGCTAGAAAACAAAAGACTAGGTGCTACTAGCATTTTGAGTTGGTGCACACTTGTAAACTAGTAGACCGAGTTCCTGAGCACAAAGTACAGTGTAAACACTATAAAGAGAAGTTAGCGTGGAAAAAAGGAATAGACACAACCCATCTAAAGAGACATTTAAAAAGTGTGTGTTCAAATATAGAGAGTTGGAATCATACCAGGCACAACTTCAGTTTGGATCTCCTAAAGCCGGTTCTAGTGGTACCCCCAATCTAAACAATTGGGTATATTCACAAGATATCATGTGCCACGAAGGAAATATCCTCTCACACCTCAATCAAAGTAGGAGTTTGATTAAGCTGCAATTTGTCCTCACATGGCACCAATCTAGGTATAAGACCATGTCGAATAGGGTCGACAGGTTGAGGAGGAGCCGACAGAAGCTCCTAGAAGAAAGATACTGTTGAAGGCTAAATAGTCTCTGAAGACTCAAACACCTCGCCCAAAGCTGAAGTAATAGACCGGATCCTAGCTCGAATACGTCGTCCCTGAATTATAGAATGGAAGTATTAGGTGTTATGATCACCTTCACAAGTCCAACGTGCTTCTGTCTTTTGTTTCCAAAAGGCCTCCTCAATAGATAAAGTACGGTTTAGAACTGCCTGAGCTTGATGCAAAGTATCACGATGGGAAGGAGAATGATCTCTATCATGGTCTAAATCTACCTCGTCCACCCTACACTCTACATCCCTAACCTTATGAAAAATATCACCAAATACATGTCGATTCCACCAACAAAAGCCTTGTTTGAACCTCAAAATCTTCTCCGAGAGAGCAACCATTCCGTTAGATGGGTAGGAAATGACCACTTCTGAGATACAAAGCTCAATAAATCGTGATGCCTAGACCAAACATTGAAGAATAGAAAATGACAAGGCCCCAAATCATCATCATAAGACCAGCTGGATCAGAAAAGGTGAGTGATTAGACGTGTTTCGGTTCAGATGACAAAAATCGAGAACAAAAGGAGGCAACCAGTGAGTTAATCAAAACTCTGTCCAGACGTTTCCAAACCCTCCCATTTGTCCACGTGTACTGACTGCCAGAATACCCTGCATCTATCAAACTACAATCCATATTCATATCGCAAAGTCAGAAGTGCCCCTATCACAAGTATTTCCACCAGTACATTCACCATTGTGAGTGATCACATTAAAGTCTTTCCCAACTAGCCACGGCCCATCCACAGAAAGGGATATCTGGTGAAGACCCACCCATAAATTCCTACGCCCAACCAGTGAGCAAGAAGCATAGATTGGAGTAATAAACAATGGTATGGCTTGTCTAAGATCCTCAACTTTAATGTAAAAGGAATTGGGGATAATCAACAATCGAAGTAACAATATTCTCCAAATTCCAAAAACACCAAATCTTATCCAACCTATTCTATAATCCCACATCAAAAGAGAGAAATCGTCGGATAAAGTCAAAGTTCTTCTTTAAAAAAAATGGCACCAACACCACCAAAAAATACACAAGATGAAGTTGAACCAATTTCTTAAGTCATCGACGAGTGGCAATACTGCCCACACCTCTTACATTCCAGATGATAACACTCATAAAAAAGACTAGCTCTATGTGACGAAGCTGTTGTTTGACTACGAGTCACCCATTTGACTGGGCGCGTGATATTAATAACTTTTGGATTTTTTTTCCTCTGCATTGCAGAAACCATCGGCCTCCTTCCGCTCATCAAAACCAACCAAGTCATCATAAGAATTCTTGTGAAAGTGCCTCTACTGATGAACCTCTATCTGAATAGAGCTAGAAGTATCTGAAGGAATTGAAACCTCTACACTGAGGCGTGAATTGACATGTGGATCAGTATAAAAAACTTGGCTATATTGGCTCTGACAAAATAGGAAACTCACGAGGGACGGACATCATATGATCGAATAGTGGATCGAAAAAAACAGCATAATGAAAGGGCTTTGAAGCCACAATGGTGGGAATAGTAGGTCTAGGCTGATGGGTGGGCCCCACATGAACCACTAGAGGTGGTAGAACAACTAAAGAAGAACCATCAATTGGGACCCACTGCCGATGAACCTCAACAACAACCTTATTTTCTTTATCCTTTTCGACCCTATCAACAATAGGCACCAAAGCATCAACAGACTTAGTAGCCAAAACAACGACAGGCTTAGGAGCCGAAGTAACAGCAGGCTTAGGAGCGGAAGTAACAAAATGCTTAGTAGCATGGGTAACAACAGTATCTACTGGTGGGGCACCCACCCTACACTGATCAATAACATTGCCCATATGACGGTACTTAGCACAAAAATGTGACAGCCTCTCATATACAATAGACTGCCAAAAACTACGAGATTCACCCCGATCAATCCAAATCCTATCTGGGAGCTTATGCTCTAGATTCACCTCAGCACAAATCCTGGCTTCACTAGGCCTCAACAAATCAGCAGTAGCCTCATCAATCCTCAACGGCACCACCACAATTTTAGATAAAGAAAATAAAAATTTTTTTGCACGTAAATAAACAGGTAATAAAAGAAAATATATCCATACATGGGCAATGGGGGTCTCAGCATCAGGGTAGAAATCACAAGTCTACTTAAGTATACGCATAGGGCAACCCATAATAAACCATAGTGGTTTCAAAAATAAACGACTATAATCATCCTCATGCGTTAAGTGTATCAGTATGTACTTGTAATCTATAAGACCAAGTTTAAAATCACTACAAAACCAGTTTTCGTAAACTATTACGTACCTCCACCATTTTGGGTTTGCGGTGCAAAAACTTGCCAACAAGTGTAAACTTGAATAGCTTGGCAAGAGAAGCTTCATCATCAGAAGAAATAACCAATGTGGGCTCACCACGATGCAAATATGGCTCCTTAGCTACAAACTGGTGACAAGTAGAATCAGGAGAAGAATGAAAAAAGAAGCAAATGACTTTTCAAACTACACTCAGCTGAAGAAATATTCTGCCGATCAGTGACAATTGCATCATAAGCTAATTTTCCTAAATTTAGTGCAGACTGAGCTTCTTGTGGCAAAACAGGTGGTCAGAGATGATCGGTGGCAGCATGGGCGACACGTGGCGTGTGTGACATGCACTTCACGTGCGGGCTGAGAAGGACGCTTGCTGCCAGCTGGAATTGAATCAATTGGCTGGCCACCAGAGGTCAGAATAGAGTTACCGACGTCTGTAGGATCCAACATTCGTGGTCCCATGAGGTGGGACCCACCAATTGAGCTGCAATGCGTACTCAATTTTGCACGGATCCTGAGGTTGGTGAATCGATCCCCAAGGCATGGTTGGGGTCGCCCAAGGCCGGTGAAGACATGGGAGTGGTCTACCGGCGTGGGATCCATCCAATTGGGCAGTAGCGCTAGGGTTGAAACCTAGGGCAGCCGCGGTTGAAAGCTATTCGGAGGTTGTGGTGGCTTTTTCTGATGGCATGGGGCCGATTGTGGGACGTAGGGTATTGGCCGAGGGTAGTCCGCACTCGGTGGAGATGAAATTTGGTGGTTTTGGAGGTGGTCCGAGATCCTTGGAATACGTGCCATCCATGAATTGTGTAGGGTCTTGTGAGTCATGTTCTCATTGTTTTACTGGGTGTTTTATGTGAACTTAATTTTAAAACGTAGATTTGTAGTTTTACTTTTGACAATGCCGGCCCCAACAATATTGTAATTGAAAATTAATTCAACATTTCAATTCAAAATTTGATGGTATTTTATTTCACATTTGTTGTGTATGTTATGTTTTTAATTTAATTCTGAAAGATGGGTTAAAATATATAGATGTAAAATTACAAAATATTAGATACTCTATTAATTATATTACGGTCTCACTAGCTAGAAAACAAGTTTTTATTGCTCTATGTGTTAAAAATAGACTTCAAAAAAAAAGTTTTTGTACTAATGTAGGCCATAAGTGGAATTCAATATATCTCATACTTGAATCTTGTAAAGGGTAAGAAGATTGCATTAATACATATTATAACGGCTGACGCTCATACGGTCCAGAATATAATTTGCAAATATATGATTGGAAAATATCTGCTCATGTTAGAAAATTTTGAAAGTTTTTTTGACGCAACAAATACATGTTCACGTGTATATGTTGTGTGATGAACACAAAATATTATTTATCATTCAAACTAATTAAATTTTCTTAACCCGAATAATTTTTCTTGAATTAATTTTGGGTTAATTGTAAACCAATCGGATTAAATATTAAAAAAAAACTATCAAATTTAACATTTTCTCGGCCCTTTGTTTCAGTCAATTTAATTAGCTTAGTGTCAACCTTTTATCTGCCCATTTATTCTCTCATTTTTAGCCCAAAACCCGAATCACCTAACTGCTAGAAAAACACCCCAAACGCTAAATTAATCCATGCCATAAGTTCACTCCAAGCAGCCCCTTAAACCAAGTAAAAACTGCCCATGTTGTCCCCCATTTCTCAGCCCATTTCCCCACTTTCAGCACCTTCCAATCCACTTAATATGCAGCCAAACTACACTCAATCTCTACAGAAAACCCCCTCCAAGCTGCCCCAAAACCAAGCAGAACATGTAATTCTTTCCCCCTTTAATCAGCCCATTTTCTCTCTTTTTCTACACATATCCACCTCTCCTTATAATTGAAAAAACGTCCACACTTGCCAATCTTTTTCCTCACTTTTTAACCACCCATGAAGCTGATTTGTTCCCTCCTTTTTCCACCAAAAATCGGCCAACTGCTTTCTCCCCATTCAGTCTAGATTTCAGCCCCCAAAATCACTCATCAGCACCATTTATTTCAAGTCCCATTTCCAACCAGAAAGCAGAAATTATCCTATATTTTCCCTATTTTCTCTCTCACTTTGGATAACACAAAGTCTCCCCCAAGTTTCCCTTTTCAGTCCCCAAAATTAAAGTCCCTTTCTGTTAATCTCGACCCAACAACTGCTTCCCATACACGAATTTTGTCCCAGATTTTCCTCATCTTTCCTTATAGATTTTTCCCTTCTTTTTTTTTATACATTTCACCTCCAGCAGTAGGGACTCCATACCATATTTCGGTCCCATCATTATCCTTTTTCTTTCCACTCTCCAAACTTGGCCAGCAAGACCACATTTTCCTTCAGTTTTTGGACATCATTCCATGTCATTGAGTGAAATTAACTCATGCGTGATTAATATTGATTCCAACAACACCATTTCTCATAGTTTTAAGATATTCAAGTTTGCTTTCAAAGGTCATAAGTGTATATTGAAGTTCTCCCCAAGATATTGATTCTCTACCATTTATTTGAACAACAATGGGTGTATATTATTCATCTAAACCAGCTAATACTTGAGTGATAAGATCTGAATGTGAGATGGTCTTACCAGCAATTTCAAGGTTATCAGCCAGAAGTTTGACAGTGTTGAGATACTGATCTATATTCATGGAACCTTTAATTGTTTTTCTGAATCTCACCAGTCAAGAAGATGATCCTAGACTTATTTTGAATACTATAGCTTCCCTTCACTGCAGTCTAGAGCTGGTTTGAGTTGCTGGATCCCATGACTCCCATGGCTATTTCAGGTGTCATTGATGAGTAGATCCAACCCATCAGGAGCTAATATGTAGATCTCCACAGACTATATTCTGGAGTTAGAGTCATCTCAATGGTTGTTCTTGCATTTCCAGTTACTTGAGTGCTAATGTATTCTGGGGGCACAGCTTTGTGCCCAGAATAAAGTCTTCCAAATTATGTCCACGAATAATAGGCAGGATCATGTTCTGTTATGAGAGAAAGTTGTTCTTGTCAAGCTTGACAGAAGGTGTTTGAGTTAGGTTAACACCAAAAGGTGAGAGATGGTTGCTTCCCTGCAATGGAGGCACCGTTGAACTTGAAACAAATGTGGGTGAGGATGGTTGGTTCCCTGCAATGGAGGCACCGTTGAACTTGAAACAAATGTGGGTGAGGAGATTGGATTGGCATTTTGATATGTGTCACTGGCGTTGGCCATTTTAACTCTGATACTAAATTAGAGTTTATATGAAATGGATATATATTTTAGGGATAAATAGCACAAAACGTCCCTACCTATTGAGGGTATTGTGGAAAACGTCCCTACCTTCTAAATTTTGACAATTTTACCCTTACTTCTTTGGATTTCTTTCCCAAAAGTCATTGGGTCAAAAATCGACCATTAACATAGGGGTAAATAGGGATGGCAAAAAACCCGTCCCGACCTGTCTCGCTATGCCCGAGCCCTAATGGGCGGAAATCCCTTGATTACTAAGCGGGCGGGGGGGCGGGGATCATGATCCCGCCCGCCTTACCCGAACCCGCCCCGAATAGTTTATTTTATTTTATTTTTATATTTTAAAATTTAAATTGTATGTAAAAAATGAAAAATAATATAATTAATTAATTAAGCAGGACGATAAATGGGGATTTTCTTATACCCGCCCGACCAAGCACCCGCTTGCGATCCCCGCCCGCTTTTCAAAAATTCCCGACAGGACGGGTATGGGAATGGCCGACCCGCCCGAACCCGCCCGTTGCCATCCCAGGGGTAAATTAGTCCAACCACTTTTTCACATATATATTACTTCTTTTAAAATTGAGAGCTTCCATGCAATTTCCAAAATTGCAGCGGCGAGCTCAATCCCCCAAATCTAGCCCACATTTACGAACTTCAAAAGGCGTGCATCTCACCTCCTTCTTCTCTGGTGAGCTCACCTCCTCCTTCGTGGCTGAGATCTCTTGCCAATCTTTTCCTCACTTTAACCACCCATGAAGTCGACGTTCCTCCTTTTTCCACCAAAATCGCCAACCGGCTTTCCATTCAGCTTGATTTCCCCAAAATCACTCATCAAGACCATTTATTTCAAGTCCCATTTCCAACCAGAAAGCGAAATTATCCTATATTTTCCTATTTTCTCTCTCACTTTGAATAACACAAAGTCTCCCCAAGTTTCCTTTTCGGTCCCAAAATTAAAGTCCACAAGTCCCTTTATGTTAATCTCGACCCAACAACCGCTTCCCATACACGAATTTTGTCCCATTTTCCTCATCTTTCCTTATAGATTTTTCCTCTTTTTTTTATACATTTCACCTCGGAGGGCACTCCATACCATATTTCGGTCCCATCATTATCCTTTTTCTTTCCACTTTCCAAACTTGGCCAAGAAGACCACATTTTCCTTTCGGTTTTGGACATCATTCCATGTCATTGAGTGAAATTAACTCATGCGTGATTAATATTGACTTCATATGGTGATATTCAAGTTTGCTTTCAAAGGTCATAAGTGTATTGAAGTTCTCCCCAAGATATTATATTGATCTATACTCATGTAACCTTTAATTGTTTTCTAAATCTCACCGAACGGAAGATGATTCTAGACTTATTTTGAATACTACCTTCACCGCTAGCCTAGAGTCGCATAGGTGTTTGAAGTTAGGTTAACACCAAAGGTAGAGATGGTTTTCGCAATGGAGGCACTTGAACTTGAAACAAATGTGGGGAGGATGGTTGGTTCTCAATGGAGGCACTTGAACTTGAAACAAATGTGGGTAGGAGATTGGATTGGCATTTTGATATGTCATGCTTGGCCATTTTAACTCGATACTAAATTAGAGTTTATATGAAATGGATATATATTTTGGATAAATAGCACAAACGTCCCTACCTATTGAGGGTATTGGAAAACGTCCTACCTTCTAAATTTTGACAATTTACCTTACTTAAGGATTTCTTTCCCAAAAGTCATTGGTTCTAAAAATCACCATTAACATAGGGGTAAATAGGGATGGCAAAAACCGTCCCTGACTGTCTCGCTATGTCCCGAGCCTAATGGGGAAATCCTGATTTACTAACGGAGTGCGGGCGGGATCATGATCCCGCCCGCCTACCGAACCCGTCGAATAGTTTATTTTATTTTATTTTTATATTTTAAAATTTAAATTGTATGTAAAAATGAAAAATAATATAATTAATTAATTAAACGGACGATAAATGGGATTTTCTTATACCCGCCCGACCGACCCTTGCTGATCCCCGCCCGCTTTTCAAAAATTCCGACGGACGGGTATGGGAATGGCCGACCCGCCCGAACCCCCTTGCCATCCCTAGGGTAAATTAGTCCAACCACTTTTTCACATATATATTACTTCTTTTAAAATTGAGAGCTTCCCATGCAATTTCCAAAATTGCACGGCAGTCTCGTCCCCAAATCTAGCCCTGCTTTCGAACTTCAAAAGGCGATCTCACCTCCTTCTTCTCGGTGAGCTCACCTCCTCCTTCGTGGCGAGATCTCGCTCTCTTAATTCTTCACCATCGGTTTGGACTCGACCCCACCTTCATGGCCTCGGCAAGATAGGCTCGTGGTTGCGCTACTACTCCTTGAGAATTGACCAAATTGCCCATATCATACCCATTTTCAGCTGCAAAGAGATAAAATTTTAAGCTCTCCTTGAGTTCTAGAAATCTCGGCAAAGAGATAAAATTGCCACATTGACGAAGAATTCGATGCAAATAGAAAGCACCGTCCATTTCACTCACACAATCCACCGTAAGAAATACGTAAGAGAATTAGAAAGGGCAAATTTGTGGCGGATCAAACGAGAGAAAAACTATTATTTCATCACATGTATCCCATCAAATTAAGGAACCAAAACCTACCAAGAAACAGCTTTTATTTAACCAAATCAAATCATAAAGAGGAAAAAATTCAAACGAAACCCAATATTAAGCGATGCATACCACCACATTAATTGGGGAAAAAAGCTCTTAAATAATCAATCTTTATTACACCCATATAGCTAAAAAGCTCGTCGCGCCACCAATTAGCAAAATTAGCAATGAAAATTCGTAAAGTACCCCATGAGATTTATGCGGCAAGGTCGAGCTCCACGAATAATTCATACATCGCCCCAAATCGGCGCTTTCCGTGCAGTATAGCAGAGCGGTGGACTTGGGGTGCGTGACGGCACCGCCACGATATCGCTGCCCCACCGGTCCTCGCTTCAAAACTTCGACGCCATCCCTCCGCTAGATTTGGAGACGGGCTCGTCAGTCAATTTTGAAAATTGTATGGAAGCCTCCCAATTTTAAAAGAAGTATTATATATGTGAAAAAGTGGTTGGACTAATTTACCCCTATGTTTATGGTCGATTTTTGGACCCAAGGACTTTTATGCAAGAAATTCAAGAGGTAAGGGTAAAATTGCCAAAATTTAGAAGGTATGGACGTTTTCACAATACCCTCAATAGGTAAGGACGTTTTGTGCTATTTATCCTATATTTTAGCTCAAGAAAACTTACACCTTTAAGTGTGTGTGTGTATATATAAATCCCAATGACCAAATATAATAGATTAACACAAAGTCTCCCCAAGTTTCCTTTTCAGGTCCCAAAATTAAAGTCCACAAGTCCCTTTATGTTTGCGATCTAAATTTGGTTTGAGTTGTTGGATCCCATGATCGCCATGGCTATTTCAGTGTCATTGATAAGTAGATCCAACCCATCGGGAGCGTATATGTAGATCTCCATGAGACTATATTCTAGAGTTAAAGTCATCTCAATGGTTGTTTTTGGATTTCCAGTTACTTGAGTGCCAATGTATGTTGGAAAATAAGTGAATGAAAAGTTTAAACTCTTCATTTGTTTGAGACTTTCCATCTTCTCATCCTTTCATATTTTGTAACCTTAGTAACTCTCTTGTTAATGATGGATTTGGAATTGGAAGGTCACTCTAAGGCCTATATAAGGATGTCCATTTTCATCATTCTTTACACAACAATTCAAGCATTTTCTCTCTTCCTTCTGTTTCTCCAAGTTTTCTTTTAGATGTGATATAGTTAAGGCGAAGAGGTCGGTTCATTTGGTACAACCAGTTCTATCGTTGTATCACGGGAGACAGACGTTCATAACCTACGGTAGGGGACTTAACTGTTTTAAGGAAACCCGGACCAGATGTTTTAATTTATTAGCATTTCTTTTCAATTCCCAGTTTTCCAGCTCCAACTTTTATACATTTGATTTAACCTGTTGGGGAAGTACCTGACTGGAACTTTGTTGAAACTTTCTACAGTAAATTGCAAGGGTAACTAATTTGGAAAACAAGTTCCCATAAACATTATTGTTTATACTGTTTAAATTTTATTTAAAATTGGAACTAAATTTTCTTCTTGTTTCCAAAATGACAACTGATCGAATTACTCAAGTTGTGGCTTCGAAAACCAAGCTGAGCTCTTGTGCAAGTCCATCTGTGAACGATCAGGCACAAGTGCCAAGTTTTTCTGTGACCAAACTATGGCTCCAACGGTCATGTACTGTTCTAGTTAATTATGGAGAAAATCGAGAAGTTCAATGGATTGAATTTCAAAAGGTGGCAGAAAATGCTATTTTATCTAACCACCTTGAATCTTACGAGATTCTTGATGAAGATGCTCAAACTCAAACAGGTGAGAGAGACATTACAATTCGATTGAAAGCTTGAAACATTCGATTTCCTATACCGAATTATGTCATGAATGACTTGATGATTCACTATACAACGAGTATAGTACAATGAAAACAATGAAAGAATTGTGGGAGTCTCTAGACCGCAAATATAAAACTAAGGATGCGGGGCTAAGAAATTCATTGTTGGCCTATTCTCGATTATAAAATGGTAGACTCAAACCCGTGATCGATCAAGAACAAGAATTACAAGTGATCTTGCTTGAGATTCACGCCAGAGAATGAGTTTGAGTGAAAACTTCCAAGTGGTAGCTATTATTGAAAGCTACCTCCGACATGGAAAGATTTCAAATATTATCTCAAACTCAAGAGATATGATAATTTGTACTTTTAAACGCTTTCATTTTCACTTATGATTGAGTTTTCTTGATTTGTGTATTCGCAAGACCGGAAGGCTTTGTCAAAGGGCCTAAAGCTGCTAAGGAGAGCTTGGAATTTAAGTGGTCCACTTGTGACCTCCCTCCTCACCGGAAGCCTTTTAGTTGCGTGTTATTCAAATCAACAAGATGAAAAAAATCAAAGTGTTGAGAAGTAATTACAGTGGTGAATATGAATACCATTTGTTGAATTCATGCACAACACGGAATTAAACATGAAACAACAAAGACCTTATTCATCTCAAGAAATGGTGTTGTTGAACGGAAAAATAGAACATTGAAAGAAATGATGAATGCAATGTTGTTAAGTTCGGATTACCTTAGAACATGTGGGAGGCCTCGGTTTGGTTTCTTCTTCAAGTTTGTATTCTGAAATTATTCTGTTTATTTGTTTCCTATTCTTTTTGTTATTGTTCACTTATATTTTATTGAAGTTTATTAGTTTAAAATTTATGAATATTTAACAAACTTAAAACAGATTCTACTAAACTGATTTTATATGAAAATAAGTAAACCAGATTTAATCGGTAATGGAATATTTTATGTGGATCATTTTGATAGTGGAATTTTGCTAAACTCATTTTCTGTTTACTTTTTAGTAGAGTATTTTAATTGGCATATTGATTCCATGATTACACCTTTGTAAATTTCTTTGATTACAGTGATTGCAATTTCTTTGAAAGATTAAATTTGGCAAAATGTTTTCCTTTTCAATGGGGTTAACATTCCATTGGCAGAAACTCATATTAACATTTGTTTCATCTCTATGGTTACTTTATTCAAGATATAATCAATGATTATATAAAACTAAAAATGGGGCTGGAATTTTTTTTCCCGGAAGCAGTGATTAAGGTAATCATTGATTACAAACCTGTTAGCTCCAGTTTTAATTCAATTGAATTCAAGTTTCATGTGCAGTATTTTTTTTTAACAGTGTTCCAATCAAATATGAAATCTCTGTTCTCATTTTGATATTCTAGTGAATAGAATGAGAAGTTTATTCATATAGATTATGTTGACCAGATGTTTTAATTTATTAGCATTTCTTTCAATTCTAGTTTCCAGCTCCAACTTTTATACATTTGATTTAACCTGTTAGCTACCTGGACTGGAACTTTTGTTGAAACTTTCTACTAGTAATTGCAAGGGTAACTAATTTGGAAAACAAGTTCCCATAAACATTATTGTTTATACTGTTTAAATTTTATTTAAAATTGGAACTAAATTTTCTTCTTGTTTCCAAAAATGACAACTGATCGAATTACTCAAGTTGTGGCTACTGAAAACCAAACTGTGGCTACTGTGCCAAGTCCATCTGTGAACCAGACTGTGGCACAAGTGCCAAGTTTTCTTGTGACCCAAACTATGGCTCCAAGCGGTCATGTACTGTTCTAGTTAATTATGGAGAAAAATCGAGAGAAGTTCAATGGATTGAATTTCAAAAGGTGGCAGCAGAAAATGCTATTTTATCTAACCACCTTGAATCTTACGAGATTCTTGACTGAAGATGCTCCGAAACTCAAACAGGGTGAGAGAGACATACAAGCTGTCAGCGCTGTTGAAAGCTTGGAAACATTCTGATTTCCTATACCGGAATTATGTCATGAATGACTTGACAGATTCACTATACAACGAGTATAGTACAATGAAAACAGCGAAAGAATTGTGGGAGTCTCTAGACCGCAAATATAAAACTAAGGATGCGGGGGCTAAGAAATTCATTGTTGGCCTATTCCTCGATTATAAAATGGTAGACTCAAACCCTGTGATCAGTCAAGAACAAGAATTACAAGTGATCTTGCTTGAGATTCACGCCGAGAGAATGAGTTTGAGTGAAAACTTCCAAGTGGTAGCTATTATTGAAAGCTACCTCCGACATGGAAAGATTTCAAATATTATCTCAAACTCAAGAGATATGATAATTTGTACTTTTAAACGCTTTCATTTTCACTTATGATTGAGTTTTCTTGATTTGTGTATTCGCAAGACTGGAAGGCTTTGTCAAAAGGGCCTAAACTGTCTAAGGAGAGCTTGGAATTTAAGTGGTCCACTTGTGACCTCCCTCCTCACCTGGAAGCCTTTTAGTTGCGTGTTATTCAAATCAACAAGATGAAAAAAAAATCAAAGTGTTGAGAAGTAATTACAGGTGGTGAATATGAATCACCATTTGTTGAATTCTGTGCACAACACGGAATTAAACATGAAACAACAGCACCTTATTCATCTCAGTAAAATGGTGTTGCTGAACGGAAAAATAGAACATTGAAAGAAATGATGAATGCAATGTTGTTAAGTTCTGGATTACCTTAGAACATGTGGGGAGAAGCTGTGTTATTAGCTAATTATCTTTTAAATAAGGTGCCCTGGAAGAAAGAAGATAAGAGCCCCTACGAGTTATTGAAAGGAAGAAAACCTTCTTACAAATACTTACGAGTGTGGGGGTGTCTTGCCAAAGTGGCGGCACCTACACCAAAGAAGGTGAAAATAGGACCAAAAACTGTTGATTACATATTTATCGGATATGCACATAACAGTAGTGCTTATCGATTTCTTGTGTTTGATTCAAAAATTTCTAATATACACAAAAACACGATAATAGAATCGAGAAATGCATCATTCTTTGAACATGTATTTCCATACAAGTCCAAAGAAGAAGCGAGCTCTTCTAAACGGACATATAAGACTATGATTGAGAATAGTCAGGACCAAGAAGTAGAAGAGGAAGTTGGGATTGAACCAAGACGTAGCAAACGAGAAAGGACAGAAAAATCTTATGGTCCTGATTTTCTGACTTATATGCTAGAAACTGAACCTCAAAACTTTGAAGAAGCTGTGAACTCTTCTGAAGGACCTCAATGGAAAGAGACAATTAAAAGTGAGATAGATTCTATTCTGCAAAACCATACATGGGAGCTAGTGGATCTTCCTCCGGGATGCAAACCACTAGGCTACAAATGAATTTTCAAGAAGAAAATGAAAGCAGATGGAACAATCAAAAAGTATAAAACAAGGCTTGTTATAAAAAGATACAGACAACGAGAAGACCTTGATTACTTTGATACATATTCTCCAGTAACGAGAATAACATCCATTAGGATGATACTTACGATTGCAGACTTTGCGGAATCAAGTACATCAAATGGATGTAGCTATCTTTCTAAATAGAGATTTATATGAAAAAATCTACATGGAACAACACGAGAGTTTTTACGCTCTAGGGCAAGAGAACAAAGTCTCGTAAATTGGTGAAGTCATTGTATGGCTTGAAACAAGCTCCAAAACAATGGCATGAAAAGTTTGATCATGTCATGATGGAATGCGGATTTAAAATCAATGAGTGCGATAAATACGTTTTTATAAAGAGACTTTGAAAATGGCTATGTCATTTTATGTCTTTACGTTGATGACATGCTTATTGTTGGAAGCAGCGATAAGATGATTAAATCTACTAAAGACATGTTAAATTCAAGATTTGACATGAAGAATATGGGCTTAGCGGATGTGATACTTGGAATTAAAATTTCAAGAACATCGGAAGGAATTTTCCTAAGTCAATCACACTATGTGGACAAAATTCTTGATAAATTTAACAAGGATGATTCTGGCATGGCTAGAACACCGATAGATACCAGTCAGCATCTATTAAAGAACAGAGGCGAGAGTATCTCTCAAGTAGAATACTCTAGAATTATTGGAAGTCTGATGTACTTAATGAGTTATACAAGACCAGACATAGCCTACACAGTTAGCAAACTGAGTAGATATACGAGTATTCAAGGAGCTGACCACTGGAAAGAAATAATAAGAATACTAAGATATTTGAGATATACTTGTGATTATGGGCTGCACTATACTAGATATCCAAGCAGTTATTGAAGGATACAATGACACTAACTAGATATCTGATATAAAAGACTCAAAATCTACAAGTGGATTTGTGTTCACACTGAGAGGTGCAGCTATATCATGGAAATCTTCTAAACAGACGGTTATAGCCAGATCCACTATGGAATCTGAGTTTATAGCTTTGGATAAGTGTGGTGAGGAGGCTGAGTGGTTACGTCACTTCCTAGAGGATATTCCTAGATGGTCAAAGCTTTTGTGCCGACAATTTGCATACATTGTGATAGTCAATCTGCGGTCAATAACGCAATTGGTAGGCGCGAGAATAACATGTATAATAGTAAGTCTAGACACATACGTCAGAGACATAATACCATAAGACAACTACTCTTACCTGGAGTTATCTCTATTGACTATGTGAAGTCAAAGGATAATATTGCGGATCCGCTAACTAAAGGTTTGAATAGAGAGTTAGTTGAAAAGTCGTCGAAAGGAATGAGACTTAAGCTTTTGGAAGAATAAGTTAATACAATGAAAATCCAACCTAGTTGACTGGAGATCCCAAGATCTAGGTTCAAAGGGACAACCTAATTGTAAATACTTAATTAGATCGCTGTGGAGGATCTCTCCTACCCATTCCTATGATTAAACAGTGATACCCGTAGAGGAAAGGATAAGCAATAGGCTTTTAATGATTTTTACGCGCGGAGTAGAGCGAGCTACTCTTAATAAGAAATAACTTATGTGAGAGAGAAGTGGGGCCGCTTCTAAGAGAATTGTGTGAGGCGCAATTCTTAAAATCTCTCGCAGAACCAGGCATATGTTTACGGCCATAAATGAACATAACAATGAGAACTGAACTATGTTAGGATAAATTCTGTGTGAGGTATATTATCGTTTACACAAACGGCAGAACAGTTCAAGGACATTGCGTCTACTGATCAACTAGTAAAGTAAATATACTTTCATAAGGGAAGGTTCAAAGGGTAACACCTACCTATAGGATTCAGACGTTGAACTTTATCACCAAGTCTTTCGTGTCTCTTTCAATTTTTCATTCATGTGGGGGATTGTTGGAAAATAAGTTAATGAAAAGTTTAAACTCTTCATTTGTTTGAGACCTTCCATCTTCTCATCATTTCATATTTTGTAACCTTAGTAATTCTCTTGTTAATGATGGATTTGAAATTGGAAGGTCACTCTAAGGCCTATATAAGGATGTCTATTTTCATCATTCTTTACACAACAATTCAAGCATTTTCTCTCTTCCTTCTGTTTCTCTAAGTTTTCTTTTAGAGGTGATATAGTTAGAGGCGTAGGTCGGTTCGCTAGTACAACCAGTTCTACCGTTGTATCCTGGGAGACAGACGTTCATAACCTACTGTAGAGGACGAATCTGTTTTTAAGAACTGTATTTGTACAGGCCTCGGTTTGGTTTCTTCTTCAAGTTTGTATTCTGAAATTATTCTGTTTATTTGTTTCCTGTCTATATTGTGAAGTCGTTTTCTTTTGGTTATTATTCACTTATATTTTATTGAAGTTTATTAGTTTAAAATTGATGAATATTTAACAATGTATTCTGGGGGCACAGCTTTGTGCCCAGAATAAAGTCTTTCAAATTATGTCCACGAATAATAGGCAGGATCATGTTCTGTTATAAGAGAAAGTTGTTCTTGTCAAGCTTGACAGAAGGTGTTTGAGTTAGGTTAACACCAAAAGGTGAGAGATGGTTGCTTCTCTGCAATGGAGGCACCATTGAACTTGAATCAAATGTGGGTGAGGAGATTGGATTGGCATTTTGATATGTGTCACTGGCGTTGGCCATTTTAACTCTGATACGAAATTAGAGTTTATATGAAATGGATATATATTTTAGCTCAAGAAAACTTACATCCTTTAAGTGTGTGTGTGTGTATAAATCCCAGCAGCCAAATATAATAGATTATGGAGTGGAAGGAAACGAGTTAGCAGCCTCCAGCTTGTTATATGAATGTAACCTTTTTAACAGATAAAATGCAACTTCTTCTAGTTTCAAAAACAAAAATTACTCATGAAGTTTATTTTAAGTAACACATTCCCTCTTTCACTATTTTTAAAGCATTTCTTAAGAAATTTTTTTATCAAGTATCTAAAATACTCTTTATCAACTTAGTTATATTTAGATATTTTGCGTCACGTCCACATTTCAAGAACTATTAATTTCTAAAAAAATTTAAATTGTAATATATGGGACTATAAAAGTTTTCAATTTTAACTAAATTTTGTATTTATTTTTTTAACAATTGAACTTCTATACATCTTTCAAGCGAACAAATTACAGAATTTTCCTACTATTAAAAACTCTAAAGTGGAGTTGGGGCTACCCGTAAATATTACTTACTATTAACTATATTTATTAGTAAGGCAAAGCTACAACCGGCTTATATTAAATATATTTCCATGGGTAATTAAAAAATTTATAAAAATAAATATATATTACGTATTATTCTCAATAAATTTGTGATAAATTAAATGATATTTTTACCATTTCGTTGGATTTATATTTCGGGAATTTTTGAAAAAAGTTGAAATTATACGATAACCAATTAAGTATAGATTTTATAAAAAGGTATCTCGACCTAATATTTTGATCATTTTAGTCAAATACACAACCAATTACTTCTCTCTTTGTTATTTACGTATATTCTTTATCATAATCATTCCATGTTAGTTATATACGCTTGTTGATAAGCGTAGAGGGCACATGCCTCAACAATCAATGTTATCTCCGACTAAAATCTCTTAAACCTAATTTGCATGCTCCGCATCTTTTCAGCAATTTTTTTATCGGTTACTAATCTTCTCTAACTAGATATTAATCTACCACATCAGCTCAAATGTTTTGTTTCTAACACTAATCCACACGGGGAGAACACATTCAAAATTTCGACCAATCGAAGGAGGAGCTGATGTAGACGATTTTGTGGTGGAGAATTAGGATTTAGATTTTGTCTATCCAATAATTTTTGGAGATTAGGTGGCTCAATTCAAGACCGGATTGTTACTAAAAAAAAAACACTAATTTTTTTTTTATACCATAAGAAACGATTTTTTCTACCCCACCCCCAAAATCCACCCTGTCTACCATTGTGTGCTAGCAAAATAATGTATAGAGATGTGTATTTTGTTCAACCCTTTAATGAACTACACTACTTGAAATCCTAATACCTTTAGGATTAGAAGCCCTAATGTTAATGGGCCCAATTGTTTTAACCCAATTTATCAATTTTGGTTTATAAACTAAGAGTCAAATTCACAATCAACTACATAAACGTCTTACATATTTATCGATTAACTAATTATTCTTCGTTGTCAACCTTCTAATTTTGGACAATTTGGGTGTGACACATGAAGTTCTCGATCCCGATAACATACAATGTGGAGATAAATCAAACTCATTTAATTATCAATTAATTCAATCAATCAACCATTCCACATTAAATCCTAAGCGTTGTACTCAAAATAGTAACAACGATTCCAACCCTCTTAAATAAGTAAGTCAGCCACATAGTTGCCCTCGCAACAAATATGAGAATAGTATCACGGTCGAAGGCAAGAAGATATCTGATATGACGAAGTGTGACCTGAATATACCAAGGTCCTCCATTTTTGGTGATGCAGTGAATGGCCAAAGTAGAGTCAGACTCAATCCATAAATCTGAGATTACAATCCTCAGATTGATAGACATGGACTTCCTACCGTTAGAAGTCTTTAGAAAATATTTTTTTATGACTATTTGTTTAGGAAGTAATACCTCATTATTTATTGATTTTTATTTATTCATTTATTGGTTACTTTAGATTTTATGATTGGAGATTAGGTTTTATGCCCCCCCTCCCATGTATTCTTTTATGAGTTATTTATATATAGTTGGAGTATCCGAATCCCCCCATTCTTTCTCGATGAAGGTATGACAACCACATTGGAGAAGTGATGGTGTGTTGAATAAAAATAAATAAAATCAACCATTCGGGTAGTCTTTGAAATAATTTTTAAAATGCTTATATTATAAGTTGTAGGTGAATGTATATATAAAAAATAAATTGTAAGTTGTGGATCATATACAATGTGTAAATAAAAAATATGTTTGACCAATTTAACCAGCTGAAATTATAATTTAAGTAGTGACAAACATGCGCTTAATTTGTTCATGATTAACATTTAACAATGTGTCAAACAAGACGTGACAAGAATTATCATGCGGTATGGACTCAATCCTTAAATACTCGATTAATGTGAAATATAATATATTCATAAATTATGTCCCAATTGATTACGAAATAAGAAATTAGTGTTAATTTCTTTTTACTAATTATATTTTTCATCACTTAAATGATCGATTTAACAAATTCTATTTGAAAAATACTTTCAAATCATAATTTTATCAAGACCGAGAAATTCTAGAATCGACACCTAAGATAAATCCATTCTTAGTGATAAATCAATCTTAATATTAAATTACATAGATATATTATAGTCATTAATTTCTCCATCTCAATAACCAGTTAAGTACAAATTTTGTAAAATTCATATCTTCGCACTGTTCATGTTACAAATCATTAAACGTTGAACAAAACAAAGCGGGACCCAAAGCAGATTAACAGATTCTTAAGTAGAAAAAAATAATGATGGATAGGCAAATAAAATCAATGTCTTGAGGCGGGGCTGTGTTCAACATGGTGTCCTTAAAGCAATATTCGCCCCCTCACCGAAGTAACGCGAGCGCTTGCTTCCCAGGATACAGCGGCTTGTACTGCAACTGAGCAGTCGAACTGAGAATATGCCGGAACAGAATCACCAAGCGATTGGAAGTAGTCAGGAATGAGAATGCAGAGAGATTTCGTGGAGGAAGAATTGTTGTGTTTTGGACTGAAGATTGTTGCTGTATATATAGGCAAGGAGGAGCCTTATGCATTCAGTACACTGCCTTTACTCCAGACGTTTTGGAGTTACAAAACGTTTTGATGTTACAGAATAAATGGATATAAGTTTTGGAGTTACGTTTTTAAATGAAAAAAACGTAAAATAAAATTCCAAAACGTAGCTTGTACTTTGTGGCCAATTTTTGGTTCATTCGGTCCGACATTCGTGTACGCAGGTCGCGCCCGCACACAAGTTCAAGGCTTGAAGGCCAAGTCGGTCCAAGATTTGCACCCCCCCTGCGGGCGCGTAGGCCACGGAGGATTCTCTATGCAACAAATGGTTACACTTTACAAATTGTTAACCATATATAAATTGGTCCACAATCTTGTTTTTATCCGATGTGGGACAACTATTTAAGTTTTCCACACATTTTCATATTTTATCCATTTTCCAATGTGGGATGGAATATTTATATTCTCCATAAATTCCCACTATTCCATTTGTAACCGATGTGGGATTGTAATCACTTTTTAAGGCTCCTCTCCCAATCCCACTTCTCAAGCAATGTGGGATTCAATTTCACTTCATTAGTGAAAATCTATTTTCCTCCAATATATTTTCCAACAATCCCCCACATGAAAGGAAATTGATAGAGACACGGAATACTTGATGATAAAGTTCCATAGTTGAAACCTGCATAGGATAGGTAGGAGTTACCTTTGAACCTTCCCTTGTTAAAGTACATTTACTTTACTAGCTGATTAGTAGACACGATGTCTTTGAACTATTCTGCCTTTTGTGTAAACGATGATGTACCTCACACAGGATTCTTCCTAACACATTTCAGTTCTCATTGGTATGTTCGTTTGTGGCCATGAACATATGCCTGGTTCAGTGAGAGTTATTAAGAATTGAGCCTCACAATTCCCTTCGAAGCGGCCCCACTTCTCTCTCACATAGGTGATTTCTTAATTAAGAGTAACCCGCATTACTCCGCTCGGATTTTCGACGCATAAGAATCATTAAAAGCCTATTGCTTATCCTCTTTCCACGGGCATCACTGTTATTACAGGAATGGACAGGAGTTAACCCCCACAGTGATCCTATTAAGTATTTGTAATTAGGTTTTCTCATTGAACCTAGATCTTGGGATCTCCAGTCAGTTAGGTTGAGTTTCCATTACAATAACTTATTCTTTCAGAGGCTTAAGTCCCATTCCTATAGATGACTTTGCAACTAACTCTCTATTTAACCCTTTGGTTAGCGGATCCGCAATGTTATCTTTAGACTTTACATAGTCAATAGAGATAACTCCAGTTGAGAGTAATTGTCTTATGGTATTATGTCTACGACGTATGTGTCTAGACTTACCATTGTACATGTTGCTTTGTGCCCTTCCAATCGCAGATTGACTATCACAATGTATGCAAATTGCTGGCACAGGTTTTGACCATCTTGGAATATCCTCTAAGAAATTGCGTAGCCATTCAGCCTCTTCACCACATTTATCCAGAGCTATAAACTCGGATTCCATGGTAGATCTCGCAATGACTGTTTGTTTAGAGGATTTCCACGATATCGCTGCACCTCCCAAAGTGAATACAAATCCACTGGTAGACTTTGAGTCCTTAATATCAGATATCCAATTAGCGTCGGTATATCCTTCAATAACTGCGGGATATCTGGTATAGTGCAGTCCATAATTACGAGTATATCTCAAGTATCTCAGTACTCTTACTATTCCTTTCCAGTGGTCAGACCCTGGATTACTGGTATATCTACTCAGTTTGCTAACTGCGTAAGCTATATCTGGTCTTGTACAACTCATTAAGTACATAAGACTTCCAATTATTCTAGAGTACTCAACTTGAGAAATACCATTGCCTCTATTTTTCGATAGATGTTGACTTGTATCTATCGGTGTTCTAGCCACGCCAGTATCATCATTATTGAATTTTTCCAAAATTTTGTCCACATAATGTGACTGACTTAGAACGAGTCCATCTGATGTTCTTGAAATTTTAACTCCAAGAATCACATCAGCTAAACCCATATCCTTCATGTCGAATTTTGAATTCAACATATTTTTAGTAGATTTAATCATCTTATCGTTGCTACCAACGATGAGCATGTCGTCAACATAAAGACATAAAATGACATAACCATGTTCCGTGTCTTTGATGTAAACGCATTTGTCACATTCATTGATTTTAAATCCACTTTCTATCATGGCATTGTCAAATTTTGCATGCCACTGTTTTGGTGCTTGTTTTAAGCCATATAATGACTTCACCAATTTACACACCTTGTTTTCTTGTCTGGTGCGAAAACCCCTCAAAGTTGTTCCATGTAAATTTCTTCTTCTAAATCTCTATTTAGAAAGGCGGTTTGACATCCATTTGATGTACTTCGAGATTGTGCAAAGTCGCAATCGCTAATATCATTCGAATGGAAGTTATTCTCGCTACTGGGAGAATAAGTGTCAAAGTAGTCAAGGCCTTCTCGTTGCTTGTAACCTTTAATTACAAGTCCGCCTTCTCTGCAGCTACGGAGACATACTTATTTTGGAGGCGAGTTGAGAGCCATTTTACTGGGGCATTGAGCTTGCCCGACGGATGGGTCTTGTGGACTTATGGATTGAGACCGACTCTACACTCATTGCTCATTGCATTTCACGTGGTGGGGGCCGTGGGTGATTCAAATCAATACTCGGACGCATCCGACATCTTCTTTCATTCGATCGAGACACAATTTCTCATATTTTTCGAGAGGGAAACCGGTCGTGACTCTTTAGCTTCCGAGGTGGGACCAACGACATTATCGAGGAGTATGGATCTTCGGACTTGCCACGTCGTTCGCGTGGACTACTTGAGACCGATGATATGGCCTTCCATCGGTTAGAGGTCTTTAGTTTTTGTTAGTTTGGTTTTCATTTGCTTTTGCTTTTGCTTTTCGTAATTATGCACCGGAAGTAGTATCTCTTTATTCTTTGTAGTTTGAGGAATTTTTTTCATTCGTTGTATGCTTGGAGGTCGGGTTCATATCCCCTCCATGTACTACCATTTTATATAAATACATCTGATGGTAGGGGCATCCAAACCCCCACCGATCTGTCTGGTAGAGGCCTAAAAACCATACCGGGTGTCTTTGGTGCTTGAATAAAAAAAAAAAAAAAAAAAAAAAAGTCGGCCTTGTACTTATCAATAGTTCCATCTGCTTTCATTTTCTTTTGAAAATCCATTTGTAGCCTAGTGGTTTGCTTCCCGGGGAAGATCCACCAGCTCCCATGTATGGTTTTGTCTATTTCATTTTAATGGCCTCTTTCCATTGAGGTCCTTCGAAGAGTTTCTGACTTCTTTGAAGCTTTGAGGTTCGATTTCTAACATATAAGTCGGAAAATCGGGACCATAAGATTTTTACATCCTTTCTCGTTTGCTTCGTCTTGGTTCAATCTCAACTTCCTCTTCTACTTCTTGGTCCACGACTATTCTCAATCATAGTCTCATATGTTCGTTTAGAAGAGCTCGCTTCTTCTTTGGATTTGTATGGAAATACATGTTCAAAGAATGATGCATTTCTTGATTCTATTATCGTATTTTTGTGTATATCGTAAAATTTTGAATCATACACAAGAAATCGATAAGCATCATCATTATGTGCATATCCGATAAATATGCAATCAACAGTTTTTGGTCCTATTTTCACCTTCTTTGGTGTAGGTACCGCCACTTTGGCAAGACACCCCCACACTCGTAAGTATTTGTAGGAAGGCTTTCTTCCTTTCAATAACTCGTAGGGACTCTTATCTTCTTTCTTCCGGGGCACCTTATTTAAAAGGTAATTAGCTGATAACACAGCTTCTCCCCACATGTTCTGAGGTAATCCAGAACTTAACAACATTGCATTCATCATTTCTTTCAATGTTCTATTTTTCCGTTCAGCAACACCATTTTGTTGAGGTGAATAAGGTGCTGTTGTTTCATGTTTAATTCCGTGTTGTGCACAGAATTCAGCAAATGGTGATTCATATTCACTACCTCTATCACTTCTCAACACTTTGATCTTCTTGTTGAGTTGGTTTTCAATTTCATTCTTATAAAGAACAAATTTCTCTATAGCTTCATCTTTACTTTTAAGCAAATACACAAAACAATATTTTGTGCTATCGTCAATAAAAGTAATAAAATATTTGTTACCTCCCCTTGTTTGTATAGATTTTAAATCACATACATCAGTGTGAATTAAATCAAGTGGTTCAGTTTTCCTTTGAACAGATTGAAATGATGACCTTGTCAATTTTGCCTCAACACAAGTTTCACACTTATGTTTATTATCAATTTGGAATGTAGGTATGCAATTCAAGTTAATTAGTCTCACATAAAGTATCGTAATTAACATGTCCTAGTCTACCATGCCACAAATTGGAAGACTCAAGCAAGTAAACGGAAGAGTTTTTCATTTTATTCATTTTTGGCTTAATAGCCATAACATTGAGCTTAAAAAGCCCGTCACTTACATAACCCTTTCCTACAAACATTCCAGACTTTGACAAAATAACTTTGTCTGACTCAAACACTATCTGAAATCCATGTTTGTTCAACAATGAGCAGTGACACCAAATTCTTTAATTTACGGTACATAGAGCACATTGTTTAGAGTCGACTCTTTCCCAGACGTCATCTTTAGAACCACCTTTCCATGGCCCTTGATTTCAGAGGTTCTTTGAATTTCCCATATCTGACTTTTCTCCATCCGCTTCTTCAAAACCACTAAACATCTCCTTGTCGGAGCAAACATATCATCGGTGGCACGGTGTCTATCCACCATTCTCTCGGATTTGAACCCACGAGTTCACTTGAGAAATGATTTGCAAGGTTCATGATGATGTATCTTCAACCATGTTTGCTTCTTTTTTTTCTTCGGCAAACGGCACTCCGTAGACTTGTGACCAATCTTGTCACAATTGAAGCATTTTCCAAAAAACTTCTGTTTAGAAATTCCACCTTTAGGTCCCAACTTGGGCCCTTTTCCACTAGATGGCCCATACTTGTTCTTGTAGGTCTTGGAGCTTTGACCATGCTCCACAACATTGGCTTTGGCCACAACCGGATTGAACCCTCTTTCGTAACTTTTGTTGTCTTCTTTAATTCAAGTCGCACAATTAGTTCCTCAACGCTCATTTCCTTTCGTTTGTGCTTTAGGTAGTTTTTGAAATCCTTCCATGCAGGAGGTAGTTTTACAATTATACACGCCACTTGGAAGGATTCACTCACAACCATTCCTCGGAATGAATTTCATGCAAGATCACTTGTAGTTCTTGTACTTGACCGATTCTGATTTGGAGTCCACCATTTTGTATTCCAAGAAGCGGCCAACAAGAAACTTCTTGGCCCCAAGCATCCTCGGTTTTATACTTTTTGTCTAAAGACTCCCATAATTCCTTAGCCATTTTATTGCACAAACACATTATACAATGAATCGGCCAAACCGTTCATAACATAATTTCGGCACAAGAAATCAGAATGCTTCCAAGCATCCACTGCACTGATTGCTTGAATGTCTCCTTGACCCTCTTGGAGCACTGGAACATTCTCAGTCAAGAATCTCGCAAGATTCAAGGTCGTGAGGTAAAACAACATTTTTTGTTGCCACCTCTTGAAATTCGAACCGTTGAACTTCTCCGGCTTTTCCCCGTGATTAACCGGGACTGTCATAGTTGGACCAGTAGCCAGACTTGGCATAGAAGCCACAGTCTTAGTTCCACTTGAGCTAGCAGCTAGACTTGGCATAGCCACAGTCTGTGTTACTGGAGCCACATCAGAACTTGGCATAGCCACAACCTGAGCCACATTCGGTAGATTCGGCACCATTGGAGGCACATTTTCATTTCCGGATGCCACAACATTATTGGTACTTGTGTTTTCCATTTCTGAAATAATCAGAATATTAGTACAAAAGAAATAGAATAAATCAAATGCAGTTTAAGAAAACATTTTTTAAAGCGAAGTAAGGAATATGTTTTGTAAACAGTAAGAAAGCTGTTTTTAAAACTAGTTTTGTAAACTGTTTAACATAAACGAATATTGCTTTAAGATTGTTACAAATCTGTTAAACAGTGAACAAAACAAAGCGGGACCCAAAGCGGATTAATAAAGATTCTTAAGTAGAAAAATAATAAACGATGGATAGGCAAATAAAATCAATGTCTTGGAGCCGGGGCTGTGTTCAACATGTTGTCCTTAAAGCAATATTCGCCCCTCACCAAGTAACGCGAGCGCTTGCTTCCCGTGATACTGACACGGCTTGTACCGCAACCGAAAGCAATCGAACCGAGAATATCTTTGGAACAGAATCACCAAGCGATTGGAAGTAGTCGGGAATGAGAATGCGAGAGAGATTTCGTGGAGGAAGAATTGTTGTGTTTTGGATGAAGATTGTTCTTTGATATATAGGCAAGGAGGAGCCTTATGCATTCAAGACATCGCTTTACTCCGCACGTTTTGGAGTTACAAAACGTTTTGATGTTACTGAATAAATGGATATAAGTTTTGGAGTTACGTTTTAAATGAAAAACGAAAATAAAATTCAAAACGTAGCTTGTACTTTGTGGCCAATTTTTGGTTCATTCGGTCCGACATTCGGTACGCAGTCGCGCCCGCACACAAGTTCAAGGCTTGAAGGCCAAGTCGGTCCAAGATTTGCACCCCGCAGCGCGCAGAGGCCACGGAGGATTCTCTATGCAACAAATGGTTACACTTTACAAATTGTTAACCATATATAAATTGGTCCACAATCTTGTTTTTATCCAATGTGGGACAACTATTTAAGTTTTCCACACATTTTCATATTTTATCCATTTTCCAATGTGGGATAGAATATTTATATTCTCCATAAATTCCCACTATTCCATTTGTAACCGATGTGGGATTGTAATCCTTTTTAAGGCTCCTCTCCCAATCCCACTTCTCAAGCAATGTGGGATTCAATTTCACTTCATTAGTGAAAATCTATTTTCCTCCAATATATTTTCCAACAGTTCATGCAGTAAATTAGAGTTGTTCCCTCGGTGCATTGAAATGAATTGTGTGGACATCTTGATTACTATAGAAAAATCTAGAATATGAAAAAAAAAATACGAGAACAGAAAAAATAATTTTTCTATTCACACAACATTGATGGCACTAGGAATTCTATATTATTTTTTATAATTTCTCAAAATCATTTTTAGTCACATAAGAAATAAAATAGAAACAAAAGAGAAATTAGGGGTTTAGAGTTTATAAATAAAAGTAAAATTAGGGCATTTACCTATTTATAATTAGGAAATGGAAATATATTGGTTGGTTTTAAAATTCTGAAAAATAGGTACAAGCTTCTAAATTTAATTTACAATTACTACATTTTCAGATCTTAATTTTTTGCAATTTTCACTTTATTACCAATTTCATGAGACAGTCGATAGAAGTTTATTATATGTTTTTAATGGAATGAAAGAGATAATATTTTGAATTGAAATGACTTGATAATGTCCAATTAATGTGGTGGGTTTTAAATTGGTCGGCAGTGTTTATAGGCCTTTTGCACAAATGGTCCCTGTCCTTTGTACTTACTGCAGGTTGAAGACATATCTTTTTATTTTTGGTAGTGGTGTCCTTATTTCAACCTTTGATGGCAAAAATGGTCACCTCGTCCTTATCTGTCCCATTTTTTTGTTAGTAGCTCGCGTGCATTCCACAACCTTCTTTTCATAAGAGCATTTCTGACATTCCATTGTTATAGATTTGTAGACGTGAACATGAAGAGACGTCTGAAGAAAACTGAAGTCCTATTTTGTTTCATATTTTTTTTCCAAATTGTATTAAAAAAAATCCCAAATTTTTGTCCAAAAATCCTACACATTTAGGAAACCCTTTTTATGTCCATTGAAATTCCAGCGACTGACAAAGAACAAGTAGTATAGTCCAAATTGTTTGGTATTAGTGTGTGTTGTAGATAGTTTGGGAGATGTTTGATCAACCAACTGTTGTATGGTGTAATAAAGTTTGCAAAGTTTTTTGTTGTTGCAGTGAGTAGTGCTTTAGACACGGCCGCAAATGAAATCTCATGCATTATATGGCTAGCTATTACAAGAAGGAAGCCCATTTGAAGACATGTTCATCTTCAATTTCTCCAATGACAGGTCCTGAATTATGGCCCAATGTAGGTCAGCACCCATTGACACCTTATTTCCATACACAGAACAAGGCTGAGAGGCCTAAGAAAGCAAAGAGAAGGAGCTGGGAGAAGTGCAACAATACCATACGAGATAATAATTGATAGTGAGGTTGGTTTAAAAATAAGGTACAAAAATATGGGCATGTGGTCACAACCAACGAACATGCAAAGGTACAGAACCACCAGCTGCAACATCTTGATTGCATTTGAAGAAGGAGAAATTTGTGAACTACAAGCTACATTAGAATTTTGTTTTTGCATCTCTCATCTTGTTTTCTTTACTGTTTATGGAACAGTAGTGCAATGCAGTTCAGAATGAAATTTTGACTGTTGTGGTTTTTTTGTGTAATTGCTGGCAATGGTGTAATTTGCAGATGTAATTCTGTCCCTTTTGGTGTAATTTGTAGATGTATGATGTAATTGTATTCTATTCATTTGGATTTTGAGAATTTATGTGTATAATGTTTTGTTCATTTAAGCACTTCCAATATTTGTGGCTAAATTGTTTTGTTTTGTTTTGCTTTGCTTCAACTTTAGAGACCAATCATGCCAAAACATATCAAACAATAGGGACCAAACTTGCCAAACAATCCAAATGATAGGGATCACACATACCAAACAATGTAAAGGATAGATATCATATATGCCAAGCAATCCCAATGATATGGACTAGATAGGGCTGGGCGTGGGTTGGGTCGGTTCGGTTTTGGGCCCAACCCGAACCCAACCCAAAAAAATCGGTTTGATGAAATTTCAACCCAACCCAAACCGCTCACGGGTTTAAACCCGACCCGAACCGACCCGATCAAGCTTCGGGCGGGTTGGGTCGGGTTGGCGGTTTGGGCCTTGGCCCAATTCCCTGTATTTTTTTTTATAAGACTAACGATATTCATTACAAGCAGAAATGGTAAAGTAAATGAAAATGGAACCACGTTTGGCTGTTGCGTGCTGGAGAGTGAAAATGGAAGTATGGACTATGGAGTATAGAACCCGGTTTGGGCCTTGGAGACTATTGCGTGCTGGAAAATGAAAATGGAAGAATAGACTATGGAGTATAGAACCACGTTTGGCTACTGCGTGCTAGAAAATGAAAATGGAAGTATGGACTATGGAGTATAGAACCACGTTTGGCTGCTGCGTACTGAAAAATGAAAATGGAAGTATGGACTATGGAGCATGGAGCATGGAACCATGTTTGGCTACTGCGTGCTGGAGAGTGGAGACTACCGTTGCCCTTTTCTTATTTGGACTTTTTGGCCCTTTGCCTTTAGGGCAATTCATTTGTCACCAGCAATTTTTTTTTTTTTTTTTTTTTTTAAGGTCGGGTCGGGTCGGGTCGGGTCGGGTTTATGCGTGTAACCCACAACCCGACCCAACCCGACCCAATTTCAGAAATTTAAACCCATACCCAACCCGTTTAAGTGAAAAAATCGACCCAAACCGTTCGGGTTGGGTCGGGTTGGTCGGGTTGAGCGGGTTGGGTCGGTTTTTGCCCACCCCTAGGACTAGATATGCTAAAAACATACTAACATTTTTAAATTGGGGATCTTCCACCATTCATCTCTTTAATTAGCTTAAATTACATGATTGAACTCAAAATACAACACATACACATAGGATTTTTCCCTGCCAACTACACAATTCACGATCTAGACTACATTAGGAACATTACGATAACGCTACATAAAAAACCAAACACTCAAAATTTCCATGTAGATCCATTCTCATTCTTTAGGTTCTTAATTGCTTCTTTGTACTCATTCTTAGACCTAAGCAATCCAGGGATTATCTTTGTTGATCAAATGCACATGGGAGGGTTGCACCAAGTGAAAAATCCACACCCACCACTTTCCTATACAACAACAACAACAAAAAACACAAAAAAGGCATAATATGCACATTTTTCCAAAAACGGAATAATAACAAATGAAATAAATTACCCGTATTCTTGGACATCTATGAAACCTTTGACCGGGGTTCGCATCTGTCTACGATGTCTTGAGCTCAATTGGTAAGCCACGATTACAAATCGGAGATCCATAAGTGCAAAGAAAGACAATTTATTTGAGAAGTAGGTCTCTAAGTGTTAAATACATACATACATATATATATATATATATATATATATATATATATATATATATATATATATATATATATATATACACACACACACACATATATACATATAGATATATAGCGAAGACCTATATGGTTGGCACTCAAGGGTAAGGCGAACTCTATGATGAACTCGCCCACAAAAATGGCTCAACTAATGCATATAGTTCTCCATGTCCGAGACTTGTTTATTTATATCAGGCGAGGACTTTGACTTGACTAATTGTGAAAGGTGTGTGATTGGAACTCCACATGGCGGTGTCTATATATATATATATATTAGCCTTCAACATTTAGGCAGGAAAGAGCCAGAACATTGAAATGGCGAGAATGCATGCGAGCCACTAACAGAAAAATAGGACGGATATGGATGGAAATGACCATTTTTGCTGTCAAAGGTTGAAATAGGGACGCCACTGTCAAAAATGAAAGGATGAGTCCTTAACTCACACTAAGTGCAAAGGATAAGACCATTTGTACAAAAAAGTCTTGTTTATAAGTACTTATAAGCTGTCAAAGATCATTTTTATTCACACATTTCATAGGACCCCCAACTTTTATCCATACATTCTGTATGACCCATTGCTTATAATTTACAAAAAAATTTACCAAATATAATCTGACTAATTTAAAACCCACCATATTAATTGGACGTTATCAATCCATTTCAATTCAGAGCATTATGTCTTTTATTTCAATTTAAAACCTACAATATTTTAAATTATACTTATTTTAAAATAATTGACTTGAAACTAAAAAGTAATGTACACATCATCTAGTAGCACTACGATGTATTTTTTTTTCTTTATAATACATTTTGTTACTGTATTTGTTTTCAAAAGGATCCATAAAAATTCTGTTAAAAATATTAATGTTAATGATTTTCATAAAAAATAAAAAATTTACTTTTTCCTATTTGGTCCAGGATTTCTATACAATTTCAGTTCTTCACTAGCGTAACGTGTCAATTCGATTATCCAATGTTTAAATTTACAATAATCCTAAAATGGAATTGAAACAAGAATAAAATAATTGATGCAGTATAACAAGATGAAATTATTGATTGTACAGGGATAATTTGCTAAAACCATTTATCTACACAGTATTCGCATATGAATTCGAAGAAAATTAATCATCAACATACCTCTTCAATTATTTTCAGGAATCAACAATTCGATCAATATTGTTAATATTCATTGTGTCTTCACCGTATGATTTTTATACCTGAATCTTGAATCTCAATAATAAAATTAAAATGGCAATGATCGGCGCCAAAATTTTTTTAGAGATGAAGCCTAGTTGAAATTAGCTATAGTAACATAGAACTCATGCTATATTAGGAATTTTTGAATTTTTAATTTGAATTATTGAAATTATATTTGGATAACATCAAAATGAATCTACCAAGAATTAAATTGTAAGGTAACAATTCTTTTCATCATATTACCTATGTGATTTTTGGTTGTTTATTGTAAATCTCACTTAATCTTATAATTTATTTTATTATAATTGTAGAAGGAGATAAACCCTACATGAAAAGTTGATTTAAGCTAGATCTCACAAGTTATTGAATTTGCCCACTTTTACGTTATAATATTTCAAGTATTGTCTAATTTCTAATCTCATTTTGCATTTTCTCGAGTTTTTTATGACGACATTTACTTGCAGTAGTAACAACTAAAATCCAAAATTAGAATTATGTGTTCTTTCTCTACCCTAAAGTGGCACATATATGACAACAAATAAGTCACTAAATACCAAAAGAAGAACTAACAATCTCTGTCTTGATAGTAGTTCTTGCTGCTATATATTGTTAAGGCATACACATGGATTGCATCTTATGTCGTGTTAATATTACCAAATATTGTTATACTGGGACGAACAAGCTATTATATTCAATATAGTGGCAATATGCAGCATCAGACTCCGAATTGGAATTTTTGGACATGTAGTTTGGATGAATTTTTAGCATATTTGTTGAACAAAATAAATTTATATTTACTGTGATTTTTTTTAAACAAGATTTTAATTTCAAATTTTGATTTTAATGTTATTGGATAACAGCTAGATGAAATGGTCGAGTGGATAATTTGGATGTTATTATTGCCAAAATTAATTTTTCATTAAAGACCTAGTATTTTCGAATTAATTTAGTTTGTTGTGGGTATCTTTTAAGTTTTTTTTTTGGAATTCCAATAAATTTCAATTTCTTGTGATAAAAACACGTTTTATATAAGAATATTTAAAAAATACGACAAATTTTAAAATGTCTTCATTCATCACATTCATCTGGTGCTTCTTTTCGTGTTTATGGATATTGTCTTGTGATTTGAAGCATTTTCTCTCATTCAATGAAAATTTGCTTACTCTAAGGTTTCGACAAGTTGAATTCATATATTTATTTGCCTATATATCTAGTACTGGTGGTTTAGTTTAAGCTTAAATAGAGCTTGTAAAATTAGAGTTTCCTTGTTGGCTTCCTGATTAAGAATTCCTTAAGTACTCTGTTATATATTGGATGCTTCTGTCTTTGTGATTGGTGGAAAATTTACCCATTGCGACTCGATGGGGGATTTGAGTCAAGGTAACTATGCTTTGGGTTTCAGTTTCTTGTACCATGAATTATTAGTGTATTTTTGTAGCAAGTATCTAAATGAACTTAGTTAATTAATTTGAGTAAGGAAAATGAAAGGGATTGAGAGAATTATAAATGGATTGTATTAGAATTCTTTGTTATTCATTATTTGACTTATAGTTAGCAATTTGATATACAATATTAGATTTGATTTATTTCAACTTGAAAATTAATTATCAGATTTTTTTTTACTAAATTTGATGATCAGATGGACTGTAGAGATGTGAAAATTGTTGGATAATTTCAAGCTAGCAAGATAAATTGGCAAAATATGGTAGTTATTTTGTGCACACAATGAGGTTTAACTCTTATTGCTTGGATTTTGGTATTTGGTCTATTAAGATTTTTGTATTTGGTAGTTATTCACAGAGTGGTTCAATGTGACATTTATTTGCAATATTGTAGTATGCTCTGGGTGATTATGTGTCCTTGGATGTGCAATCTGCTTAATGATTTATTCTTGTTTGAGGTTTTGTAGTTGGCAATTGTTGTGTGATTCAATCTCGCAAGTGGACGGATCGTTACAATAATAAAATGAGAAGTAAAGTGTCGAACCCACGAGGACCAACTACCAATTTAACCAATTACTTTATAATTCTAGTTTTAACAATAAATGAACATATATTTGTATTTGATTTTAATTCTAAATATATTCAACATATGTGTAATTAAATCTAATTTATCATGCAATTAAAGTAAATTGTTGAGTACGAATTCGATTTTTACCAACACTAGGATTTGCGAATCCACCTACACGTTTCTTAATCAATTATCCGTTTAATCGCTTTAGTTTATAATTACCTTGGATTGAAAATCGGTGATCCTAATATAATCAAAAGCCTCTCTCGATGGTCAATCAATTCTATATTGATATGCGAACCTAATTATCTCTAATTAAGCTTTGAACATAAACATATGCATTAAAATCTCAAGAACACCCAAATTGATTTCATAAAGCATAATAATAATTTCTATCTATTATTGGACCCTATGTTATTCAATACCAAGTGCTTAATCTATATTGAATCTCTCGACTTCAATAAAGATCACAAAACATTGTAATGGTGATTAAGCATTAAAACATTAGAAAAAATGAATAAAGAATAATCAACTCAAAAGCAATTAATTAGTAAAATGAAAAAACTTCTAATTAATTAAAAATATGAGGTTTCATCGTTCAACCTAGCAATAAGTAAATTAGCTGGACATGATTTCGTCAATTATTACAATTATTGGATTCATCATGTTTCAGAGAAAGAAAAAAAAGTAAATAAAACCGTGATTTCGGTTCAAGTATCTTCAATTCCTTCCTTGATCTTCGATTATTCCCTTGTATGTTTCTTCCAAAATTCGTCTATCACGATTTGTGCTCTATTCTGCCTTTTATACTCCTTCTCCAACTCTCTAAGACGCTAGTTTTAATTGGATCAGAAAACAACTTAAGTTCTGCATGAAATACCCATGTGAGCGCATAGTTAAAAACCTTGTGATCGCATGGTTTTGTCCATTTATGTTCTACAGAAAATCTTGGAGGCTTGCGATCGCAGTATTTATTAACCATGCAATCTCATGGTTAATTCTTGTGATTTTCTGCGTTTTCTCTTTGATATTTGCATGTCAAGTCCCTCAAGTCCCTTTATCTTTGCAATTAAGTCCCATTTTCTTCCGTTTGCTTTCTTTTCATTTAATCAACACTTAAATTTGGTTATTATCCTATAATGAATAAAAACAATGCGCCATTATACTGAAAACAAATAAGAGTACTCATAATCGGTCCTTTTTGTGAGCTCAGATAAGTACAAAGCAATTAACGAAAATAGTTACACGGGATAATTTAATTACATGCTTTGTTTTTTTGTTCATAGTGATTACAATCTTTGTTATTTTTCTATTTTATCTTGAGCTATTATGAATTAATGTCATAAAATTATATATTGTGTTATTTTCACCCATAGATATGCTATTTATCGTTAAAAGATCAAATGTTGTATTATTTGTATGGTTGTGTTATTTTTTTGATGTTGTGTTAATAGGTATAAAATGGTTAAGTGGTGTATTATTTGTATTATAAAGTCATGTTTCAATTTTTGAAATTGAATGAGGAGAATGGGACTAGATACACATGGGTTGTGCTAATAGTTGTGGTTATGTATATGGGTGTAAGATGAGTGCCCATCCTCCTTCAAATAGTTGGTTGAAATAGTATGCATGCAAGGTGTTCGATTAATTGTACCAACCAAAGTCTTGGGAAAATTTGGGCATTCCTGGATTATAGAACATCCATATACATTGTGATCATTCATCTAGGGTCGTAAAATACATTGCATTGAGAAACTAAGAATTGGGCACCAAGCACCCTATGGCATGTTGTGGGCTTGCTTTGTGCCCAGTTTCAGCCACATTTTCGTCCCTCCTCCGTTAGGTCAAAATGATATCCGAAAGGGACAAATTTTGAATATGTGGTAGATCTAAGCATGAACTTTATGTATTGGCAAGTCGGTTACATTCTTAGCATTGTTGCATCACTTTTCTTGACCCTCAACTAGCTAAGCGATCACACTTGAGCTTGTGCTATTGATTCTCCAACTTGAGTTTAGGGATGTATTTGCCAATCTTATTTGCCATTTGCATCATCTTTCCTCACTTAATATCTTTTCTTTTTGTGGTGTAGGTGATGGCACCACGATCAAAGGGTCTCGACTACGGAAGAAAGAGGCAAGAAGAAAGTCGCGGGCGACAAATCTACGAGAACTCGGGTTGATGAAGTTGACTTCCCCCCGCTATTACTCTGAGGATCACAAGCAATGATTTCTCACTATCATAAGTGAGTGCAGCCTTGGGGCCGAATGAGTTCTACGCAAATTCAACCAAGATATCGACAACCCCGAGAAAGTGCATTATAATCAGACTTGGGTGTGGGGCAAGTGGATCATGTTTTCCTCAGAGGTTATTGTTCGATACTACAGGCTCACAAATCACAAACATTGATCTAGTCCCCACTAAGTATGACATGGGGAGGTGGCCGATTCCTAAATGGTAGGTACAACATTTGGCCACTTCACACCAGATATTTTAATCAAATTAAGATAAAATTAATTAAAACACACTTAATAATAATCACAATTATCCAATTTTGATGGCCTAGATAAGTGCAAAACTTCACTTTATTAGCTCACATTCTATTTTAATTTGTGTTGTTGACTTATATGTGAACCAATTTGCCGAGGTTACATAATCTATTGTTATTTATATTTTTACGTTGTATTAAATATAGGGTTACATGATGTGCTATTTATTACCAAAAATGTAAAGATGTGTGTGATTTTCCTGTCTTTGTTTGACAAATTAATTTAAACAGCATTTTAAAAGTGCGATATGTTTTTATGGTGCTTTCACTTTTCAAAATATTACGTAATGTGTTATCATTGCAATATTATTTTTTGGACATATGTGAAATAAAGTTGTGATATTACATGTTTTGTTATAAAAAAATTACATACACTATAACAAAATTAACACAGAGTATAAGTTACAATTATTATAACTTATTACATGTATGGTTTTCCAAATTTCATGTAAAATTTTTACATACACGGTAATTTACCACATTTTCCTTTAAACGGCAATTTATGTTGTAATTTTGTAAAATTTAACATAAATCAATATTTTTTTAATTCACCCCTTATACTTGCCCTATTTGTGTAAAGTGCCCCTTTCGTTATGGTGCAAACGGCCCATTTTGGGACTCTATAGCTTGAAGCTTTTAAGGGATAATTTTACAATACACCACAAAATATAAAATAATTTAAAAAATATTATCTAACTTTTTTTATTCTAAAAATATTGTTTTTATTTTTGTAACTCTTGTTGTTATATTTATTATCTTTGTTGCATTTTTTTATTAAAAATGTGTATTACATTTGTTATATTTAAAATTTATAATGTCAAAAAGTAATTGTAGAATTTTTATATAAAATCAAGCAGCTTTTTAGGCCTTCGCCTCCCTTAACTTTATGTTGTTGGGCCTCAAGATGCATATTATGCCTTCACACATTTCTGGACTTCATTTCTGGTCCATTTTTTCCTGATTTCTACTGGGTCGGCCCAATAGCATCTTCTAAGCTTTTTGGGTCTCCTTTTATTAGAATTATAGGTTGTTCTATGCTTGTCCCTTGTGTTCTTTTATATATAAAAATTTGTTGTGATAATAATTTCAATTGGAAAGGTTCTATGTTCACAGTCTAAATATACGTCTAGTTTCTTAATAAAAAAACTACCAATTTTAATATGAACCGGCCCTATAACCTAACGCGGATGGAAGATTCATCACCAATATACCACAAAAAAAGACGTAGTCAAGGTCCCAGCAAGATCCTTAACTCAAAAGAGTAAGCCCGGACAAAATAAGAGCATTTGAACTTGAAGCCAAATCTTTTTGCCAAAAGGGCTTCTTTCCGCTACGGCTAACTCTACGTCTTGTCAAGAGGATAAGTTGGAACTTGGCTTTAGAACATATAGTTCAAAAACTGGTTGTTATTCTACTGAGCATCATCGCGCTAAGCCTTCAAAGGCTGGGTTTTACTCTATTAACGCTTTCTAATTTACTTGCTCTCCCATGAAAAGGTGAAACTCTCGTGCGCACTTTCATCATAAGTAAGATCAGAACTTAGACCACCCGGTCACTGCCTCTATGAGGAAATCGACTACCTGATCTGATAGAAAGTGGTTCCTTATTTTCGACATCTATCAAAGTCATGTAATCCCTGTGTATTTGTTATCAAAGCAACACCCTTTTTCAAATTCGATGCTTTACTTTTAGTTCAGAGAATTGACTTCTTCGATCGTATCCTTGCAAGGTTAGCCATGAAGAATGTTAGAGTTAGAATGACCCACTTCGACCTATTTTGAGAGGTTAAGCACAAGTGATCAAAGCTCATGCTAAGATGATATAACAAGTCTTGTGTATAGATATAAAATTTGAAGATTATTATGATTCACACCATGATAGAAAAAGAACAATAAGATTATTGATATTCTCAAAGTGGGGACGGTATTGTTGTTGATGTTAGCAATGTTTATATTGTGTACATCAATCATGTCGTGCTGTTGGACATTTCTTTCAATTATGTAGGAATTTTTTTTCTTTTATTATTGATCATATTAATTTTCTATTAGGAAACTTGTATACATAAATTAGGACAATTAGGTATGCTTATAGTGAGATCATGTACTAATTCTTTTTTTGTGTTGTTTCAAGCATATGTACTATGCCTGAATGCAAGAGGTCATAGTCGTGGGTCAGATAAGTGATGGAGTTGACAATCTTGAGATGTTACTACTGTCAAGAAAACTTTTGATTTCTATTGGCTAAGGAGGTGGCATGTCAGAGCCACTTGGAGTATGTATGTTAGTAGTCGATCACAAACTTACTGGCTTGTCGCAATTCATAATTGGTAGGTTGTTCTTACTGGCTTGTCGCAATTCATAATTGGTAGGTTGTTAGTCTTTGAATGTCAAATATTATGATTAATGTTGTTGGCGATTCTTTTTTGAGGAAGAAATATCTTTAGTTCAAAAATTCGAGTTAGCACCCCGACATTGGTCATCGTCCTTGTTGGAGGGTTTTTCGGGGTTAACATATTTCACCTTGGTAGTAGATAGGTCCTATGTATTTCTCTAACGTTGACCACATGCTCATCTTGCATATTTCAGTACTTTCGTTAAATAATTTAATGAGCTTTCAAGTTGGGAGTCAGCATCGATCAAATTTTTAACTGTGAAAACCAAGTGTACATGTGTTACAACAATGATTTATGAATATCATTTAATACGCAAGTTAATTTAAATAATTGTCACTGAAGTTTTTTACTAAATTTTAAATTGGTCATTAAAAAGTTTTTTTTACCCTATTAGTCATTGAAGTTGTTAATAGTTTCACAAATGGTCACTTAGTTAGTAAATCTAAAAAAAATTACAGTTTTGGTCCCCCAGCATTTATCCTCTTTCGCACTTCTATACTAACCATTTATTTCTTGAAAATTTTATTTCTAAGATTTCATTTTTTGATGCTCTTAGCCCCTAATAATAGTTTGTAGAGTGTTAAAAGATGAATTTGTCCATAAGTTTAAATAAAGTGAAAACATATAAATAAAAAGGAAGAAAAAAATTTGTGAAAAAAAAAAAAGAAAATTAACATTTTTTCTTCATCCCCACCCAAGAATAAACCACCTCAACCAGCGTACCACAGCAATTAACTATCAGTCTACCACCACAGCCCATACTAGCAACCAACTACCATCTCTATGCACCACCACAACTCACTCATACTATGGCAAACAACCACCATTGCTCTTTTATACCAGTGAGACAAAGGATGAAATTGACTTGCACACGTGTAGTAGAATCTATTGCTACAACTATATTCAACATCAAACCAAATTAAAATAAACTTTTATTCAATCGACCAACTGAAAAATACAACTAAGTGTATGTTTAGTATGATGAGATGAATTATTGAAATTGTTGTCTACATTTTTTCATTATGAAGTGAACTTTAAATACAACAACTGAGTACCAGAAAATGTTCACAAAGCCTAAAGTCTAGTGTAGATAGAGACAACATCCTAAATCTGTATTATGCAATTGATAAGAATTACAAAACAAAACAATTTGAATTTGCAATATCCTCTATTATGCCTCCATCAAGATGGAGCTCGAGAAGTCCAATCTTGAACTTGAGTTGTTGAAACCATGTCCAAGGAAGCAACTTTGTGAGATCATAAGCTATCTAATTTGCAGAGGACACATGAGCTACTCGAAGTGCACCATTTTAAACCTGATCTTGAATGAAATGAAAGTCACTGGTAACATTCTTCATTCGTAAATGAAAAACTGGATTAGAACATACTTGATTAGCCCCAATATTATCACAATAGATGACTAGACAGCATGATAATGTAACACCAAGATCAGATAAAAGATAGTAGACTAATTTAGTTCTACTTCAACATTGTCGACTGAGCGATATTCTACCTCAGTTGATGATCTAGCTACAGTTTGTTGCTTTTTCGAACTCCAAGAAGTAGGATTTCTACCAAGGTAAACAACATAGGCAATTGTTGAAGTAAAATCATCTTTGTCCCCTGCCCAATCGGCGTCATAAAATGCATGTAAACTGAGAAGTAAATTATGAAATTGCAAACCATCATTAAGGGTACCATACAATTAACCTAAGAGACATTTGACAAATGCCCAATGCTCTGATGTTGGATGATGCATATACTAAGATAGCCTATTTACAGCAAAGGTAATATCGGGTCTTGTAATTAAGAGGTATTGAAGACTTTCAACAATTGCTCTATACTTGGTGGGGTTAGATAATGAGGGGTCTGAGTTTCGCGTATGAGTGGGGCTGGTTGGAATAGAAGTGAGAACAAACTTGGCCTTGTGCATATTTGTTTGTGCTAAAATGCCCTTGATATAATGTTTTTGAGATACTAGAAGACCAATTTTGTTAGGAAAAACCTCTATACCCAGAAAGTAAGTCAACAATCTATAGTCCTTAATGGAGAAATGTTGTGCAAAGATATCAAAAAAACGATTAACTATGGCAGCATTGTCACAAGTAAGAATTAAGTCATCAACATAGATGATGTGGTACATTGTGTGGTCATTAGCATTGAAGACAAATAGAGATGTATCTACATGTGAATTCTTAAAACCAAAGTGAATAAGAAATGTACGAAGTTTATATTACCAGGCCCTATGGGCTTGCTTAAGGTCGTAGATTACTTTTCTGAGTTTACACACATATGAGAGATGATCTTGATCAATACAACCTGGTGGTTGAGTTATGTAGACATCTTTAGGTCGGCGACCTTGAAAAAACACATTGTTTACATCAAGTTACCACAAAAACCAACCACAACTGACAGCTATGCCTATAATAACTCAGATGGTGGTTGGTTTAACAACGGGCCTGAAAGTGTCTTGATAATCTATTCCAAGACATTGATGAAAGCCCTTGGCAACCACACGAGCTTTGAACCTGTCATTAGAACCATCAGAGTTATGTTTAGTTCTAAAAATCCACTTACATCCAACTAGGTTGTTACTTAAAACAGGTGGGACTAGCTCCTAAGTTTTGTTTCTGACTAAAGCATCATAATCTTCAGACATAGCTCGACGTCATTTATGATCTTTGAGAGCTTGGGTCAATATGGTTGGTTCAACGTCATCGGGTTTAGATAGTTGAGTATGGATGTTAATTTTTTTGAGAGGTTTATAAATGTTATTCTTGGCTCTAGTGGTCATGTTATGAGTTGGTTGTGGTCGAGACACTTGTGGGATATTATTTGGAGATAGCTGCTGTAAATTGGATGAAGGTGGTTGTTCATGTGGAAGTGATGCAATTGATTAATTGGTGGAGGTTGGGGCTGAGGAAGTTTTGCTTCGGGACTGTGAATGAACTTCTGCTGCAAATGGCATAATGAGATGTGATATCAAAGAGGTGGATGACACTTAAATTAGTGGAGGTATCCAAGTGGCAATAGTACTTGGTTGGGGACGTGAAAGTTGACTAGAGAGATGTGTGAAAGAAAACAAGGACTCAACAAATTTAATGTGCCTAGAGATATTTTTTTATGTGGAAGGATCAAAGCAATAATAGGCACTTTGAGTTCAAGAATATCCAATAAATGTACAAGGCTCGGAACGAGAATTTAGTTTGTAAGCCGTATAAGGCCTAAGCCATGGATAACACAAATACCCATAGATTTTTAGCTTTGAGTAATTAGGTGCAGTTCTAAATATTTTATCAATTTGAGATGAGAGACTTAATGTTTGGGTGGGCATACGATTGATTAAGTAGACTGATGTGGCAAATTAATGAGACCGGTGCATGAAGGGAAAAAAGGCATGAGAGAGTAGTGTTAAGCTAGTTTCAACAATATGAAGATGACGTCTTTCTAAAAAGCCATTGTGTTTACGTGTGTAAGGTGGTGTAATGAGATGAGAGATACCATTGTTTGAAAGAAAGCTAGTAAGAGATATGTATTCACCACCATTGTCAGAGTAAGAGTCTTGATGTTTTCTCAAAGTGTTTTTCCACTATTGCTTTAAATCTTATTAAAGTTTCTTTAACTTCTGATTTTTGCTTGATAGGATAAAACCAGATGTATTTTGTGAAGTGATTCATAAAAATGACATAGTATTTAAAGCCATCGTGTGAAATTACTGGTGAAGTCCATACATCATAGAATATAGTTTCAATTGGTTGAAAGAAGACAAGTACTGAAGTGGAGAAAGATAATTTGTGGCTTCTATTACATTGACATGAGAAATCTGATATCGAAGATGAGATAAACCTAAATTATTGCGAAAAACAATGTGCTTGAGAATTGGAAAAGCTTGATGCCCTAGTCTATGATGCCACTCGGATAATGAAGTCTTTATGCTAGAAAATGCAAGCAATGGCAAAGATATCGGCCACTCATATACACTATCTTTAGTTTGGTCCCTCAGAAGTGGTGTCCCTTGCGAAGTTACTTCACAAGAAAAGGAGATGATAAGTATTCTATTGAAACATTATTGGATGTGCAAAATTTAGATATTGAAATTAAATTTTTTTTCATGCTAGAAACACATAGAACATTGTATAAATGAAAAGTGTTTTGAGGAGTTCTGAGAAGGTAGAACCAGTGTGAGTAATAGCAAGACCTGGGCCATTTCCGATCATAATGTCATTGAAGCCATTGTATGGAATATACATGGAGAGATTACTTAAGTCAGAAGTAACATGGTGAGAAGCTCAACTGTCCAAGAGCCATGTGGGGTTGTTGGGAGCGTTGGCAGCAAAATGAGCTCTTAGTTGCCATGGTAAGGTGAGAGTAGGCATTGTTGTGTTAAAGTTGTTGTTGGAGGCTTGAATTGGGACTAGACGATAGGAGGACATCGTTTGGTTGTAGGACCCTGGATTCTGCAGATTTGACACTAGCCAAGATATAGACAAGAAGGACGATCTCCACGAGTTGAGGTTGGTCCGCAATTGGTTGATGCATGATATCGATTTGCAGTATTTGGTGTGGGGCGCCATGTGGTATTTTATTGTTCGTGTTGAATGGTGGGCACCAATGAGTTGTTCAACTTGTGGGATTGGTAGTGGCTGGAAAGTAAGGTTGCTTTGGTTTGTTGATCAGCAAAGATGCCTCAAAGTTATGTAACTTTTCATAGAGTTCTTCAAAGGTAATTGAGGCGTCTATGGCTTGGACAGCACATACTAATTCTTTGTAGTCATCACCAATTACATCAAGAATTTTTTATGTGAGATCTTCTTCATCAGTGGCGCTCCAAGCAGGGCAAGTTCATCAGCTCGTGCTTTAACAGTCTGCAGAAACTCAATCACACTTTTTTGAACCCTTTGTGACCTTCTTGAGTTGGATTTTAAAATTCTTAATACGTCCACATGGAGGCTTGTCTTAGATGGTGGCTAAGATGTTACATGATTCATATGATATTTTGGCGCGAGCTATGAAAGGTATTATAGTTGGGGAGATGGAGCCAATGATGGCATTAAGGATTAGCTGATCATATTGTATCCAAATTGTGTGGTCAGGATTGGTCTGGTGGTGCCATTTTGGGTAAGGGTGGTTGGTGGACAAGGTTTTGATCCTTCAACATAGCCAAGAAGATTATAGTCAAATTTAAGTTTTCATGAGATGTAGTTATTGAATGTGAGTTTAAGAGGTGTTTGAGTAGCAACATTGATGGGTTTGAGTAGCAACATTGATGTTGATTAGGGTGTTTTAGGTTTCATTGATTTTGTAAATGGTTGGTAGAATAGAGTTGGGCATAGTGTTTGAAGAAAGAAAAATAGGAGATGATCAGTTATCATTTTATATTGATGCTCTGATACCATAACAGAGATGAACTATTAAAATTGTTAGATATATTTATTCATTATGCAGTGAGCCTTTAAATAGAACAACTAAATACCAAAAAGAGGTTAGAAAGCCTAAAGTCTAATACAAATAGAGACTACATCTTAAGTCTGCATTATCCAACTGATAAGAATTACAAAACATAAACAACTTGAATTTGTATTATCCTCTATTATAGTAAAGGTTTTTGTAGATTATAAGTTGTGGATCCTACGAAATATGTCAATAAAAAGTTGATAAAAGTTATAGGTACTAAGGAATGTGTGGATAAAAATTATGTTTGACCAACTTATAAGTTTGAAAAAGCATAACCAAACATGCAATAAAACTATTGAAAACAAACTTATAAGTTGGTCAAACATAATTTTTAAACATAACCAAACATGCAATAAAACTATTGAAAACAAAGCTATGGACAAATTACTTTACACAGTAAATATGTTTGTGGTCCAAATTGAAGCCTGAGGAATTCATTGACAAATTTTACAGTTGCATGTTTGAGAAAAGATTATCTTTTCTTATAAGTTGGGAGAATTACAAATATTGTAGAGACTAAATCTACACAACTAGGATCATGTAACTCATAAGATAAATAAAGTTAAGGAATTCATTACTTATAAGGCTTATAGGATGCGGAACTCATAGTTGAGTGGATTTTTGTTCATACAATTTGTGGGTTCTCGTACTTATATAAAAATTATTATTTTTTAAAGAAAAGAAGCAAAGCTCCCCTCTTTTATCTCTAATATTCATTAATACCTTTTCACAAACACCAAGAAGGAATATATACTAAACCATACAAGAAACACACAAATGGAAGTAAAATTTTACCTGCAATTGAAAATTTTGCAGTCTTCAATGCGTTCGACAAAATATCGGCACCGAGAACACTTTGTGCATGTCTTCTACTCCACAAGCCTCTCAAAAGCAATATCATTTCTGTCCCTCAATTCCCTACTATCTTCACACCCAAACCCGGCATGCCCAACCTTGTTACACTGAAAGCAAAACCAACTTTTACAATTGGGACACTTGGATTTCTTCAATTTCCCACCACACTCATTCAAGATCTAAGAATTACAATTCATGTAAGGACAATAACTCTTCTCCACTCCCACAATCGCCATTTCACAAAGCACATCGTACAACTTCACAAAAAGTGATAAACTAATCACCGACGACATGAAATTGGGCCCAACAAAGTGTTTCTCGTTTTCGTGCAAACTGAATTTGTGGGCAATACGAAGAGGTCAAAAGGAATTCTTTCAATATTTTTTTATTTTTAAAAAGCGAATTCTTCTTCTTCTTCTTTTGTATTATTTAAAAAAAAAATAGTGCAAATTGCTCAAATTCAAAAAAAGAAACAAAAAATCACATGTATCTTGTTAGGACAATTCGTTGAATGTTAATAAACGTAACAAAAAAACTAGAGTAAATACGAGAAAACAAACACGTAATTTATTAAATTCGTCGATAAAATATCTATTCTCTAATCATAATCTCAAATTCCTATTGTTATTTAGACATAACATTTTGATTAATACTTACGCAGAACTTTCTTGTGCACCGCTCAAAACGAGATCATCCCAAAAATAATTTTGTCGAATTCGAAATGTTAATTTGGATTAATTCTTATTATAAAATTAAAAGTGTAACAACTTTAAGAACGGCTTTCCTCACGGAGAAACTTGTGGAAAGTAAGCAGAAAATTTCTTAATTCGTACTTGTGAAATATGATTTTTAATTAGGCAAAGCAACAACTGGCTTAGATTAAATAATATTACCGCTGGTTATTAAAAAGTTTATAATAAAAAATTATTTATTATTTATAGTAAATTTGGAATTAGCTATATGAAATTTTTACTATTTCACTAGATTTATTTTCGAACTTTCATAAGAAGTTAAATTTATAAAATAACCAGTTAATTCTAGATTTTGTAAAATTTATATCACCGTACTCATCAGGGGCGAAACTAGAAATTTTTGCACTTCAAGACCGAGCTCTTACTAAAAATAAAAAATTTACACTAAAAATTTTTTTACACTAACAAACGATCCCCCCTAATTCCGCTCTTGGTACTCATCATTGAACAAGTAAATATATTGTTAAGTACTCCCTTTTAATATTAAATTATATAAATTAGATTTGTTACCTTGACGGCAGCTTCAAAATAATTCAAACAACGTAATGATCAATCTTTTGATTTATTGCCAAGAACAGTAGACATGTAAGCACCTTGATATTTAATAACATGTATACAAAAAACACCAAATTAGTAATAATGATATTTTTATTCACATAACATTAATAAAACTAGGAATTCTATATTATTTTTTATATTTTTCTTAAGAAGAAACTCGCAAGAAATATCTATACTTGACCTCTCAAAATTGTTCACGAAAGAGAAAAGAAAAGAAATATAGTTGAAATTAGGGTTTATGGGTTTATAAATAAAATTCCACGAGCCTTCTTAGGACTCCATATTGGAATTCCATGGAGTCCTTCCGCAACTCTAACAATAAATTTTATTTAATTGAAATCAAATATTTAGTCATTATATTTTCAATTAATGTAAAATACTTTCATTTATCTATCCCCTGTAATTGGGCCTAAATGGACACTAGTGTTGATCGCTAGGCATTGGGACCAAGTCGGTTTGGAATTCAATTTAGAGAAATTTTCATAAATGAACTAAAAGTTAAACTAATTCTCAAAATACTTTTCAATCTTTTTTTTTTCTTTTTACCATAATAGTGTTTAGTTTTTTTTTTTACACCAATATTTAATTATTTATTTATTGTACATCAATATTTGAATTTTTGGTAACTCTTATGCAACACTTGTAACAAACCGTGCTATGTTGATACTGCTAGCGCTACATCCACTACCACAACCATCGACACTGTAAATTGTAACAATTGTAACAATCCGTGTTATGCAGCTGCGATCACCACCACTACCGCTACTATTGACACTATTATACAAATTGTAACACTTATAACAAACTATCTTACCCCACCACCCTACAAGTGTAACACGTATAACAAATTATACGGCCATTTCCACCACCATATCTGCACCGCCAAAAATACACTTGTAGCAAACTGTGTTCCACCACCCTACAAGTGTAAAACTTTGTTACAAGGTCGCTACCACCACCACATTTGCACCGCATAGCCACCGGAGAAAGGTCACCACCATGATAGTAAAAACATCACAACTACCACCTCAAAATCACTAGTTATGCACAGCCACCCACCGCCACCAGATCTTATCACATTCTACCACTATCTCCAACATATTTAGTCAGTTCCACAATCTCTAAAACACAAAACAAACACAAGCCCAACACTTCAACTTGACCATTGCCCAAACAAGACCGGCCCGCCTCCATAAAAATTGCATTTCTTGGGCTACGTTTCTACAATTGCTTGTGTAAAATATAGGTGGTGATGGGGTGAGTGGGTTGGGTGGGATTTTGAGTTTATTTAGTTTAAATAAATTAAAATAGTAAATAATTACATAGTATTGTTAAAATAAATATATACATATTGTAATTTTAAAATTATTTTTAAAAATATAAGTACTAGGTGTAATTTCTTCTTGATTTTAAACCCAAACTTCTAATATGTGTCTGATAAATTTAATAAAAACTAATTATAAAAGAATATGTATGATCTAACAATAAATTGTTAGAGACAACAAAAGGCAAGAATCAATTTTTTAGTACGAAGTTAAATGTTTACATCAGCCCAATACCTTGCCAAATGCTTGCCTGTCACCAGAAATTGGGATTTTTACATAAATAAACCACTTTTTGAAAATAATTCCAAAAAATCATTTTTGTTTCATTTATTGTAAATATGCTTTTTTTAAAAAAAAAAAACTAATATTTTAATATATTATATTAAATAATATACTGTAACTGAATAAGTAAATTTGCTGTTGAGTCCTTGATTATTTACACGATAAGTCATTTATCTTTATAATATTTCCACTTTAGTCCCTATACTTCCTCTTTCATTTCAATTTCATCCTCTTTTATTTGCAATCCAAGTCCTTCAACTTTTGAATTTTTACAAGTTGATCTCCATATTTATACTTTTATGTCAATTTAGTCCTTTATAGTATTACTATTTGATACATATGTTACAAATAATATTGTGTATCAATGTTTGATACAAATGTTACAAATGATATTTTGTAACAATCTGTGTTACAAATTGAGATGTAAAATATCAGTGATACAAAATATCAATACATGTAACATGTGCTGTGTAAAACAACATAATATAATCTGTAACATATTCAGTGATACAAAATATCATTTGTAATATCTGTATCAAACAGTGATACACAATATCATTTGTAACATCTGTATCAAACAGTGATATACAATATCATTTGTAACATCTGTATCAGATCGTAATACTAAACAGAAACTATTACAACTGCAAAACCAACCCTAAACTTCAACAAGTTTGTATTAATATAAACATTGGACTCTAAAACTCTATTGATACTGTGTAATATTAGTATGATATAGATATGTAATACAATGTCAAATTTAACAAATAAAACTATTGACTTCATCATTTGTAACATACGTAACATCAGTAATACAGAATATCAATTCATGTAACATGTGATGTATAAAATAACATAATATAATATATAATATATTCAGTTATACAAAATATCATTTGTAACATATGTATCAATTATTGATACACAATATCATTTGTAACATCTCAACTTGCAAAAATCTAAAAGTTGAAGGATTTGAGTTGCAAATAAAAGAGGATGAAATTGAAATGAAAGAGGAAGTACAGGAACTAAAGTAGAGATATTATAAAGATGAAGGACGTATCGTACAAATAATTAAAGACTCAAGCAATAAATATAAAAAGTTCTTTAGAATTCATATGGGAATTCACGTGGATATATGTTTGGTTTTAATTTATTATTTTATTAATTAATATAATTTTAGGAATGTAGTATTTATAAAATAAATTTTTTAAGTTGTTAGATTTAGAATTATTTTAAAATTGGTAAGTAGTAAGTATAATAATCCCGCAGAAATTCTACATCAGCCCAATACCTTTGCCTCGGCTGGTGTATAATTGGTAGCTTCATGTGGAAGAGAATAGATGAATTCAATACTTGGAAATAATTGAAGGCATGAGAAACCAACCATATTAATTGGACCTTGTCAAATCATTTCAATTGAGAGCATTATCTCTTTCATTTTAATTTATAACCTAGCTTATTTTAAAATAAAAAAAAAATTATATTATTGCTTCTTTAAACAAAAATATAGTATACATCATCTGGTAGCACTGATACTCTATGATGATCCATAAATCTGATACGATGTATTTTTTCTCTTTAACATATTTTGTTATTGTATTTGTTTTCAAAAGGATACATAAATATTCTACTAAAAATATTAATGTTACTAAATTCCAAAAAAAAATATCGAAAATTTATTTTTCCTATTTGATCCAAGATTTCTATATAATTTCAGTTCTTCACTAGCGTAATCTATCAATTCGATTATCCAATTTTGAATTTAAAATAACCCTAAAAATGGAATTGAAACAAGAATAGTTTGGATTCATAACGTATAACAAGATGAAACTATTGATTGTAGTGGGATAATTTGCTATCACAATTTATCAGCATTAACATTACTCGTATATGAACTCGAAGAAGAAGAAAAGTATCATCAATATACTTCTTCAATAATCATCAATTTGATCAACTTTGTTAATGTTCATTGTGCCTTCATCGTATGATTCTTACACTCAAAATCTTAAATTTCAGTAATAAAATTAAAATGCCTATGATCAGCTCCAGAAATTTTTAGAGTGATGTCTTATTGAAACTAACTATGATAACATATAACTGATGCTAGATTATGAATCTTTTTAATTTTGAATTTGAATTATTGAAAATATTTTTGGATAACCTCAAAATGAAATGGTCGGGAGTTAAATTGTAAAGTAACAATCCCTAAATATCACTCTCCTTAAATTCTCAGTAATTTTCCAATTATATTGTTTGTCATGTGTATTCTTAGATTATTTTTAAGAGTTCAATTAATTTTCAAAATTTAGTAACGAAAGAGAAAAATAAGAATACAGTCAAAAATAGGGTATATGGTTTGATAAATAAAATTCCGCAAGCCTTCTTAAGACTCTAATTTCGAGTCCCAATTGGACTCCAAATTAGAATTATGTGGAGTCCTTCCGCAACCCTAACAATAAATTTATTTAATTGAAATCAAATATTTAGTCATTACTTTTCAAATTAATATAATTATAAACTACTTTTATTTATGGAAAAATTCAGGACCGGTCACTATTAATGTGCCTATGGGTCCCCAAGTCATATGGCCCTAACTTCCTTCATTTAAAGTCATAGCTTTACAAGCGAGAGCATGTTTGACTGAGTTTTAAGAAAAAAAAAGTAATTAATAATAATATTTATTTCCAGACATGTTTGAACTTTTAAAGCTCATTTGATTTCAATTAAAAATTTTACAAATTTTATCAACTTTTACAAAAAAAAATTATTTTAATTAAAATCAAACATACCCTTAATTATGTTACGTTTTCTTATTTTAAATAGAAAATAAAGTTGAAAGCTTTGAACCAAGATTTCCAGATAAATGGGGTGGATCATTTTGATGACCAAGTGAGCAAACTGAAACAAAAGGCAAACTAAAGTCATCATGCTATAATAAGTGACTAACAGTGTTTCTTACCAAAGTTAATCGTAAAATACACTCATGTCCTTGCAATTGCAAAACCTCTATTTCAAAAATAAAACAACTCATTCTCATTCTCTGTGTAAAAACTTCTATGCAATCTTCATCTTTTCCTTGTGTGTGATTTTTATTGCCAAATCCATAGCAAAGGTAAGTTATTGTTTAAAGCAACCATAAATGCCCATGAAAATGTCGATATATTGTTCGGACTCAAATATATGCGATACTATTAACGTTTGGAGTTAGGGTTAACTGATTTGACTAGTTTGTGATGTACTTGTTGCAAGTTAGGGTTTTATGTCAAAACATGTGATTTAGGACTTCAAAAATACGAGATACTAGATACTATGTTTGATGTTTCGCTGGTTTTTTTAATTTTGTGTTTGAATGTGTTATTTACCCATGAAAAATGTTTGATACTGTTTAGATTTAATGCGATAGTATGTGATATGGTTTGTGATTTGCCTATGGAAATGCTTGATACTATTTCAATCTATGATAGTGGCCATGATATCCTACCCACCTAAATTGCCCACTTATAATGCCCACGCTGATGTGGCATCACATGATTGATAAAAATAATGAGTGTAGGACCACGAACTTCTAATCATGTGATGCCACCTCAGCGTTGGTATTATAAGTGGGCATTATAAGTGGGTAGGAGATCATGACTTGATATGATAGTGTTCTTCTATTGGGTTGAGAGAGAGAGAGAGAGAGAGAGAGAGAGTGTGTGTGTGTGTGTGTGTGTGTGTGATAGTGATATTGTCCTTGTTTTGATACTGAGCTTAAGCATATACTTTTGATACTGTTATCTATGATACTGTTCTTATCTTAAATCGTTTGGATTTAATTGAATATTGTGCTTTTTTCAAATTATGGTGTATGTTAAATCATAATATTTTGTCCCCAAGCATATACTTGATACTAATGTTCTTCAAATAATGTTATATTGGTTTAAATTGTTTATTGTCTTTAACCATAAGATACTTATATTAAGATAATGATATTGTCTTTTATTGAGTTGGAGTTTGTTGCTTTGAGTGTGTGTTTGACACTGTCCTTGTTTTCGAGTTATGATTTTCTGTTAAAGAATAACATTTTGCCCCCCTAAGCATGTGCTTCTGGTGTTATATTAAGATGTTGTCTATGATAATGTTATATTAAGATAACGTTATCTATGATACTATTATATTAACATACTGTTACCTATGATATTGTTATATTAAGATATTATTATATTGAAATATTGTTCGTATCTATGATACTTTTTGGATTTAATTGAATAGTGTGCTGTGGTTTTCTGTTAAAGCATAACATTTTGCTACCATAAGCATGTGATTAATACTAATTTGCTTCTGATACTGTTATATTTGGTTTAACTTGTTTGCTGACTTTAACCATAAGATAATATTATATTAAGATGTTGTTCTTATCTATAACATTGTTTGAATTTAATTGAATAGTGTGCTATGGTTTTCTATTAAAGCATAACATATTGCCCCATAAGCATATGCTTGATACTAATGTGCTTCTGATATTGTTATATTGTCTTAACTTTTTTGTTGCCTTTAACTATAAGATACTATTATATTAACATATTGTTATATTATATATGATATTATTCTTCAATTGGGTTGAAGTTCGTTGTTTTGAGTGTGTGTGTGTGTGTGTGTGTTTACCCGTCTTTGTTTGTTGTCTTTAACCATAAGATATTATTGTTGTTTATTATACATCAAAGCAACAAAATAATTGGTGACAAAAAATCGAAAAAAAGAAGGTTGTTCCTATAAGAAAAAAAATAGTAGAGAAGAAGAAATACCTAGAGTATCGCTCTAACCTCAAAACAGTCATCATGAAGGTTAAAGGCATATCATTAACGAAAGCACAAATAAATGGATTGAACAAATTTCCTTTTTGGCGTCTTATCAAGTTGATATTGGTTGACAAGATTGACAGACAATACTGTGGGAGGAGTGATATGGACATATACAAGATTATTGAGTACTTCAACGAGTTGAAAAAGACTTTTTTGATAAATGAAACCCATATCAAGTTCGAAAGGGAGGATGTGAACGAGATCTTTATTCTCATTGACGGTAACTATCACATTGTACTTGAAACAAAATCCAGACTCAGTGTCAAAAATATTCCCACGGAGGTTCAAGGGCTGTTAGAGATTGACAAAATATTTCATCTCTGCCTAAGTAAGAGCTGCAACAAATGGAGAAAGGAAAGAAAACATCGATGATGTCTATAGGTTGCTTATGCTCTTTCTAAGGGCATCAATCTCTGTGCCAAATAAGTCTTCGACTTTGAGCTGGGGATATATGAAATATGTTGAAGATGTCGACGATATAAAAAGTACAACTACACTCGAAGTACATATTTGAATACCTCTGTTCCTTCCTATGCAAAAATGCAGGACCAACAGATGTCACAGGCTGTGTGATGGCTTTATTAGTAAGCTAATTAAGTTTTGATACTGTTAAATTTGTGATACTACTTTCCCTACACTGTGATGTCTATACTAAAAATATTTCCGTTCATGAATACAGTATTGGTTGTTGAAAAAACTCAAGATCTGTAAAGCTGTAAAGAAGAATACAAAACCAATATGAACAAAATAGGACTTAAGAGAGCTGACACGTAGTCTAAAAACTACAAATGTTCATGAACTGTAAAATAAGAAGGTAATAACATAATCTCCAAAGTACAGTATACAATATCTTACCTGCACAGTTATCAATTACAGTATACATTATTCATCATATTATACAATATAAAATATCTTATATAGTACTATACACATATTATATTCAAACCCCACACACCATTGCAGGTTGAGGAAGTTGGAGAATCTGGTGAAGATAAAGATCAAACAGAAACAAAACAAGAAGAAGTTGAAGAAGACAGCAACAGAGAATACATGAAGGAAGAAGATATTGATGAAACAAAAGAAAAAGAAAAAGTAGACATTGAAGCAACATAAAAAGAAGATGATGATTTAGGAGAAGACGGAGAAAAATAAGAGAATGAGGATAAAAAAAAAAACAAGTCGGGATGATGAAGACACAAAATCAAATGGCAAATGAGTAGAAAAGGATGAAAAGACCGATGAAGAAGGGATGACTGTTTCAAAAACCTTGAAGAAGAAGAAAAGAATTGGTTGCACTTGCCCTTGAGTCACTGGCTGAAATTGCTATCAAGGATTCAGCATCTAATAAAGTTAAAGACAATTCAACAAAACTCTTAAATGAATTGCGAGCCTCAAAGGAAAAAGAGTGTATCTTGCACGCTGTATTAGATTAAAGCATTTAATAAAATCAAAATAATATAAAAGAGATGAAGGATATGAACAAAAAGATAAAGGACTTAGAATATGAACTTCAAAAGACAAGGGCTTCGTACGCAACTGTTTCACAAGAAAAGAATAAGGTTGCAAAAGAATTTAAAATGATGCAAAACACTGTAGAATCTCTTTCAAAGGAGAACACATCGCTCGAGAAAGATAATGCATCGCTTGTTGATGAGTTGACCGAGATAGTGGTACATGAAGTCATGCAAGTGATGACTGAAGAAGAAGTTTAAAAAATGAAGAAAACTTTGGAGTCTCTTGCATTGACAACTGCTCGAGAGTTGACTAAGAAGGATGCAGCGAAGCAAACATCGATAGTGAAAATGGTTAAAGAAATAAAGAAAAAGAAAGAAGGGTGATGATTTCATCTACTCCTTCCAAAAAAATGGGTTGCAAGGAGTAAAAAAGAAGCATAGAAAGGGAAAACTCAGGTGCAAAAAAAAAGATGATGATGATTCTGTCATCAATGTTGAAGACTTTTCTAATCTTTCAGCAAAGAAAGGAAAAAAGAACCCACCAAAATTAATTCAAAATGACTGACAACAAAATATTTGAGTGCCACTGACATGAAGAATATGATAAATATCCAGTAAACTCAAACTCCGTCGTAAGTCTCTTCTATACACTAAGTGTTACTGTTTTATTCTTGATATTGTTTTCATGATATTGTTAAAAAATGTGATACAATTCCAATTTTTAATATTGTTTTACTAGTGGTATTCCTTTATGTTCATGAAATTGTAATATTCATAATATTGTTTTAATGCATGCCACTCTTTTATGTTTACACAATTTTTCGTTACATTAAACACATTCAAATTTAAATGTTTCTTTTTTACACAATGATATTGTTTCACTGCTCAATATTATTTTATATTTGAGAGCAACAATTTACAAGGTGGTAGGAACAAAATATTGCTTTGTAACTTTGGGTGAACTGTTTGATATTCTGATCGATGATGCAATATCAAACAATGTGAGATTGTAAAAATTAAAAATATATTTTCAAATTATAATCTTATACAAAAAAATAACCATGATAATATATTTGCAGGTGATTGATGCACACAGAGAAATGCTGAAGGCTATTATCCAAGTCGTAGAAAGCACTTACGAGACAAGATTTGTAATTTTTGACTATTTTTGGTGGGTGAGTTGAATAATTTCAATATAAACCATTGCGTAACATTTCGATTGCAAACTTAGTTGTAAAGAAATAGTTTCTTATCTTGTTATTATACTTGAATTATACAAATATACATCACGAATGATTAAATGTCGATTCCAAGGAAATGACGAATTGACACAGTTTTGGAATATTTCCATAACACCAGTCAGCATCGACTATTGACGTTCCCAATGAACTCAAATGGATGGAAGGTCTGATGTAATTCTAACCATTGGGAACTGCTGCCATTCGACTTGAAGACGGGTCAATGGACCCATTATAAGAGCAACTTGTCAAGGGAGGGGACCTTAAACAAATATATTGAAGACGCTAGGATACTAGTAAGATAATGCATTGTTACAATACCATATATTGTTCTAGAATAAGTGCTAAATGCAAATCTAAGATGAATATGTTGAGAACAAACAAAACGAGTTATTTAAGAAATCTCTTGTTACATATAGTGTTGATTACAAAGAAGAATAATTTAATCATTCATTGATCTCCTATGGGAAATGTCCACAACTACACTTTGGGACGTAAGAAAGAAACTACACCTTCAATCCCATATTTGTATTATCTTGTTTTAATCGTAGATACATACTGACATTTACTATATTTATCTGAATTTTATATCACAGTATTGATTGTGGAATACATGTGTTTCATATGATGGAGAAACTAGCAAAGAATGAACGACTAGAAGAAACGATGACAATAAAGGAAGTGAGACATTATAAAGTAAATATGATTTCAAACTTCATCAGAGATTTTATTGTAGATGAATGTATTTGTAGACGAATACATTTCGTAGTTGCAATTTAGTTTGATACTGTACAATATTAGCAATTTTATTTGATATTGAATATATTTTTGTAGTTGTAAATTTGAATGACAATTAATGTTACAATTAAATCGTACAATGTTGAACATAGCAAAACAATATTATCTTAATAAAATGGTATCCTAATATAACAATATCTTAAAACACCAAAAGTTAGAGTCATTTGTCATACTATTTTGCGAGATATTATTTTTATTAAGGTAACATTTTTTATGATACAATATCAAAAAACACATATGAATGTGTGATATTAAGGATGGCAAAAAAATTCGCCGCCCAAACCCGCCCCGCCCCGCCCCGGTTAGCTTATTTGGGTAATAGGGTGGTCGGGTCGGTCCGGTGTGAGTTTTCACGCCCACAACCCCGCTCCCCAAGATTTTTTTTTTTTTCAAATCATAAAATAGAATATAAGTTAAAACTTTGTTATAAATGGACTAAAGAAGAATCGAACCCGTGTTGAATTATAAACTATAAATCTTACACCATAATCCCATTCTTGAATTTTTTTTGTTTTGTTTGCTACAAATATTTTTAAAAAAATTATTTTTTTTCAGTTTTATAAAAAAAAATTCGTGGGGCGGTTGGCAAGTCAAAAGATTGACCCGCCCCGCGAGTTCGCGGCCAACTCCATTGCCATTCCTATGTGACAGTAACATCCCAAAAAACAAATGTTGATACATGTGAAACAAATGTTGCTTTCATTTATTGTGATCCTATATATCAAATATACAATATTTTTCCACCAAAATTAAAAACAGTAACACTCAATTCTTTCATGGTAACAGTATATTAGGCAAATGAATCCTTACAAGTCTTCGTATTGTGATTGTCCAAATTTCCACACTTTTTAAATTGTATCATCTGCACTTGCTCGTCCCTTGATGTAATTCGTCTCTTTTAAGCAATTAATTTTATTAATAAATGAGATGTTTCAAATTTTATTTTATCTCACAATTTAAATTCATACCCTAAATTGAGGATAAAATGAATATAGGGTCAAATTTAAAATTTTATGAAGTAAAAAATCAAAGTTTAATCTGGTCAAAAATTTCAACATATGGTTTTAAAAGAATTTTAATCAATAATGAATAACCAGCATTAAAAGTTTAATAATTACAATTTTTTCTAAAAAAATAAAATTTTATTTAAAACTCTATTTTTCATTTTAAATTTTGAAGACTTACTGTGCAATTTATGAAATTGCATAGACGTCCCGTCCCAATGAATTTTAAAATTAGTGGTCTTTCTATATAATTTCTGAAATTGCACAAAAGGCCATTTTTTAATTTTAAAATAGCGGGCCTTCTTATGCAATTTCAAAAATTGCATAAGAGGCCTGCTTAATCTTTTGAAATTATGAAGCTTCCTATGCAATTTTCAAAATTGCACGGGAGGCCCCCATCCTCAAATTTGGCCACATTGCATAAGAAGGTCAAAATCCTTTAGGGTTTCAACAGTCATTTTTTCGTCCACTGGTGATGTTGCTGCGTCGGTGTCAGACATCGACGGCCACCGCCATTTCACCATCGAACAATAGCTTTTGTTGATGTTCGATGTGCAATGGCAATTGTCACTGTGAAATCACTAGCGTTGACCGTTGATTTTGTGGCAGCAATCCACTGCCTTCGAAAGGCAGCGGACCCGCCATATGACAGTCGCCACCCACCGACGATGGTGGCATCCAAAGCACTGTCGTCGCTCATCGACTCATTTCCAGCCAAATCATCCCGTTTTGAACAAATCCAAATCCAATTCAGATTTTTCTTTTTAAAAAAATCATAATTTTTATTTTTTCTATCAAATCTCAAATCAAATTAATATCCCAATAACAAGTATTATTCGATTCATCAAAACAATATATCAACTCTAACAAGTAACAATGTATGCTTTGATACCATTATAAGGAATTGATGTATACACGTACATTAGAAATTAAATCTGCAATTCAGATCAACCTTGTACTTAGATAGAATTCATGATAGAAAAATATATTGATGAACGCATGGAATATGATTATCTGATTAGCTGAAGGTAAAATCTTCAATAACATAGCTGTCCAATTGTCCAACCTCCAATGGTATTGGATAATAATAGATCTGGACTTTCACAATCAAGAACAGATGAAAGCAGAATTTTGAGAAGTAATTTTATTGGGTTCTGTTTCTTGCTTGTGCTAGCAAGTAATGCAGACAGATTATTATTCCACAAATTGTGGCCTAATATATATAGGCGATGCTAATCCTAGTTCTAGTCTTACTAGAACTGTGTTAGCCCACAACTACAAGCTCAATTAATTCATCTAATTAATTAATTTGACTCAATAAGTAATTAAGTTCGACCTGGTAATTTGGATCTTGGACAATATACTTAAAAGAGCCTCTTGGAGTATATATGTTAGCAGTCGAGCAAAAATTGTCTTGTCGCAATTTATAATTGATAGGCTGTTAGACTTTGTTATGATTAATGTTGCTAGCGATTCTTTCTTAGGGAAGAAATGTCATTAGTTCAAAAATTTGAGTTAGCGACCCCTACGGTCATCCTCCTTGTTGGAGGGTTTTTCGGGGTTAACATATTTCACCTCGATATGAGATAGATCTTATGCATGATGCTCGCTTTTCTCTAACGTTGACCATATGATCATCTTGCATATTTCAGTACCTTTGCTAAACAATTACATGAACTTTCAAGTTGGCAATCACATCGATCAAAATTTTTAATTGCGCATTTTATAATTTGTTACTAATCTACCATCAACTAATTTGTAGTTTGTTGCAAATCACGTCCCCATTGACATATTTTGATAGATTTGCCCTCTTCTTTAAATAAACAAAAATAGAAACAAAAAATAAAAAAAATTGCAAATGAAGTCCCATAACCTTTAAAAATACAAATAACTTCATCTTCCCAAAAAACATATCCCTACCCCATGGCCAAATTTTATTTTCATTTAATTAAACCCCTTTATTGAAATTCTAATCCAATTTCCAATCATTTTTTGGTACCATTGTTGCCTTTTTTTTTTTTTTTTGCAAGGATCGCCAAGCTTGATGGGATCTTCTTCCCCAATCTCCAGTCCGTTTTTTGATAAGCGTTTCTGGAGCAATCTACGCAGCCAGGTCGATTGCTTCTTGATAATTAGAAGCCTAGCGATAAATCCTTGCCTGTTAGAAATGGTTTGTTATTCTTAGTTTTATCACTCTTGAATTGGGATTTTTGGAACTTGTTTTCTCCAATTTGATGATGGATTTATGGGTTTTGTGAAAATTGTGTAGAAAAATGAAGCAATGAAGCATCATAAGAGATTGAAGGAGGACTCCATGCTTTTGCTCATAGGGTTTAACTCTGTTGCTCAGTCTCTTTCTCATCTTTCTCACAATCTAGAGAATGCTCTTCATGTAACAAAATTTAAGACATTTAATATCAATATTTTGGGAAATTTGTTTCAGATTTTGATAGAAAAAATTATGATTGGCCTATCAGTAACTTCAACTTTCATTAACAAATCCTTTGTTTTCCAAGGAGCCAAAAATCTTGCTAAACTTGCCACATCGACTGAAGTACTTGAGGCCACACTAGAAAAGGCCAAAAGTGAAGAGGACAAATCGAAAAATGAAAATAAAGATGAAGAGGAAAATCATATCAAGTTATTGGAAATTCTTCTTTATACTACTGGTGGTGGTGATTTGGCCATGGGGTGGGGGTAGATTTTTTGAGAAGAAGAAGTTATTTTGTGTTTTTTTTAAATTTAAGGAATTTTATTTGCAATTTTCTTTTTTTTTGTTAGGTTAATTTGCAATTTTGGTCCCCCCAACCTTTCAAATCTATTACTAATCTATCCCCAACCAATTTTTTAACACCAGACATCTCCAACCTTTCATGTAATTGCAAATCACGTCCCCATTGACATATTTTGATGAATTTTCCCTCTTCTTTAAATAAACAAAAATAGAAAAAAGTTAAAAAATATAAAAAAATAATAAAAAATTACAAATAAAGTCACATAACTTTTAAAAAGTACAAAATAACTCCATCTTCTCTAAAAACCTACCCCACTCATGGCCAATAATCACCACCATCCAACCATGAGATGGAAAATTCAACAAGCCAGCCATGAGATGAGCAATCAATCACCACCATTCATGCTGTTATAGATGAGCGATCAATCAATCATCATATTCATGAAGATGTGTTGGAGGCTACTGTGGAGAATTTTGGAGATTTCAACCCCACCCGTGAAATCCAAGCACTGATTCCGTCTGTGGATTACACTGCTCCAATTGACGAAATCCCATTTGTTATTGTCCAATTAACCAAGTTTGATTTGAATGTTTAATTTAACTTCTTTTTAGCTTCTTGTACTTGTCTTCTTGTTGTTTTTGTTAAAGTGTGTTGTGGCAATTTTGTCTTGACAGGTTTAAATGCGACGGTGTTAGCATTGGCTTGGGTGTGTCCCATGTCATGGCGGATGGGCCAAGTGCTTTGCATTTTGTCGACGAATGGGCGAAGATTGCGCTCGGTGCTGAGACCATCATTCCGCCATTTGTTGACAGAAAAGTGTTGGAAATAGATGAACCACTGGTTTTAAAGTTCGACCTGGCAGTGCTCTTCCCACCGCCATCGTTGATAGGTGAATAAGATAACATGGGACAACAGAAGAATCCCATCACCGTCGCATTTCTAAATCTCACCAAAATCCAGATTGAAAAACTCTGAAACAAAGCCAGCGAGGATCTAACTCTAGAAGTCAAAAACAGTTGCAGATACAACAGATTTGAAGCTGTCATCGCCCACATTTGGCGGTGCACAAGCAAGGCATGACGGCATACGATGGAGTAACAAACATATCACCACCATTCATGATTGATTGCTCATCTGCTGGCTTGCTGAATTTTTCATCTCATGATTGGGTAGTGGTGATTTGGTCATGGGATGGGGTAGATTTTTGAGGAAGATGAAGTTAGTTTGTGTTTTTTAAAAGTTATGGGACTTTACTTGCAATTTTTTTTAGCTTTTTTTTTTTGTTTATTTAAAAAGAGGAGGAAAATCCGTTAAAATATGTCAACATAGACGTGATTTACAATAAACTGCAAAGGTTGGAGATGTCTAATGCTAAAAAAATTGGTTGGAAGTAGATTAGTAACAAACTGCAAATGTTGGGAACCAAAAGGGCAAATTACTCTTTTTGTTATTTTTAGTTTTTTCTATTTTTTTATTTAAAGATGAGGGCAAATTCGTTAAAATATGTCAATGAGGACGTGATTTGCAATAAACTGCAAAAGTTGAGAACCAAAAGTGCAAATTTCCCTAATATTTAATATGCAGTTTTCATGTTTCCAAACTCACTTCTTTCGCTTTTAAGATATAGTTACAATTATTTACTATCCAAAAAATAGGAAAAAAAAAAGACGTAGACCAAAAAGAGAACATATATTTACAGCCTATTTGAGGACTGAATAATTTATTACATACTTCTCGTTATTTCTCATTTTTGTCCAAGTAAACACACATTTTCGAATTTGGTTTTGAAAAATAAACATGTTCGCTTGGTGTTTAGACCTCAATCATAACTTGTTCGCAAAATTGAACCAGAAAAGTGAGACAAAGCTTCTAAAACAGGCATGTTTTGTACGGCAGATTTGTTAAATACTAATGAAATTGTTGGTAAACTGTAACTTAATCATGGGAACAATCAAATGTTTTATACCTTTTCAAATAATTACAAGTAAAATATAGGCATGGAGTGGATGCCAAACTAGTGCCAATGAGACTAATAATTAATTTAAAACACATCATAATTAGAGACCAAATTTAAATTAATTGAGTGGATTTAAAAAGCATTACTCCAACAAATATTAAATGATGTTAATAGGGTAGGGCGTGCCTGGCGCGTGTGCTCTCCTCATCATGTCCTAAACACAGGCATGCTTAGTGCACTTGTTAGCATCTAGGTAGCATGGCAACGGCTTAGATGTTGAACGATTATATCTAAATATTCATTTTTTATTTTTTTTTTAAAGTTTAATATGTAAAATTTTTATATATGGATAGTTGTGAATTTTGAACTTGTGATATTTATATGTTCTTAAACTTCGTTGAACAACCATATTTTAAAATTTAAATTGTTAGAAATTCGAAAATAGCCTATATGTATATGTGTTTGAGTATTGTCCGTTGCTAGATTTGTAAAGTGGGATTAGGTTGTGTGGACACGAGCACTCTAGTAGTGTTAGGTCAAGCATTTTTGGCCCCACGACCAACATGAATTTATATGTAACTAACTTAGTGCTTGTTTGATAGTTTTTTTTTATATATCATAAGTAGTGGGTCTTATAGAATATGTGGCTAAAAAATGAATAAATATATATGTGAGTTCTACATGATGTATTGATAAAAATGATCAGCTTATAAGCTTGAAAAAACTCCCCGAATATGCTCTTAGGACTAAAAAAAGTTTTGGTCGTTGAACTCTATCATTTAGCACAATTATAAAAAATTTAGGGCTTTGGACAAAAACTGAAGAATTATAATAATAAAACTCTTTAGTTCTCACCGGCACGATATACCATATCTAATAAGCAAGATATATATATGTAGAAAATGGGGGGACTTGCCTCCTCGTTCTATTTTACCTGAGCAATCGGTTCTTAACTGAATGGTCGTAGTTTTAAATCCTACTTGGAAAGATTTTGGATTGTTTTCACGACTCTGACCTAGCTACCTCTGTCATTTTCTTGTTCAAAAGAATATCTTCTTCGCATCTTCATCTTTTTTAAAGTCTATATCTATTCTTCTCGATCTCCATCATTCTATCTTACATTCACAACCTCTTTCACATGAACTAATCTTGTGGCTATCTAGCTTACAAATCTATGAAAAAAGAAAAAAAAGAAGTACCAACCTTAACCGACCACATATTGAATGTCAATAGTACAATGCTAAACATGGTACTCAACGTGGACCTAAAATATACGGATCGTGTTAAACGAAAACGACTCACTTATCTCTATGTTCTTGGGCAGAAGATAACATTAGCCACTAATTTTGTGCTCAAACATGATCTCATTGATAACTTCAGATCTTCTTTTTAACTAGAGACCAAAACATGAAGTCGTGCATTTCTGCCTATTTTCATTTTTATCAATAAATGTTTATGCATATCTACAAAAGCACAACTACTATATTGGCATTTTATAAAGAAATTAATATGATTAGATGCTTCTCTTTGATTTTATCTCTTTGACTTGACATGATAAAGGTGTTGCAAGAAATTCAACAGAAGCTCAAATGAAAGAAAATTATATAGACTTTAAAGGGTTCTGAAAATAAATATAATTTAGTTGTTATATGAAAATATAAAAACGACTCAACACTAAATCCTTTCGTCCTAAAACTTAAATTATTAGAGAGAAAAAATATGTTTACACTTATTTTTTTTTGAAAAAAACTTCACAAAGATTTTTGAATTTTCGTAAACACTGCAATTTTGTAAGGATAAAAGTCAAAAGTGTTGAAGAAACTACACAAAGTGACGTCGTACCAAAAAAATTATGGACGAATGATGGGCAAGCAACAAGAAGTGATCGTCCTAAATTGCCCAATTTCTCCAACATTACTAAAGAAAATCTCGAAGATGAGAAGGAACATAATCAGAAGCGATTCAGCAGGAGATTATGGAAGATTCTTGGTGGGTGAAGTTTGAAAGACAACAAAGCGAAGATGAAGATGATCTGGACAATCCATCTGAACCTCAGGAAATATCTATGGAGGAGAAGAAGAAGATGATGAGCAGCGGATGTGGAAGAAGAGATTGACTTAGAATCGGAAAAGAAAGAAGAAAAGAGGAGTTTCATATAACAAATTGCTAAAGCAGTGTATAAGAAGGTGTCCGAAGTAGATTTGTTGGGCGAACCATCACGGGCGATCTTTTGATTATTACGTATTATACGGGGCTTGAGAGGAAAATGAGGATACCACGCTTCGAAAGTATGGATCACCTCCAGCGATATTACCACCCCCTACGGGGTTGGAAGGAAGGTGGCGACATAGAAGCTCGAGAGCACGGCGAGAAGATCGGTCCCGAAATGTTACGTAAACTGACACGACATTCGATCAAAGGAAGGCGGGGACAAGAAGTGGAGATAGGCGTGAAAAGGTCATCTTTAAAGCCGGCGGCCAATCTAACCAAACATTTGAGGCCATTATATGTAAAGGCCTAATCGATAGCATCCACAACCAGCCAAAGTTCTCATAGATAATGGGGCCGCTATTAATACCATTCCATCCGAATGATAAAGAAATTTGCAAAGGCAGAGAAGGCGACTTGATCTACTAAAGTTATTCTTCTGAGCTTCAATGGCGGGTGACTTGACGCCAAGGAGTAATGCCTTTGGACGTGACGGTGGAACTATCACTAAAACCAGCGATATTTTTGTAATAGGCAGGCGACTAGCTATAATGTGTTGTTAGGAAGAGATTGGATTCATAGAAATCGTTGTATACCTTTCGTCACTCCATCATTGTCTAGTTTTTAGAATGATAAAGGTGAGGCCGAAGTGGTGCAAGCGGATCATAGACCTTTGTTACACAGAAACAAACTCGATCGAGAAATTCATGTATGAAGAGAAATTATGGAGCTGTAAGAGTAGTCCAAGATGGTGAAGAAACTCGGATCATCGGCAGGCGAGGAGCCATTATCGGTGAGATGCATTTTGAAATGTTCGATCAAATGAGGCCAAACATAGTGGCCCTTGAAGAGCCAATGATTGGCAAAAAGATATTCGATAAATGTTGAAGAAGGTATCTAGCCTTCGGGATGTCGGCCAAGTCAATGGCTTTCGAGAAAAGTCTTGAAGGAGAAATAAGAAATAAAACGGCTTTAAAGATTTTAAGGATAAATTAGCGGTGTTCGAGTTAGAAAGGAATATTGGCGAGAAGTGAATAAGGTAGATTGTTTGGATGCGAACGTCACTACAAGGAGCTTCAGACGACGATGTGATAGGAGTCGTGAAGGCAGGCACGCCCCTGCACAAGACCCTTTGGTGAAAGTAAATATTGGAGATGAACAAAGAAGATCGCCCAACGTTTGTCGGTCGGATGCTTAGCAAAGAGGTAAGTGACCAGTTAATTGCTTTGTTAAAAGAGTATAGAGATTGTTTTGCTTGGGAATATGAACACATACTGGTTTAGATAAAAATTTGGTAGAACATAGGCTACCAACTAAGCCACACTTTAAACCACATAAGCAACCCCAGACGTTTTTGCTCCCTAATGTATTGCCGAAGTAAAGAAAGAAATAGAACGATTGTTGAAGGCGGGTTTTATAGAGACGACGAGATACGTTGAATGGTTGTCTAATATTGTTTTTGTATCAAAAAAAATGGTAGTATTAGGGTTTGCATAGATTTAAATTGAACTTGTTAACAGAACACCCAAAGATGAATATCAATGCAGCGGTAGATTCTCCTTTAGTAGATTCAGCTCTTTGGACATGTGATGTACTCTTTTATGGATGGATATTGAGGATACAACCAAATTTATATAGTGAAGAAGATATACATAAAGCGCATTGAGATGCCGGAGCTCTAGGATGTTTTGAATGGGTGGTCATGCCTTTTGGTTTAAAAATGCGGGAGCCACTTATCAAAGGCAATGAATCTAATTTTTCATGACATGATAGGAGAATTCGTTGAAGTTTATGTTGATGATATAGTGGTTAAATCATTGAAAGAAGAAAACCATCTCCAACAATTGAAACGTTCATTCGAACGGATGAGACAATATAAATTAAAATTGAATCCGTTGAAGTGTGCATTTGGTGTGTTAATGCGAAAATTTCCTAGGATTCTAGTGCATGAAAGAGGAATTGAACTTGATAAAATAAAGCAAAAGCCATTTTAGGCTAAACCACCTAAGAACAAAAGGAATTACAAAGATTCCTTGGGCAAGTGAACTTCTTACGACGTTTCATCTCTAATTGTCTGAGGCGAAGGTGAGAAAGCTTTCGCCTCTTCTAAAGTTGAAAAATCGGGGGCGACTTACGCCAGCGGGAGGAGCATCAAGAGGCTTTCCATAGCACAAGACATATTTGTCAAATCCACGATAGTTTTTCACTATCAAGGTCGGTGATGAAAGTTTATATATCGGCCGGCGAGAGTCAATATTTGGACTAGTGCGCCCGAACGACCGGTTTGGAGAAGAAAGAGGCGATATATTATCTCGATGAGCGACTTCGTGTGAGGTGTGAATGTAATTAATTGCTATTGAAAAATTATGTCTTGCTTTGTATTTTACATGTACTAAATTAAGGGGTTTACTACTGACTGTAACTATTTACTTAATTTCTAAAGTAAATTTGGTTAAGTACATGTTCTCTCGTCTGTTTTGCATCAAAGATTGGTCTTTGGACTTTAGCTTTTATCGAATTTGAAATACAAGCTTCATACCACAAAAGGCGGTAAAAAATCAAGCATTAGCTTAACTTTTTGGCGATCATCCATGCTTGGGACGTACTAAGGAAATCGAATTAGAAGTCAATTCGCTCGAGCTAAAACCCGGATTTTATACTTTGTGGTTCAAAAAAACCGCTAGAGTGCGGGAGTAGGGTAGTGCTAATAAACCCGCTGGGGTTTGTTACAAGTTGCTTACCTACTAGCCGAAATGTGTACTAATAATCGGCCGAATCTGAGCGTTAATTGTCGGTTTAGAATTATTATTGGATTTGGGGACTGAGCGTGCTTATCAAAGTGATTCTCAACTAATAATTTATCAATTGAATGGCGATTTTAAATGCCAAAGTGACTCTGTCATGAAAGTCGACGGCATCGCCAAGAACTTCTTGGAGCGAGTTCGACCAAGTGGAAACTTCAATACGTTAATAGAATGTATAACGATCCGGCAAATGAGTTGGCATTGAGTGGCATCGGGTTATTCAAAAATGTTGAATAACGATTAGCCGCGTCTTGATGCGGAGCGATATTGCTGTACTTCCAACGAAGAGCAAAAGGTTTAATGATGCATGTATGTATACAAAATGGAGCGCATTGGATTGGAAGAAGAAATACAAAATTCTGGAAGAACCCAATAAGAAGAAACGAAGAAGTTAAAATTACGTTCATCGAACTACTTCTTTGGTTGAAGGAGAATTATATAAGAAACGCTCGGATGGTGTACTTTTGAAGTGCATAAATTTGCAAAAACTAAAGTGGTTATGGTAAAGCACATGAAGGAGTGTGCGAGCACATCAATGCTGCCAAAAGATGAGGTGGTTGATCATCGGGGAATGGGTATTATTGGCACAAAATGGGCGGTATGCGTTCAATGTATGCCAAAAGTTGCTTGGAGTGTCAAAAACATGGCCCAATCCAAAGAGTGCCAACCGAGGAAATGGTACCTATTATTAAACCATGGCCTTTTTAAGTGTTGGGCGATAGGCGATAGGAAAGATTTACCCACCATCGTCTGAGCAACACACCTTTATAATAGTAGCTACCATTTTTTTTCACTAAATGGGTAGAAGCGATACCATAAAGAAATTTCCCAAGGAAATGTCATAGAGTTCATTTCGTGATCATATCGTATATAGATTTGGGATACCTCAAATCGTAGTGATGGACCATGGAACTTCTTTGAGCGAGAATCAAGTGAAAGAATTTCGAGAGCGAGTTTGGAATCAAGTTGGCAAACTCTCGCGCCTTAACGCCCAATCAAGCCTGAAATCGTCAAATAAGGTTTTAAAGAGTATCATAAGGAAAATGATAGGCGAAAATGCTAGAAATTGGCATGAATGCTTAAATAGGCGTTATGGGCCCTAGCAGAACTTCAGCCAGCGATCTAGTACTAAGTGACTCCTTTCCGGTTGACATATGGGCAGAGGCAATGCTGCCTATGGAAATTAATGTGCAATCGATCGAGCACGTTTGCAAAATAATATAGATGAAAATGAGCATACTGAACTACTTGTTCGAATTTATTAAATTGGATGAACTAAAGTTGAGCGTTTTAGATAGATTGCAAATTCGGAAAAAGACAAGTGGCTTCATATTATAATAAAGGGTTATAGCCAAATGTTTAGCACGAAAGATTTGGTATGGAAAACAATACTCCCATTGGATAGTAGTAATCCAAAGTTTGGAAAATGGTCACTTAAATTAGGAAGGACCATACAATTAAAGAGGTGTTGCCCAAATGGGGCATATCATTTAGAAAATTTGGATGGTATGAGGCACATGAGATCTATTAATGACAAATATTTAAAAAACGTTAAAATCGGTTTGGGATTTTGAGCGATTAGAGGTTTAAACATTAAGGGATGCAATTCTATAAACGAATAGAGCCTTTCATTTTATCGAGATAATTTGGTTTGCATGCATAAGTGGCTGCCATTACAAAAAGGAAAACTGGATAAAACAAAGTTGTCCTTAAAACTTTAAAATCTAACTACATCCTTCCCCAAATAGAGCGACATTTGCTCCTAAGTTTTCCACTCATCACTGGTTGTTGAGCGAGCGACGGATAGTTCATCCATAAACCCGTCCATCCCAGCTAAACTTGAATAACGCTCAAGTAAAGATTTAGCAGTTCAACTTCACTGTGAGCATTGCGCTTCTTCGCCACCCGACTGACGCCTGATCATCCATCTTTTCTTGGATTTCCTTCATCGAAATGTACCAAACTCATCATGAAGGAGTCTTCAACCATGACTTCGGAAGAAATCTCGTTCAAATTGTTTTTGGCTTGATCGATTTCACGGTGAAGGGATTCGCTTTTCGGTCGTGGTTGCGACATATTAGTCTTCTTGACTTTGAGCTCCACATTCTTGTCCAAGAATGCACTTATCTCTTGATGAATGACTTTCAGCGATAACTTGAGATCGGTGGGAGTTTGAAGCGAAGGTACAAGTGTGAGCCATTTAAGTGGCTTAAATGCTCAAATTGTCCAGATGGTTGGCAGCACCTGCATGTGAGATGTCCATGTCCATGAAGGAAGTATATTCAATCTTGCTTTAGGATGTTCATGTTTTCCGTGGAGAAAGCACCGAGGCGAAGAAGGACGTAGAAGACGAGCGAGCGGCTGCTAGCCTTCACTTGTTCCCATGATGTGAACAAGTCTCAATAGAGCGAAGATGGTATCGACATCTGTAAAGGTAAAACAATTGCTTAGTGTTTCTTTGGAAATAAGCAAGGTAAGGGAAATCGAAGAAAAATTACCTCATCGGTGGTCTTAGAAGAAGAAGGGGGAAGACAGTGTGGGCGACTTTACCTTGTGAAGAGTCACCACCTATCCAACGTGATAGCTCGGGTGCAACCGGACGATTGGGTTCGGGTACAACCCAAGAAGTCAATTGGTCTTTTCGCAAAAGGACGAGTGATGATAAGTGCTTCAAGAGTAAAGCCGTGTCAAATGGTAGAATTCGAAAAATGATTACAACTATAAGCTCATATTACCATCCTCCGGTTCTACACGGAGGAAGCATACTGAAATGATGAAGATTCTTCACACCTGCACAGGCGATTGAAAGGCCCGGGTCTCCAAATCCTTTTCGGGCAAATCCACGTCTATGGTCGGCTCGGACTATTGAAGAATTGAAGGGTCGGCGATGTAGATTGAGAAGTAACTCCCTACGGTTTAGAATACAAAAGAATGTCAATATTCATATTAAAAGTTCTTTAATTGAGGAAAAATCAGTTACCTTTCTTACCGAGAGGAGGAGTACCACCATCATCATCACTTTCATCGCCGATGATCCGACGTAAAATCATGAGAGCCATTTACGGCTAGATGTACCTCTTGCAACTTCTAGTATGAGCGGGGAGGAGGCCGGATTGAATGGTAAGCGCGAAGAGAACGTCTGGATGCGCCTTGTCGAGAAGGCTTTGTAGGGAGGGCGAAGGCAAGCGAGGGTTGTTTAACGGATATGGGCGCGTGGGGGGATAGGAATCGGGAGTAGAAGAAGTGGAAGTTCTCAAGACCACGACCCGCCAGTATGTGGAATGCTTGGTTGACATTAGTAGTAAAGAGCCTACGCTTCACCGGCCAAGGCTGCTCAAAAAGAAGGCGAACGCCAAAGTGGGATTGAAGGAGCCAAAGAAAACTGCGTTCATTAAGGAAGCGTTACGCTCGTCTATAAACTTGGGCCTCCACTTTGGTGATAGTAGTGAAACGTTCTTGAAAACTCTTTGAGTAACAAGGAGGAAGGGGCAAGTTTGGCAAACCAAATTTGTCAGGAAAGGGCGGGAGCATAGACCGACCCCGGCCTTGGCATTGGTGCCCGTGAGAATGTCATGAAACAATTCGCCCGATCAGTATTGGACCCATACGGGCAAGACATTACTCACCTCGTTCAAACTAAGAGGAGGAGGTTGGGCGTGGGCGGGACTTGATGAATGGAGAAAGGAAAGAACGAGGGAATTGAATTTAAATTATAAAGAATGTAAAACGTCCGGTTAGACATATCAGCGCGAGCTAATTGGTTAATAATTAGCCGTAACAACTCAATGAGACTTGGGGGAATTGAAGGAACACCAAGTTGTGGAAAGTATGCTCTCAACCACAATTGAGCGAGCACTTCGATGGGAGAAGCATTGGTCTAGGCGATGTTTTTTTTTTTGAAAAAACTTCACAAAGATTTTTGAATTTTCGTAAACACTGCAATAGCGGGAGAGATTTGTAAGGATAAAAAGTCAAAAGTGTTGAAGAAACTAAGTGGCATCTTATGTAACCGTTTTTACGATCTCGCTTTAATAGCTTGAACTAAATCACCACTTTAGAGGTAGAGACTTGAAAAAATAACAAAAATTGAACATCTGTGCTCCAACTTTTACTTAAAGTACTACCAAATAACAGAGTGATGTATATTTGTATTGCTCAAGAAGAGTGAGATGTGATTGTACCAATAATTAAGGGTTGTTAAAAAAAACCCATCATTCAAAAAAATAAAAAAATAATAATAAAAAAAAATCCTTTCACGTTGTTCCAATAAAGTGATAAATGTTTGTTGTGTGATATGACATCAGGAGTTTCATCTCAAAATAGTAACCTATTAAGTGGAGGAGTCAAATTAAGTTTTTTAGTTGAGACGAAACTTTATTTTTGCATCTCTCTAACATTATTTTAACAAAATGAAGCACGACATTAGTATGGCCCACACATGATCATCAGAGCTCCCCCTTAAACGATGACCTCTTCCATCCACCTTCTATCAACGAAGAAGATTACGTTCAATCGAGGTCTATGTTATCTCAACGTGCCAGACTTCCGTAACTACAGAATTTCAAATATTTTGAGAATTTACCATCACGAAATCTAAAAATTGTGAGTCTATACATTAGTTTAGATCTTCCATGTACTTGATATGCGACTCATATTGCACATTCACAAGATACCAGTTACTATTTGATACTGGTCTGTATGGCATGTTTGCTTTGCACTTACTTGACCACCAGCTATAGCCGCTTCTCAGCATGGGCACATTGTTGGAAATTGGTTTAAATATGTCGAGAAATTAACTAAGTGTTAAAAACAACAAAAGTGACTTCGTGTCAAATTGGCCAAATATACAAGACCCGACCCAAACTGTTTAGGCAAATTAGTTTGCCACTTGATGCTTCTGGAAGCGGGGATCGACCGCCGCCGGTCGGTCGCTGGAGTCGAGAAGGGGCGCCTACCGTCAGAACTCGGGGCAACGCCTCGAAAGAAAAATCGATTTATCTACATGTTTAAAGAGTATATTTGGCATCTCGAAACCAATATCGAATGAATGAGAAATTACGGAAAATGACAATTTTGGGTCAAAATTTTGACTATGCGATGGCACAGGTATGTACACCTGCGATCGCAATCTACCTAAATTTTAAGCAGAACGTTTTTTGGGTCCTTCCATGCGATCGCAGGAGACAAAGCCTTACGATCGCATGGTTAAATTGGATCAAGTTCTGTTCTGGATTTTTGTACCATGCGATCGCAGCTTGGTAAAACAATGCGATCGCATAGGTTTGCGTGAACAGACGTGTCTTTTTGAAGGGTTGCACGATTTGGTTCATTCCTTTTCGTTTTCAACCGATCTCCAACGTTAAAAAGGGCCTGTGAACGTCCATTTTTTCAGAGGATTGATACAAAAACTATATGCAAACAATAAGCACTCATATATTTCATCATTTGAACCAAAGTAATTGCATTTAGTGCATAACCAAATTCTGGTTTCATTTTCATTTCATCTTTTGGAGTACAAAACAAATTTTCGGTTCGTTGTACTTGTGTTTGGAAGTGCTACAAACACAAGCGGAAGCCGTTGTATCTTGGGAGTCATTTGCCTTATACCGTAAGCACTTTGCGGGGGCAAAATTGACTTAAGGACAAAGAGTTCAATTCTTGCCTCGGTTTATTTTCATCCTTTCCATTTTTCGGTTTCTTGCTTTATTGCTTCGAAGTCATTTCACAGAAATTCCGCCAACACACATAACTTGTCTTATATATTTTGCCATGTTCTTCATTTTGCTAAGTTTCTCATTTTGCATGTCACTTTTGTCATACTAATTTTTTAGGATGTAACGATTTTAATACACATATTGTATATTTACTTTTGAGACTCATTAAATTGAGTTAGAACATTCTCTATACACGATACACTATGTTCACCATAAGTTCTTCTTTCTCGAGCTTATTGCCTTTGAAACATGCTTCTTGTTCCTAAATACTGGTTTGCTCTGCCCTACATTCACCCTAGGTACTTTCTAATCTCTTCCCACATGTTTGACCTTCTTCGGTCTCTCATCCTTTGTTTCCTAGCTAGCAGTATGGGCTCGACATTTTCTTATGTCGAGTCGATTTAAAGTCTTAGTGCATGTATTTAAGTGCAGATAAATTGTAAGCTCTATGAAATATAGAAATAACAAGTATATTTGATTAATTTTAATTTTAATAATTATGGGACTTACAAAAACAAAAAGTCAATGACTTCTAGAATTTGATTTCCTTTGATTACACAACTCAATTAACTGACGGAGGAGCCTTGGCATAATAAATCTCCATGGCCAGAAAACTGCATATTTAGGTCTTGGAAATGAAGGACAACACGTTAGGGGTTACACGTTTGGTCCACCAAATAAAAAAAAATAAAATATAGATTTTGTCAGAATTACACGTGCTCCGACATCTATACAGATAAAGAAAATACAGAGTTATAGACGTGCACATATGAAAATGGGTCTAGGTATGACTTTCATCACACGATTATTACAAGACAAGACCGTTGGAGAATTTTATCATTGTGTCATTCTATTAAGTGCGTAATTACACTCTAGGTCCTCAATTTGTTCATTTCATCTTAATTTTGTCTCATTTATTTTTAATAGCACGTATCATCCCTACTCTTTTAGTAAATTTACGTAGATGGTCTTTTCTAACAATTATGTCCTCTAAACTTAAATAAACTTTTTAAAAGTACAAATAGATCTTGAACATTTTATTTTATTTTTTTTTCATTTTTTAATTGCACACTATATCCAAAATAAAATTATTATTTTATTTCTTTTCCTAATAAAAAAATATTTATAAAAAACATTGTTGCCTTCAAAAGTCGAGACTATTTCTTTTTTAATAAACGGTCTTATTAATAAATACCACGTTTTTTTATGAAAAATGGAAATCCAATAAGAATAAAATGTAGACCATATCATTGTGACTCATGTATACCCTTTAATTATCATGAATTTTACTTTAATTTAAAGAATATAAATTGGTGAATTAAAGTGTAATTATTCATAAAAACAGTTGGCAAACGACTTAATAAGAACAATTATTTTCATCGTACCATTAATACATCAAGAATTGAAACAATTTCCAAAACATTTCATGGGAAAAAATAGCAATAATTATTTAAAAAATTAAATTGAAAAAATAAATTGTTACCTTCCCAGCCGACGAGGCCATCAAGAATTGAAAGTTTTCTCTTTTTTTTTTTTTTTAAAAAAAAAAATTGTTCTAAGTGAAGAACACTAAAAAATTAAAAGGTTTGAAATCTATTTACCCTTTTGAAAAGGCTAGAAACTCCAATGAAGATTGTATACTCAAAACTACGCTAATTGAAAGGTTAATGTATCTAACAGTTGGATTCCAACTCTAAATTTCTCGCAAACACATGTGTGTGTACATATTATTGTTCTTTAAACATGTTAGGAACATGGGCCGCTATACCTAATCGAATTGGGAGTATAGAATAATAATTTTTTTTTCAAATTCATAAAGAAAGAATTATAAAATTTTTTTCTACTACGAGACTGCACAGACTGTAAATCTTTACAATTGAGTTCTACAAAGCCGATTGAAGAAGTAAGTTAGCCTATAGTCCAACCCACAACCCGACATATTTTGACAACTTTAATTGATATATATACACGTAAGTTCGTGATTGATATATACAAAGTTAACACGTTAGCCAAATAAAACAATGTGAAGAAGTGATATAAATGCAATTGCACCAATCACCATGGATTCAAGAAAGAAGCAAAGAAAATCTTGAAAAGTTAGGCATGACACTGATAGATTGATTGAAGTATACACACACGCACTCACTCACTGATGGTAAAAGACTTTTCAATAGTGAAGTGAACTGTGAACCCAAGTGAAGAAATTTATAGAGAAGTCTATTCAAATTCATGCCTTTACCCCCCAGTAGCCCACACAATGATATCTCTGTGCATTTTCCTTCACACTTGCTTGTAATTACACTCTTTTCTCTTGTAAAAGAAAACGTAAAGTACACGACTCTTTTTGCCTCTAAAAAGTCATAGGCTGCATGCTGTGCTACCTTGATCATTGGAACTCAATGTTATTATTCTTCAACCAAAAGTTATACTTTGTATAGATACGAAAATAATATTCTAAACTTTAAATATTCTTCTTATTAGATTTAGTTATCTATTACGCCATCCAAATTTTAATAAAAAATAAACTAGAGCTTCTACAATAATCGATACGAATTTATCTAGGTAGATCCTTGAAAATAGGGAAAAAAAAAAACGATGTTTCGTATGATTTTTTATTCATTGATGAGGTTAGACGGGTTGAGCGTCCAAATAATGAACACTCCAAAATTCAATATAATGTCAAAATTTAAAAAGCTCAAACAAGCAATCATCCATTCAAAACTTAAATAATTAGTCGGATTTCAAAATTAGTGTATTTAAATGAGACACTTCTGCATAGACAACAATTTAAACATAAAAGTAATAATTAATATATAAGGACTTGAGTTACTTGTTAACAAGATTGACCTCTTAAAACGGAACCTCAAAAGTACCGAGGGTGTTCGGCAAAAGTTTTTGGCCAAAAAAATGAATTTATTTGGATTTGGCATTTTGGACTTTTCAAAGTTTTTGAATATGAAATGACTATTTTGCCTTTAATCAACACAATTTAATTTCAAAATAGTAAGGATAATATAGTCATTTCACCTTCAAAAATTTTGAAAAGTCAAAACTATCAAGCCAAAAAAACTTTTTTTTGCCCAAAACCTAAAACAAACAAACTCAATAATTATTTTTACTTACTTTGGAACAAGATTGAATTTGTATTTTAAAAGTTTGAAAATCAATCTAATTATATATAACTCAAAATCGAAATACTGGAAACTGGAAAGAACCTAGTTGAACCATTCATAGATTTTATAGCTGGATTTTAAAGAAAAACAGGACATTTTTCAAAAAGTAATTGACTATGTTTGGTAAAAATTTTTGTACATTATAAATAATAAATCTCACAAAATGTGACTATAAAAAGTGGATAAAAATTGTGAATCTTACGAAATGTGTGAATGAAAATGATGTTTGACCAGTTTATAAGTACTTATAAGCACACATAAACATACGTACAGTGTGAATAAAAAATGAATAAAAATTGTGGTTCTAACGAAATATGTGGATAAAAATAATGTTTCACTAATTTATAAGTATTTTTATAAGCACACAAACATCCTCCAATCTTGATATATAAGCGTATTTTAATAGTATAAATATTTTTTATTAAGAACCTGATTGTTTAATTATTAATTTTTATATTAATGAAAACTAATTTATAAATTTATTTATTATTATCAATATAATAATACAATAAATAACCTTTTTTCATTTTTTTTTATATTTAATTTGACATTGGAGGTATTATTTAATACCAGGACAAAACATGTAATGATGTATCATCTCTCTCGCTTGTAATAATCCATTGAAGCCTATTTCTGACCTTCACCTACAATCTACACACCCATAGATATCTCTTATAGCCTCTTGATTCAGTCGAGACTCGAGACCCCATTTTTATATGCCAAATATTTGTTGTCAAATCTTTGCAGTTTTTGATATTTCTTTCACCAGAAGCCATGAAAGAGAGGGGCAAAGCTGTTGAAATCTACAACAACGATTCAGATTTCAACTATTCTGCATCAGAAATGCCTTGCAGGAAGCACCCATCTTCTTCTTCTGTTGGAATCTGCGCTTACTGCCTCAAAGAAAGGCTTGTTAAATTGGTGTGTTCAGAATGTGGAGAACAGCGTCTGTCTTCATGTTCTTGTTCAGATATTTCTTCATACAGAAATTCATGCAGCACTATGGAGGTTGGAAGCTTTGGCAGAATCTCATTTCTGATAGAGAATGAGAAAACTGATGAGCTAAAGAATTTGAAGGCTAAAAGAAAAGGAGATAAAGAGAAATCAGAAGAAGTTATTATACTGAGGAGGAGTAGCAGCAGTTGTGTTGAAGTGAAGAAAAGTAATGGGTTTTGGAGGATCAAAAGACTGTTTAAGAAGAAAAAAAGCAAAAGGGATTTTGAGAAAAATGGTGAATTTGATGATGATAAAAGTGAAACATGGGTATCTGATGTTATGGGTGTTTCTAGGTCAAGGTCACTGTGCAGTTTCAGGGATGAAGCCAGTGATTATGCATTTTCAAGTGCTAAAATTTCTGATGTTACAAGTGGGGTTTTCATGGATTCAGAATCAGAGCCAAGAAAAAGTGGATTTGAACCAAGAAAAAGTGGATTCAGAGGTGGGTTTGATGTTGAAAGGGGTGGTGGTGTTTACAGTGTTCCATATAGGAGTGTTTATCCAGTTAAGGAAAGTGATTTCAGTGCCATGGATGAATCAGCTTTCATTGATCTGAATCTTGATTTATCAGCAGAAGCAAAATCTGATCAATCTGGAATTTCTCTTGCAAATCTGAAAAGTAGTGGGGGATCTTGTAGAATCACAGTGAATGAGAGGGGATTGAAAAAAGGGAGCAAAGGACACAAGGTTTGGAAGTGGATTTTTAGGCATCATCCTGCAACTAACAAGGAAGAAAGTAGCATTTCTAAACCTTGATTCAGGAACCATGTTTTCTTCTTGTTTATAGAATAAATTGTAGTGGAGTTTGATCTATATATATAAAAAAATTCACTTGTTGTATTTGCTTATTTCTCCCTTCAATTATATATCTATATCTGTATCCCTCTCTTTTGCAGTGTCTCTCTGAGTTACTAAAACCAATATCTCTGCTTGTTTAGAAATCAAGCTTGAATGCTGATCGATTCTGCTTAAAAGTCACTTTTCAAAAAATAAGTTAAAGACTATGAAAACTATAAGTTGAACCATATATATTAAAAGATTTCTTGCAAATGTAAGAAGATTAATGTCCAAGTGCAGCTCAGTTCTATTCCTAAATTGGATTCTCGTCCATAGACATAATGCTGTGAGCTGGAACGAGCTCATTCGATGTCTAATGAAATTCCCAGATCGAGATCTGACTCTTATTGAGCATGTAGCATGTGTTTTTTTGAGGAAGAAAACATATGCAGGGTGATTATAGGTGGACTGTGGACAGTGACAAAAGAGGAGGAGTTATCAAATTTTTTCTTGTACTCTTACCATTTTGAGGTCGAAAACTGCTTTACACTGATCTTTTGCTGCAATTCAACTGTTTCCTTCCTTAAATCCAGACATTGAGGTGTAAAGGAGTGGTGGCCCAACCGGCCTGTATTTCCTGGTGGTCACGCCCACCTGTACTTTTGTTATTGGGGAATTTACATACACTTGCTTTTGACTTTTGGAAGAAAATACTTACAATTATTGTTTATTAACAAGACGTCACAGTCTTTGAAATTTCTTTATTAAAAAGTCATGTAACTTAAAAGGTAAATTGCTCCACCGGTTTCTAACCTTTTAAAAGTGTAGCACTCGTGTCCACAAACTTTTATTTGTGGTATTCGTTTCTAAATCTTTTAATATTTTGTGCATGGTATTCTCATATGACGAAAATGTCTATTCAAACGTGAAATAAGCATGCGACATGCATGTGATGTCTGACTAAAAAGGTAAAATATTCTAAATAACATTTATTTATTTCAAAAACCAAATGGGAGAGGTGGTGGGTGGTGAGGGATTGTAGATCGGGTGGTTGGGCGGTTGGGTGGCTGTAAGGAGCAAAGGTGATTATCGGAGGAGGAATCGACAACGGGTGCTTGATTGTTGTGATTGAGTACGAGGGTTGGTGTTACTGCCAGAAGGATTTGTGGTGGTAGTGGAGATAGATAGGTTTGTTGGTGTCCAATGGTGTATGTGATTGGAGCAACGGGTTGCCAATGTTTGGTAGCATTTGGCTGGCGATTTGACTTGGGATACCAAGATAAATTAATAAATTGTATCAAAATAATACAAGTGAAAAATAAGTATTTTTTTAGTTTTCTATAAACCATAAACACATTAAGTGCATATTTGGTGGATTAAAAGTAGTTTTTTAAGAGATTTTGATAAAAAAAAAAAAAAGATAAAATGTATAGTTGAAAAATAGATAAAAGTTGTGGGTTCTATAAAATATATGGTTGAAAATGAGTGTGGAAAAAAAATAGTTTAGTTTAAACTCTATCAAACTTGCGCTAAGTAGTTTCTCCAAAAAGTGAAAAGTAAGTATTTTTCAATTTGGACAAGTAAACCCAATTAGTTGGTCAACATATTTAGTACTAAAACGAAGTGGAAATTGACGAAGGAGATTTTCCAGTTGCACTGTTTTTTATCTAGCGGTAGCTCATGAGCACTCAAGCATTGTCTACCCTGACTTTGGGCAAAATAATTTTCAACTGAAGGCTGATCTGATTATCAGCAACAATCTTCTATTTTATGGGAAGACATCCAAATAACTATATTTCTAGATTTTTTCATATATGCCAACATTTTCTATTTCAAGGAGTAATGGATGATGCTATCAAACAACAAATACTTTTCACTATCTAAAGTGGTCAAGATGAAGTTAGAAATTTCTACTTTTCAGCAATTCTAATGGAGAGAGCTATCACGAAGCATGGGACAGATTTCATGAGTTACTCAAAAAGTGTACAAATCACGAGGGATAAACAAGGGTCAACATGTGCAAAACTTCTATGTTGGACTATCACCTCTTTCAAATCTCAAGTCGACTCTTCAGTAAATGGTTCCATGCTAGCAGTATAATCCAATCTCGCAAATATACAATTCAAGATGGAAGAAATACCTAAATTTTAGGTGGCTTGAAAATCAAGTTTGGGAGAGATATTTCAGCAATACTTGTTTGAAAAAAACTAGTAAGATGATTCAACAAAATGAGACAAATTCTCAAAATCAACATGCATCTATTAGGAAGTTAGAAATTCAAATTGGCCAGATGGCCTTGCAATTGTCAGAAAGGACTCCATGTACTCTACCTAGTAACATAGAGACAAATCCACGAGAACATGTTAATACTATCACCACACGAAGTAGATTTCAACTACCTGAGATACATGTAAAAAGTATAGTTGCTAAAGACGACAAGGTACCTACCAAAGACAATGAGCAAGTGAAAAGTCCTGAACAAACACAAGAAGCAAGTCAAGAATAGACACTCCACATATTAAGAAAATCGTTCATGTCAAAGAATACACACCTTTAATACTGTTTTCTCAAAGATTACAAAAGCACAAGTTAGATATAGCAGTTCGGAAAATTCCTTGGAGTCTTCAATGAGTTGTACATTAACATCTTCTTTGCCGAAGTATTAGCTGAGATGCCAATATACTTGAAGTTCATGAAGGATATGTTATCAAAGAGAGAAAAATTAAAGAGTTTGAGGTAGTGTCTTTAAATAAGGAATGGAGTGCTATCATATTGAATATCGACTCCAAAGTTAAAAGATCTAGAGAGTTTCATAATTCCTTGTTCTATTAGCAAATTTATAAACTTTAATGCATTATATGATTTAGGTGCATATGTTAACTTGATTCTCTTTGTTTACATGAATTAGGTTTAGAGGAGGCCAAACTAGCCGATAGATCGATCAAGCATCCTCGAGCTATGGTTGAAGATGTGCTAATAAAAGTAGGAAAATTCATATTCCCGGTGGATTTTAACATTTGGATATTGAAGAAGATCGATATATGCCAATGATTTTAGGCTGACCATTTCTAGGAACAAGTCGAGCCATGATCGATGTAGAGAAATATAAGCTAGTCTTAAGGGTGTAAAATGAACAAACCAAGTTCAATGTGTTCACCTCACTAGAGCAACCATCCAACATTGAAGATTGTCTTATAATTGACAAAATGGTAAAAATAAGTAAAAATGAAACATATATACCGAACGTGAAGATTAGAAGTGAAGAGCTTAGGTCGAAAGCAAAGTTATGAAGTTTTGGTGGAGGAAAAATTGATGAAAAGGACAAACAAAAGTTTGGAGGGTGAAAGAAAAATCGAACAAAGCCAGAAAGTATAAGCAATTCAAGTTATCCAAAACTCGATTCAACTTTTAATGTTTGTTGCAACAAAGACGAGTTAATGACTCTAAACAAGCACTTTTTGGGAGGCAACCCAATTTTCTATCCTTTATCTCTTTTATTTTTTATTTTAGAGTAGGATTATATCTTTCGATGTAGGCATTTACAGTAGTTGTAAGGCTTACGTCTTCTAGGCTATTGTTTCCCAATTGCAATGTTTATTAGCATAATGAAAAGTAAGGTGAGTGAGCTTATGGGCCAAATTTAGTGTCAAATGAGGGTTGGATTGATAGGAGACGAATGGGGAAAAGGAAAAAAAAAATCTAGGTAGTATTTGCTGATAATCCAAGAATAACTAACCATGAGAGGGGGTGAATTGATTTTTACAAATTTCTTCAAAAAATAATCTCAAAATAAGAGACTTAAGAAATGTAGATTAATCAAGTAAAAAATACAAGCACAGTGTAAGTAAATAAAAGGGTAGAGAGAGTGCAAATGATATTTTTATGGAGGTTCGATCCAAACCAATAATCTACGTCCTCCATTATCATTCGCTTCATCACAAGCACGACCTTTTCACTATAATGATTGACTTATGGTGTAATCAAAATCCTTACAACACTTTCGGTGACTTACAAGCAAGGAGTACCGATCTTTATACAATATTGAGCTTTACAGGACCTCATTGTGACCCAAAGATATGAAAAAGTTGATTTAAGATAATATTTCTCTCTTAGTAATTAAATGATAGATACAAGTTAAGTACCAAGAGAGACTAACACTTTAATAATTAGTAATAGATGAAAAGCTCAAGTGTTAGAAAGAACTTTGATGAAGATGATGATTCAAAATTTTGGTTTGATCAATCAAAGTTTTTCAATGAATGATTTAGAAGATGTGGATGCAATGAAAGTTTGAATGATTTTTTTTCAAGATGATTCTCTCTTTTTATGCCTTGTGAATTTTTTTAATGATAATGAATGAAGGACAATTTATAGAGAACAATTTTTAGAATTTTCTATCCATTTGGATGATTAATCGGTCGACCTACAAAAGATCAGATGACCAAAAATAATTGTTGGAATAGTAAGAATCAGGACGGTCATATTTTTTAGAAAATGACATTTAATTGGTCGCCCTATTAATCGGACCGGTTGACCGGTTTAAGGTTTCGATTGACCGAATTAACTTTTGGTTGATCGGATCTTGTGCCTTGAGAAAAATGTCCAAAATATTTTATGCAATTGATATTGTCATGGTTTTTGGTGCATAAAAATATTTTTGAGTTTTTATCATGTTGTTAAAGATCAAATAATTAGTACATTTACATTTGATCTAAAAATTTAATCTTCGATCTTGAACTCTTGAACTCTTGTCTTGGATGATTGACTTTGATCTTGACTTTTTGAGAGTCCAATTTGTAATATAGTCTTGATCTTGATCTTTTGACGATGATTGATTTGATCGTTTTGAAGATTACTTTTAACCAATTTGTTAATAAACAAGATTAATTTGTTTATTATGATCAAAACATTAAGGTTAAAGTTAACCAGTAGGTCAACATTTCTTTGGGCAAATCATGTTCTTGGTTGTAGACCCATGACCCATTTATGACAAAGAAGCTATGGTGGTTTGGTAACCGTCATTTAGCCATTCTCCCCATCCCCATCCCCATCCCCATCCCCAAATTCTCTCCACCTAAACTCTCCTTTCATCCCAAATTGCATTCCTACGGGTTAATTGCAAGTTATTAACACGGTTTCGTCCCACATAATTCGAATTCATCTTGACGTTTTTGGATTGTGCATGGTAAGTGTGGCTAAGTGTGGCTATAACTCTCTTTTTATGAACTGTGTGTTTTTCCATGGATTTTTAGCATAGGAATGAGTATGGGCATTAACGTTTGAAGGTTATGGTATTGAATTAGATAGGATTGATTGGGTAAATATTTGGATTTGATAAGACCCTAAATATATATGAATTTAACCAAGATTTTACATTGGCCTTCAAATGTTCGATAAAAGTCCTCAAATAAGTTTTCAACCTTCTTCATAACATTTTGGGTTATCAACACAATAAGTTTGGAGGTGTTTTACACATCACTTATACCTCACAAATTAAGGGTTTGTACACCACATTCTCATGGAACCTCAAGCGATCATTTTTTTACATTAGGCATCTCATATTGTTCTCTAACGCTTGAATTTTGACTTGTAGTAATTCTAAAGCCACGCTATGCCTCTAAGATTGAAGCCGACCACCTCACACAAAGGACAAGAAGATTCCGAGACATCTATCGTACATAAGAGAGTACGTCCTGAGCCCTCGCCTTATGAGACATATCCTACCGAGGGGCCGCACAACGGGCAATTATTTTCAACAAATACACTATTCTTTTGGAGCAGAAGGTCAATTTGATAAGTTTAGAATCTTCTAGTCTTTTGGACATTGTACGAGAAAAGGGGTAGACAAAATTGTCTGCCAAACCCACAAATTTATCCATCGGCTGTGAAAGAATTTATGGCCAATTTCAATCTCCAAACCACTTCTCGGAGAGAGCTGAGCACACGGCAGCCAGATTGCACATCCACTCCACGAAGATTCTAGTTAACTCTTCTATTTTTATTGTATTTGCTTACATTGCGGACAATATGTAATTTAAATTTGGGGGTGTAGTCGATGACTTAGTTATTTTTGTTATGTTTGTGTGTGTTGGTTTTGCTAAAAAAAATAATATCAAAAATATTTTCTTGTTACTTGTGTGCTTGTGTGTTAGTTGGATAACCTTGTCGGCTAATGGTGATACTTATTTGGAATTACTTATGATTCATAAATTGTTACTAGGTGATAATATTTGTGTTTACTTTGTTATTATGCTTATCCATGAGAGATATGACAATCTTGAGCACGATAGTCATGATGATCATTATTTTTGGTTGGTTATATTGATAAAATAGGTTGATAGAATTGTGGACCTAAGTTGTTAAAACCAATACCTTAAACTAATTGAAAGGATAGTTTGGGAGATGATTGAGCCGGTATGGAGAGCTATTTAGATATGTGTTGATTATGTGCATGCTTAATATTTGTGTGGAGTGTTTTTGGCTACTAGATGGAATCTAGATTGACCGTATGCTAGGGGTTTGATCTCAACTACTCGTCTCAATAAAAGACATTTCACTAGTCACGGAAATAGGAGAAAAAGATATCATGTCATCATGAGCGAAAGATACCAACGAGGATACCAAATAAATACCCCAAAGAAATAAAAAGAACGCAAGTTCTAAATAGGGATAAAAGCATGTACATGAAACAAAAGACTCACTGCAAGCCTGACTAAACATTGGGATTAAAACCACGGGTAAGAGATTTAATATAGTTTACGGGTGTGTATCTCACAAGAGAGAATGAAAAAATTGACCTATGAGGGGTAGGATATAACCAACTTAAAGGCTTACGTCAATTGGATTGACTATACATATACACATTGGTTGAGCATCGGATAAGTAAAAATTATTGTTAGTAGTATTAGTTAGAAGTCTTTTTTGAATCGTTTGAGCAGTTTTTAAAACTTGAAGAAAATATGGATATCTATCTAATGGGATTGATTTTTATTGTTTATCGTTTTTGTTTTAGAGTAGATAATCTTGCTCAGGACAAATAAAGGATTAATTTTTAGGATATTTGATAAGTATGCTTATCCTAGCTTATAAAATGAACAGATTTCTAGTTAATTTAGTGTAAGTGTTGTCATTGTGGGTAAACCCCAAATTTTGAGGTACTTGGAGCAAAATGGAATATTTTAATCTTAATTGGATTTGGTTTGAAACAATTTAAGACTAATTTGATGGCATGGGATGAATGAAAATTATTAACTGAGCAACTGGAGGAAATTCACAAGTTTCAAGAGTAAAATTCAACTTACGAGAAGTTTGGGGACTGATTCACACACTTCTAAAACTTGAGGATGACCAATCTTGAGTGAATATGGAGATTTGGGGACCAATGTAGAATAGTTTGGAAAGTTCGAGGTCAATGTTGAATTTTGGGGAGCGAAAAAGACCAAACTTGTACTAAAAACTTGAAGTAAGGACCAAATCACAAAATGTTAAAAGCTTGTGGACCAAATTGAAAATTGAAAAAAGTGGGAAATTGGATTTTCTATTTCCCACGGTCTAGTCACGGTATGCAAATCGCGGCCACTCACCAACGTACTATTTGATGCGATTTGTAAATCGCAACTCGAACGCAACATGTCTGGAAATTTTTTTGAATTTTTTGTGATGGAAGTCGAGGGGTAGTTTCGTCGTTTCCTATGCACATATTTCAAGATTGATACAACACTATATAAAGATCTAACTAAGGTCAAAATGGAGGTGGGCCAACATAGAAGAGACAAATAACACAACGTGGAGTAGAACATAGATTCAAGAACGATCAAGATTTCGACTTGAAGAAGGCAGATTCTTGATGTAAGATACTTCTCTTTTTCTCGTTTTTCTGTTGAAACCCCATGATGTATTCCAATTTCTTCTTATATGCATTTTCCTTTATGATGAATAGCTAACTTTTGGTTAGGACGAACGATATATCCTAGACATGAACCTTTAATTTTAATTCTCAAGTTTTGCTCAATGGATTCATTCATGTATTGATTTTACTTCTTCGCCTAAAGCATGAATTATTTGATCACTCATTCATTGTTTTGTGGACTTTAATAAGTCGAGAGGTGAGTTATAAATTTAGACCACATAGTAAAATTCGACAATTGGGTGAAAGATAGAAATAGACTTTTGCTATTGTCGTGGTCTATAATTAAATTCGTAGGTGATTAAATACATTTAATTAATGCTTATTCATATTCACGTAGAGATATAGTGAATAGACTTAACTAAATATGATTTATATGAAATCTTAAGTGTTTATACTGGTAAGGTCTCACCCAAATGTTGTATGTCATGCCTTGTGAGATTCTCGTGTCTTGTGCATTATTTTTACTATTTTTACTTATCTATAAGTAATTAAAATCGAATGTAGGAAATGTTATAATTTTATTAACTTCAGCAGCCTACTTGCTCATATCTAACACTTAGATTATTCTTCGCTAGCTACTAACTTACTCAACAAACTTAAGACTCAACAAACTTAAGAGGATTTGTGATTTACAAATAAAATAGGGGCCCTATTTATAGGGGTGAGGCTATGGGTATAAATATCAATTTTAAGTTTTTTAAAATAATATATTGCTCGTATTGTGCTACATGATGCAATTCTATTGACTCTAATTATGAATCATCTTATTGTTGTGCGCCTTGTTGCTCTTATCTATATTGCACAGTAGTTGCACAATGATTGTACAACCATTTCTCACTTTGAGCAGCTTAACTTTCTTATGTTTGATATGACACAATTCTCATTATCAACAACTTAGAAAAATATATACATTTGTAGCACTACTTCTTGTAAATACCTATTTTTTATGTGAATAGGATAGATAACATGAGCCCAAGATATGGCAGGATATGGGTGGGTGGTCGGGAGAACCCCCCACGGGGGTTCGGGAATAGTGCCCACGATTTTTTTTTCTCAAATCATAATTACTGAGCCTATTTTTATTAGAATCTAATATTTTCAAATAATTCATAATCTTTAAAAAGCTTACAAGAGGTCATTGCACAAAAATATTCAAGATCTAAAACTAGTTAAAGAAAATTATGTCTGACGATCATTTACAACTTCGAATTCTTCTATAATAGAATCTATATCTATTTTATTAATAAGGTCTCTCTCAACAAAAATTGTTATGTAGTCGATGCACAAAAATTGTTCTATAATAAAATCTATATCTATTTCATCTAAAACTAAACTATGTAGTTGATGAACAAAATATTCTAACTCTTTTAATATTGTTATATACAATTATATTGTAATCATATACTTAATGAAACGACATATAAGTAAGTCATACACAACATGATAATATTACAATCAAACTAGAAAATAAAATAATATTTCAACATCAAATACTGGAAGGTGCAACAAATTAAAAAATTCAAGCCCACTTTGATAACTGCAGCCGCTTTTAACACAATCATGCATTTTAACACAGGGTTGGGCTGTGGTTTAAAATGGATTGGGCCATGGTATATATATTTTTTATAAATGCAGCTTCTGGTCCAGGAAAAGGCTGGGCCGTGGCCCAGTAAGGCCCAGCACTGTCTCTACCTCTGTCTGCATATCCTACTAAAAAAGATCCCATTTTTTGTGAATAAAATAATCACATATGAATGGTACCTCTTAGGTAACGAAAAATATATATAACACCACTCTAATGTGAGTTTGTGCAAAACTATATGTTGTAAGGAGATATACAAAAAAAATTATGTTTGATCGAATGCAATTTATAAGATAAGTTCATGCTCTAATTGCACTAAGGTATGATATTTCAGGACCAAGTACATTTTTCCCATCTTCAAGTAGGTGAAAGAGATATTTTTTCATATCAAGTGATCGAACGACCATAGACAATGCCAGTCAACGTGCTTTATCCTTATAAAACATTTTAAGACCTTATATGTATATGAAGAATGATGCACAAATAATCCTTCTTGAAAATATTTAATCTACAACCCATGACAATATTTGGTTTTTTTCAAATCTTTAAACTTAAATTCATTTCTCAAATCTCAAATAATTTGTAGTATATGTCACTATCAAGTGATCTATTAAGATATGCAGTTATTGCATTCATATGGCACATGTCAAGCTTTTATGGGACATCTAAACTAATTAAAAACCTAAATATAATGGGGTCCATTACGAGAGAATGTGTTTCCTCATAATCGATGACAATTCTTTGTGAGAAACATTGTGATACGAGTCGGGCTATGTATCTTGTAATTTCGTTGTTCTTATTCATATTCATTACAAAAACCCACTTGTGTCCTACAAAGATTATATTTCGGGGTTTCGAACTACAAATCAAAATACTTTGCATTCTTATAAAGAATTCAATTCTATCTGTATAGTTTCTTTCTATTTTGGTCCATCTTCTTTTGTTGACGGTCTTTAATATAACGTGGTTGAGGAATCTCATTATTTGCATTATGTCAACAGCCATATTAAAGTCGAAGATATTTTCTATGACAATATTATTTTGTTCCAATATCCTTGTTATCATCCATAATATTGAGCGCTACAAAAATATGTTGACAAATATTTATTTCGATTCCATCTCTTTCCCAGAGCGACATAATTTATCGAGACTTAATTAATTTTCACACATTTCAAATTAGTGGCCGATTTGGGCGGCTACACTAGGCTTTAGCCCAATACATCCTTGACCTAGATACTATTTTAGTTGGGTAATTTTTTTTATATATTATAGCTCGACCCATTTTAAAATTATCCTACAATCCACTCTACATTAATATTAGTCCACTCCCAACCCAACTTCTTAAATGAGCCAAATTTTAACCAAATCCAAGCACACCTAACACAACCTACCCATAAGTGATAAGTCTCAAAATGGTATAAACTCTTAGATAATAACCCAAGAATAATTATCCAAGAGGGGAGTGAATTGGTTTTTACAAACTTTTTAAAAAAACAATCTCAAAATAAGAAATTTAAGAAATATAGATTAATCAAGTAATAAATGTAAATACAATGTAAATAAATAAAAGGGAGAGATAGTGCAAATATGTTTATGGAGGTTCGATCCAAACCAATGATCTATGTCCCCCGTTAACAAGCTCCCGTCATGAGCAAGGTCTTTCCACTATATTGATTAACTTATGGTGCAATCAAAAACTTTTTACAATACTTCCGGTGACTTACGAATAAGGAGCACTGATTCTTATACAATATTGAGCTTTCAAGGGATATCAATATCATCCAAAGTAAAGAAATCAATTTACAATAATTTTTCTTTCTTAATAAATGATAGATACAAATTAAGTAACAAGAGAGACTAATACTTCAATAAGTAGAAATGGATGAAAAGCTCAAGTGTTAAGTAAGAAACTTTAATGAAAAAGATCATTTATAAGTTTGATTCAATTAATCAAAGTTTTTCAATGACGATGTAGAAGAAGTAAATGCAATGTAAGTTCAATGATTACAAGTTTTAATGAGAGAAGAATTGAAGCTCAAAAGATGCATATATTTTGATGATTACAATTGCTTAAGTTTTGAGTTTTGATTGCATTTTGTGTTTTTGGATTATGTAGGAGTGGGCATTGGCAAAATTCCACAAGATTTGAAGCTCAAAAGATGCATAATGCGAAGCGGACCTCACTTAAGGCATGGGCAACTTTACCAATGAGCGAACTTGCGTAAGAAGAGTGGGCACGCCATACCCGACTCGGGTAGCCAAAGTGCATGCATGCACGGATTTTTGGAATAAAATAATGGGATGACTACAAAAAAGATCCTAATTGATTTACACATATTTCTAGAAGGAATAGGAATATTTTATTCAAAGATTTTGGGACTCTTTGAAAGGAAGAGAATTAGACTAGAAATAGGAAACAAAATCTTACCTTTTCTCTCTCCTCCTCTTCCTCCTATAAAGGGATTCCATTCTCTTCCCAAGAGAAAACATTTTTTTTGACCCATATCTATTACCTTTTAATTTTTATTTTATTTTCATGGATTGCTAAATTTCTATTCCAGCACAAGGATAATTGAAATTTTGATTCTTCAAGAATTGTGAGATCGAATTAATTTTCATTGTTCTTCTACTCTCTCTATTTATATATTTTCTGTGTTTCTTGATATTATTGTTTTGATTGATTATACAAAGTGCACGTTGTTTGATTGTCAAAACGATATATCGCCAATTAGAAATCTAAATCCGTAATTGTTTAGAAATTCTAATGTTAGTGGTAAAATAACATGGTTGATTAATCTATGTTATGGAGATATATAATCTAACTTAAATGAATCACGCTTGTGTATTTGTTGGTTAGAATTGGTAGTCTCTCTAGAGATTAATGCTGTTGGTAAATTAAATCCTAAGATCGTATCTAGGGTTGTTTATTGATAAGAGAAATAGTCAATGAGCGTCTCTTGGCTATCGAGAAAGTAAGGAAAGATAGGTTGTTAGATCGTATCAATGACCATAACCAATTTGGTGAAAGACTAAAGGATTTTATTTTTGCATCAATGATCAATTCTGAATCAATTCTGATATTATACTTTGGGCTGGATATTTGACTAATATTAATCTTCTCTTTAAATTGCTTTAATTTAATTTGTTCTAATTCACAACAATCCAAAACCCCCTTTCTTTTATGTTTTAATTTCTTGAAGAATTAAATCTTACCAATCCCTGTGGATACGACCTTGCTCACCACTATCACAATTTATACTTTAAGAGCGAGAATTTATTATTTGTTGGATTCGACACCCACCATCTTGTAAGTGTGTACATTGATTGCAAAAGAGAGGTAATTTATAGAGAACAATCTGCAAAATTTTCTGTCAAGTAGGATAAAATGTCGATCGACCTACATAAGTTCGGATGACCAAAAAGTAACCATTTGAATCGTACAAAGTCAGAATTAGAACGGTCAAATTTTTGAACATTGATAGTTCGGTTGACCTATGTTTCAATTGGTCGAACGATTGTCTAAGTTCGGTCGACCTATCAAGAGTTCGGTTGATTGAAAAATTATGATCCAAAAAGTTTTAAAAAATTAATTTTAAATTTGATCAAAAAATTTTATGCAAGTGATATCAACATAGATTTTGATGCATAAAATTATTTTTTAGTTTTTACCGTTCAATGTTAAAGATAAACGTGTTAGTACCATTACATTTAAAGGCCCAATTTTTCATCTTTCTTGAACTCAACTATTGAGCTCTCGTCTTGAATGATTGAACGAGGTGAGTTTGATCTTGACCTTATTTGTGAGTCCGATTTGTAGTGATAGTCTTGATCTAGATCTTTGACGATGATTGATTTGAAAATTGTGATTACAATAAATCAATTGTTTGTATAACAAGATTAACTTGTTTGTTATGATCAAAACATTAAGGTAAAAGTCAATCATGTGTCAACATTAGATAGTTAGATCCCAAATCGGTAGACATCAATTCACCAAATTCCAATTTCCCAATTTTTTCGAAACCTAACCCGTTCAACAATTAGTTTAGAAGTGGCATTTGTTGTCTTTGGAGTTTCTGAGTTTGGATTTGTGTTTATGGAACCTTTGGTAATTGGTAGAAAACTTTGTACCAATTATTCAGTCTCTTAAATTTGTTTTTCCTTTTCATGAATTCATTTATAGAAAAAAGAAGTGTATTTCTTATGGATTCCTAATATGGGTTTCACTTACATTCATTAATTAGCTTTTTTTTTTAAATATTCTTGATTGAATTATGAATATGTTTCAGTGAAGCATTATATTCATTATATGCAGTTGTAGCCACTAACTAAACATAAATTACTAACAAGTTCGTTATTAACTTTCTTAAAATTATATTTTTTGACCAACGTTAGCATTGAAATGGATAAATTATATGAAATGAGTTTAAAGTTCAAATACAATTATGAATATTCTACAATCAATATAAATTGAACTAGAAGAAAAGAATAAAGAAGGAGAAAGAATAACCAATCTTATTAAGCAAATGGCATAATAAAAATACTAATACAATTGATTTATATAATAAGGTGAACCCTAATCTATATTAAGTAAACCAATCAACTAAAATATTCTAATATATTCGGACAATCTTCTAATATATATGAGAATCTTCTAATATATATTCTAACACCCCCCCCCCCTCAAACTCACGATGCTACAGCAATAAGCAACGAGAGTTTGTCAAGCAAGAAATGAAAAACGGTGGACCATGCATGACTTTGTGAAAAAGTCAGCAAGCTGCAACGATAAAGAAACAAATGGTAAGGAAATAGTGTCATAATGAAGATGGTGACGAATAAGATGACAGTCAATCTCAATATGCTTCATGCGCTCATGGGTCGACAACTTCATTACAGAAGCCATAATACCTATATGAACATATCAAAGTAATCAAATCAAAAGAATGTAAACTTGAAGACTAAAATTCCAGATAAACTTGATACCAAATTGACGACAGACGATTGTACAAAAACCAGAATTATAGAAAGAAAAAAAATGGGAAAGAAGAAGAAGAAGAAGAGAAGAGAAGAAGGAGATAGGAAGAGTGAGACAAATTGTCTAGATTAACCAGAAACAAAACCAACCAAATTCCAAGTTAGTGGACTAGATTCCAAATCCAAATTAATGGATGCAAATACCAAATTGCAGAGAAGAGAAGAAGGGGATAGGATGGGGGAGACAAATTGTCCAGATTAATCGAAAACAAAACCAACCAAATTCCAGGTTACTACACCAGATTCCAAATTCAAATTAATGAATGCAAATACTAAATTGCAAATTTAGATTATTTGGAATCAAATTCCAAATCCAAATCACTAGATGCAAATACCAAATACTGAATCTCAGATTATCACCTCGATGCAAAACCAACAAAATTCCAGAACAGAATAACTGAACAAATTCTAAACTGACTTGGACATATTGGATGCAAAACCAACCAAATTCCAGAACAGAACAACTAGACAAATTCAAAATTCCAAAATTAGCCAGATGAAAAAAAAGAGAAAAAAACTTGGCCGGACGAGTGGCACAAGGCCACTCGCCGGAGAACGGAAGTAATTTCAAGTTTAAACCAAGTCGGATCAAACTTGCTATGATACCATGTGAATATTCTATGATCAATATAAATTGAACTAGAAGAAAAGAACAAAGAAGGAGAAAGAAGAATCAATCTTATTAAGTAAACAACATAATAAAAATACTGATAGAACTAATTTATATAATAAGGTAAATCCTAATCTATATTAAGTAAACCAATCAACTAATATATCCTAATATATTGAAAAAATCTTCTAATATATATGAAAATCCTCCAATATATATTCTAACAACCATTACATAGGAACTCACAAATCTGAAATATAATCAAATATTGTTCCATTGGTTGGACATGTTCATTAGATTTCAGTTCTATAGATAATAGATCAGGTTGTTCTCCTTATCTGCTACTAGAAAATTTTTATTAATATCTCTTTTATTATTTAATTTTGTATTTCTCTGAGGTATTGATCATATGTTTATTAAATTTTTGAAATTTTGTTTAATCGCTAATCAGAGGTTTTCTGATGAATAATGTCATTTTAATGATTTAGACTAAATAGCGAGCTAATGAATCCCGTTAGTTGGACAGTTTGTGAAAGATTCCTGGGGAATGAAAATCTTCATAAATTAGTTTAACTACAATATGTTCGTGTGATCGACTTTGCTTTGAGATTCCAACATCTTTTGCTGATTTTCAACAGGGTTATGGATTTTATTTTTAGGTATAAGAAGTATCAAACAATGCCTTAGTGATTGAAAAAAGTTGGGTGTTGGTTGCAGTGAGGTATTCTTTTAAATATTTGCATTACATAATCATTTGTTTAATAGATATCTAGTCTAATTTTAAAAGTTTTGTGGAAGAAATTGATGCAGAATATGAACATGTGCATTAGTGCTTAAAATTTAAAAATAATGCAAATTTGGTAATATATATACATCACAATATTATCTTTTTATTTTATTTTATTTTAGTAAATGCTGAAATATTATTCCATAGGAATTAAGATAATATTTTTAGGAGTGAAAGATATTTTTTGTTTTTCAATAATTGCAAGATATGGATAATATACATTAGGTTTTTCTTAATTCTAGTTATGTTTTTTTGGTGCTTATGAAGAATCCTAATTGGTCTTAGAATATCTTTTAACTTTCCTAGTTTTAGTCCTAGTTCTAGTTCAATTGGAGAAGTCATATAGGTCTATTTGTACAATCTCTTTATTCTTATGGAGTTTTTATTCACCTTACTCTAAAGCACCATTATTGAATTGTTTCTATTCGTGTTTCTAGATTTTTAAATGGAACATCATCAACCTTGCTCAAGAAAGAAAAAATATCGTTCTACTTCTTTAAAAAGAAGATAGATGAATCTACCACAAGTACAAATTCTGTTGGAGTTGATGAGGATACTTCAATCCTGGCCGTTCAACTTCGTCCAAATTCATCTCTTGAGACCGAACATCTTTTATCTTTACAATCTAACTTTCAACCATCTACTTTGATCGAAAGGGATCTAGGGAAATGAAGCACATTATTGAACATCCTATTATTTACAAGATGAGATTAGACGAGCATATCTACAAGAAGAGCCTTATCAACCAATATTTTTGGATTATCAAAAGTCAATATTTGGAAATCAAAATTACTGATTTTTAATATAAAAAATGGTTCAGTCAGTTTAAGTGGTTGGAATATTCGCCTTCAACCGATAAAATATATTGTTTTCACTATTTTCTATTTCTGAAGAATAGTAATCCGTCCAATAGTTCGGCATTGGCGACTTATGGATTTAATAATTGGAAGAGTGTTAACGGAGGAGACAAATGTACATTTCTCACTCACATAGGTTCGACACCTTCACCATTTCATCATATATGTGAGAAAAGATCTCGAATATTTAATGAGACCATCTGAACATATTGATAAAATGATGTACGCCATAACGAGAAATGAAGTTCTTAAAAATTGTGTTGCGTCTAAAGATTAAAAATCTAAGTGTTCAGTGGCTAGCACTTCAAGATTGTTCTTTCAGAGGTCATGACGAATCTTCATCTTTCATTAAATCGTGAGAATTTTATTGAAATGGTGAAGGCTTTTGCAAAAATGAATAAAGAAATTGGATAAGTTGCATTGGATAAAGCTCATCAAAATGCCAAATACACTAGTCCAAATGTTCATAAAGAAATTTTGCACATCATGACTAATAGAGTACGAGAGATGATACGTGAGGAGCTTGGAGAAAATTTCTTTTGTATTATTGTCAATAAAGCGCAAGACAAATCTAAAAGAGAGCAAATGGACATTATGTTGCAGTTTGTGAATACTCAAAGTATTCTAATAGAACGTTTCTTTGCGATCAAAAGCGTTAGTAACACTACGTCCTTGAATCTCAAAAAAGAATTATACGGTGTTCTTGTTCGTCACAAATTTCACGTTAAAAAAATTAGAGAGCAATGCTATGATGGTGCTAGTAATATGCATGGTGGTTGGAATAGACTTCAAGTGTTATTTCTTAAAGAATATTCATATGCGCACTAAATCCACTATTTTGCTCACCGACTAAAACTGACATTGGTTTCTTTAGCCAATGATGTCATTTGTAGTTGGAAATTCTTTTCTCATTTGGATAGTGTTGTTAGTATTATTAGTTCTTTTGCCAAGCACAATAATGTGTTGCAAACTGCTCAAATAATGGAGCTTGAAGATATATTGGCTAGTAGTGGAGAACGATCGTCTGGAAGTTGGGCAACTCAGATTGGTAATTTGTAAAAATCAGGATCTAGGCATTGGAGGTCACATTATGAATCGGTAAAGAGCTTGATAGATATGTTCGCTGCAACGTGCAAGGTGCTTGAATATCTTACTATCCATTCTCCAAATGAAAGATCACGAACTGAAGTTCATGGTATTTATGAAACCATTACAAACTTCTAATTTGTGTTTTTCTCGCATCTAATGCATAAAATTATGGGATTCATCGACGTTCTTTGTCAACCTTTTCAAAAAATATTTTAAGATGTCTTGGCTATTATCAAATTTGTTTCCACCACAAAAACTATCCTTCAAAATTTAGAGAAGAACAAGCTACACTTGAACATCATTACGACTTCAATGTCATTAATAAAACAATAGATTTTTAGTTGATGGAGTAAAATACAAAATTTAATGAGTTATCGGTATGACTCATCTCTCTCACTGTTGCTTTGAATCATTGAAATTCTTTTGAATCTTTCAACGGGAATGATATTTGCAAACTTGTGGAAAAGTTCTATCTTAGTGATTTTACACATTAAGAGGTTCAATCTTTGAGGTTTGAGTTGCAACATTATAAGTACGATGTGATCCGCGATCCTCAGTTAAGTGCATTCAAATTCTGAATTATGAAAGCTTTGGTTGCAAGTAGAAGGTCAGAGAATTACATTGTGCTAATTAGATTGATTCATCTTGTAGTGACACTACCTATATCTATGATGACTACTGAGCGAGTTTTTTCAGCAACGAAACATGTGAAGACGACAATTCGTAATAGAATAGAGGATGAGTTACTTGCTGTGAAAATAGATGTAGAATCTATTATAGATGAGTTTTACGCTATTAAAGCTCGACGGACAAAACTCCTATAGGTAATGTCGTAATTAGATTTTTTTTGTTACATATAAAAAAAATTGTACATTGACTTATTTTAAATTTCAGTTCCCCCAACATGATTTTCTGGATATGCCCTATTTCAAGTACTTGAACCTCTTATTGAGTTATTCAAGTAGCTATGTCTTATGATCTTTTCAACAACGTCATTTTCTCAATAGGACGATCTTGATTATTTGTTTTTTTTTTTCTTTCGGGAAATTTCATCTTTGGAACCGATTTCTTTAATACACTTCAGGCACGTGTTAGATTTACTAATCCTCAATAATAACAAATAACAAAGTTTCCTACATGACATAAATTCGTGTTGGAGCATTTACAATTGGTATATGTCATTAATGCATCTTTTAATTGATTTTCTATTATAGTTTGAACTTCTGGTTCAAATTACCTTGTACGAGGATAACCATGATACATTTTATATAATTTATTTTTCATCTATTAATTTCTCTCTCCTAATGCTAAAAAACTATCAAATAACTTATAATAATGAAAGTTGGAAAACCGCACTGTAAAAAATCACTTTTTAGGTGATCAAGATATTTATATAGAATGAGTTTCAAGCCCTACATATATTCTTAGCTTTCTTACCAAAAGTGAATTGTAATTGAGGAATATATAATAATAATGTAGCATAATGCGTATATGTGCTGCTATAGGTAAAATAACATGTCCCAAAGCACAAACATAAAACTTAGTTTTCATAGGTAATGGTCTAGCAATTAGACCCACAAACTTAAGGTTCAGATAGCGAAAGGAAAATAGCACACATGTGACCATCCAATTGACGCATCATTTAAAACTAGAAATTACCTAAATAGTCCACGTCGTGAGTGGGCCAACATATATCACCCTTAGTAATTTCTACGAATGGAGGAGATTGAGTATCAATTTTAGTTGGAGAATATTTACTGACCAATTTTCCCTGAAGACAAGGAGCACATGAGAATCCATCAAGTTGAAGAATCTTTTGGTTCTTCAATGAACGTCCACGCAAATTATCAATAATTCTTCTCATCATTATTGATCTAAAATGGTCTAACCGGTTATGCCAAAAATAAAAGACTCTAGGTTATTAAACTTCTGGTTCGATATAATATTTGTTTCAATTGTACTAATTAATGTATACTAAAAAAAACTAAAAGAAAGTAAGGAACATAATTTTGGCTCTTCTATACATTTCAATCAGATTTAGAGAACCTAATATTATTTGATATTAATTTTCATCATTATTATCTTTCTCCTCTAGGGAGTCATGACAAGTTCAATTAGATAGTTGACGTACGACATGTACTAAAATATGTGATGAAACATAAATTGTCTATTGTCATTTTCTCACAATGCTCATATAAGACAAAATCATATAACAAGAGTCAACATAGCCTTAAACTTGTCAAATTATTAGTTTAAGAATAATACTAATTAAATTGAAGATACTTTTATAGCCACAACACAAGCACAAAACGGACAACTAAAAAAATTTAATAGAGCATGTGTTTGTAACTAGTTCATTTTTAATAATAAGCACTATTTCATATTTTTTTTTATTTTAAAATATTTTAAATCGATAAAACAAAATAGGATGCTATGCAACGTGACAACAATTCTTTCTCATTAACTTGTTCACAGATAGAGTAGTGCACGAAAGTGCCAAATCATGAGATCAAATATTAATTACATAACAATGAATTTAAAACTATATAATGCTTATATATGCATATCTATCTATATATATATATATATATACTAATCTAAAAGGGGCTTAAAGGGAGAAACATTTTTGGACAAATATACCCTCATTAATACTTTATATTTTCTAAATTGTTCTTGAGTTAATGTTATAATTAAAATCCTAATTTAACATTTATAACCACATATAGTTCTTAGAAGTTGAAAACACTAAATCTCTATTTATTATATTTAATCTCATATTTTAGATTTTTCAATTTGCCCTTAATTAATTTAAAATACCTTTTAAAATTTTTTCAATTAAATCTTAATTAAGACATCTAAAATTCTCCACATATCCATCTATTATCATCTCTTCATTTCATAAATTGAAAACACTAGCCTCCAACTCTAACTATCACTTTTCACTCCAATTCACTATTGTATCAATTTATTCATGAGTCGGATTTTTTCGCAACAGTAGATTTAAGATCATAAACAAAATTGTGAATGAACAATGGATTATGAAAACTGTAGTGGAAAATTACTATGCATGCCTATTAGGTAAAATTCTAAATTATTATTACCACAAAAGACCTAATTATCTTAAAATATATGTTGATATTGGTAGCTCAACAATTGCCACCGCAATTTTTGTGCCTAGCTTTGAGGTGTGTTACAGTGGACATGGAATTCTTGGTGGAGGCGCAGTCGGAGGAGGAATTACATGAGAAATTGTTTGGTGCTGTCAAAATTTGTCAAATGGAGATCACTTCTACAACATTTGTTGATAATGCCATGCCATCAAAAAATATTTTGCCCTACTGATAAGTACAATTTTGTATTTATCTGGGCTCACAAAAAGGTACAATTATAAGTTCTTTTAGTTGTTTTCAGTTTAATTGCATGTTGTGTTCTTATCAATTTAGGAAATAATCAAAGTCAAGTATCAATCGGATGAAAAGAGAGCAAAATGAAGACAATGGGACCTAATTGCTAAGAAAAGAGACTTCAGGGGCTTGACGTGCAATTACCAAGGCGGGAAATTCAAATTCAGCACCAAAACCACCCATGCGATCGCATGGAATGATTTTGGTGCGATCGCAAGACCATTAAAAATTCTGCAGAATGTTTATGAAGAATACCATGCGATCGCAGGCAATTACACCATGCAATCGCATGGGCCAAACGCGGCAGAATTTTGACAGAAACCTGATTGGATTAGAATTCTACTAGTCCAGATTAAGTCAAATACCAAACACACGTCTTGGGGTATTGGGGAGCATTATAAAAGGCGGAATATAGACATCTTGCGGGAGACGAATTTTGGGAGAACAAGATACAAAGCAAAAACGAGGATCAAGGCACGGAATCGAAGATCATCAAGCCAAGATCACGGGTTTTATCTTACTTTTTGTTTTTCTTTCCCTGGATCATGATGAACTCAATTATTGCAATAATTGATGAAATCATGTCCGACTAATTTACTTTATCTAGGATGAACGATAAAACTTCGTGTTTTTAATTAATTAGAAATTTTTCTTTTTAGTAATTAATTGCCCGTAGATTGATTATTCTTTATTCAGTTTCTATATTATTTTAATGCTTGCGCACCATTAGAATATATTGTGATCTATATTGAAGTCGAGAGATTCAATATAGATTTAGCACGTGGTATTGAATAACATAGGATCCAATAATAGATAGAGATTACTATTATACTTTATGAAATCCATTTAGGCGTTCTTGAGATTTTAATGCATGTGTTTATGTTCGAAGCTTAATTAGAGATAATTAGGTTCACTTAACATATAGAATTGATTGACCATCGAGAAAGGCTTTCGATTGATTTAGGAATGCCGATTTTCAATCTAAGATAATTAAAAGCTAAAAAGTGATTAACAGATAATTGATTATAAAACGTGTCGGTGGATTTGTGAATCCTAGTGTTGGTAAACTTTAATTCGTTCTCATCTTTCAAAGTTGCTTATTGTTAATTTCAATTTACTTAAAATAGTTAAATTAGTTTAGAGTCACGAACAAAAAATTGAATCTGTGTTTCTTTACATTGTTAAAATTTAAGTTGTGAAATTAATTAGTTGAATTAGTATCTAGTCCTCGTGGGTTCGACACTTTATTTGTCACTTTATTACTTGTCAACGATCTGTCCACTTGCGGGATTTAAATTGTACAACAAGTTTTTAGCGCCGTTGCCGGGGACTAGTTTTATTAATTGCTACGTTAATTTATAATTTGGCTTTTAACAATTCTTTTTAGTATTAATTATTTTTATTTTTATTTTCAATTCTTCGTGATACTCGCTTGAATTTTATCTCATTTTCTAAATTTTCGGTGTTAAGTGTGTATGCGCCTGCATAAAAGATCTTGATCTATTTGATTTAGATCCAGAAATTGAGCAGACTTTCATCGAAGACAACGAAAAAAAAAAGAAAGAAACAACAATGACAAAACACAATGGAGGATAACCAGATCCAAAATCCATTACCGCAGATGGCAGAAATAATCAAGCACCAATAGCCCGACCTGTTGAAGTTAATGAGCGAGATATTCTTATGGGTGAATATACGATGCCATCGATTGTTGAAAATCGATCCCGTATAATATATCTGCCTTATGGACACGACAACTTCCAGTTGAGGCCAGATGTGATCAACTTGTTCTCGAACAATCTGCCGTTCTATGGGATGATAGATGAAAATCCTCATTACCACATTTCTCGCTTCGATGAATACTGTGGAAACTTCAAATACCACGGTGTTAACTAAGAGGCATTGAAGATGGGGCTCTTTCCACATACATTGAAAGATAAAGCTCGAGAATGGTTAGATTCACTACCGCTTGGGAGCATCACAACTTGGGGTGATCTGATCCAAAAGTTCACATCAAGTACTTTCCTCCACCCGAGTGAGCAGATTAAAGTATGAAATTTCGTTGGAAAATATGTGTCATATTTTCACTTTTTATATCTTGGCTATCTTAATAAATATAACTGATTTTTAATGATAAAAGAGCAGGTCAACATTTGTGTTTCGATTGTTCGATTAACGCCAGCTCGATCGACCGCTTGATAGGCTAATCATTTTTCCATATCGATAAAAAGTGCGATTTTATTCTGCTTTCTATATTTGATATATTACGATTTAATGAATATTAATGACAGCTCCTTTTGTAGGTTAAAGAATTTTTCTTATTCTCTTAGATTTGTTTAGGAAGGAAATATTTAGTTTCCTAAATTCTTTCCTACTACAAATCTAAGAAAATCTTTCTATATTCTTTCCTACTTATTCTCTTACCATCTTTGTTGCATATTCTTAGGTAAGAAATAATTCCTAAATTGATTTTTTACTTTAACTATAAGTAAGAGTGGAAATCAATAAGGAATTAATGCTTTGAAAAATATTTTTTGTGTTCTTGTTCCATAAGCTTCAACCTAGCCGAATCCATTCAAGGAGAACAAGACATGGCGCCTCATTGATTCAACTTTCAAAGCACAAAAGTTTTCTTCAAACTCATTGAAGAATCAAGAACTAATTGGTACTCAACGAACAATTCCATATCTTGCTCAAGTTACTTGGCGTGAAGTTAAGAACGGGGTTCTTAATCCAAGTGGTGGTTATGGTCAAGTACAATAGGGAAGTGGCGATAAAGTCAAGACCGGTGGGTTTGATTCCACTTCATCAACAAGTCGGGAAGAAGAAGTATCACAGGAGTTGATCTGTTTTCTTTTGATTGTTATTTTGTTAATTTTATGAAATTACAAAACCGATACTATTGCATTTTTGAACAAGATTATTAGTGGATTGTTTCTACCCATAGCATGGGGGCCGTGGATGTTTCCCTTAGGAGTTTACCACGTTACATCTTGTGTTAAGTATTTAATCCTTTAATTTCGCACTAGACAACATTAGAAAACGAACACGTTTATGCGAAGTCGAATCGTTATCTTTATATCTTTCGAGTTCGACTACATTCATCATCCATCGCTTATTTAATTTAAATTAAAATTCGTGTTTAATTTAATTAATCTAGGTTTTAGAACTTTCAATTGGTATCAGAGAGGGTACACTTTTTAAGTGCGATCCATATAAACCTAGTTATGGACGGAGCTCCATTTAGACCACCTGTTTTAGATGGTACTAATTATGCCTATTGGAAAATTAGAATTCAAGTGTATATCCAATCCCTTGATGAAAAAGCTTGGCACTCAATTGTCCATGGATATAAAACTCCTACCATCACTGAAGATGGTGTAGAAAGAGAAAAAAGGAGGCATTTGTGGGTTACAACCGATTACAATTATACTAATTGGAACCCAAAGCGTTAAATGCCATATTTTCTTTTGTAGACTCTAATCAATTTCGTTTAATCTCTACTTGTCAGGTTGCAAAAGATGCTTGGGACATCTTACGAATTGCTCATGAAGGAACCAATATGGTCAAGTCATCCAAGCTTCAAATTCTTACTCTAGAGTTTGAACAACTAACCATGAGAGACGATGAACAATTCAAGGACTTCTATGCAAAACTCAGTGATATCACCAATACTGCTTATACCTTGGGAAAGAAATATTCAGAGAGCAAAATTGTAAAGAAAATCCTCGGATCTTTGCACGATCGCTTTCATTCTAAAGTAAGCGCAATTGAAGAAAGTAAGGAGATTGAGAATATGAAGGTTGAAGAATTGGTGGGATCATTGATGACATATGAGCTACATCTACAAAGGAGAAAGAAAGAAAAGGGATCCAGTATTGCCTTCAAAATTAACAACCATGAAGACAAGGTTGAGTGTGAGGAGAGCGAAACAAATGAAAACATGGCCATGCTCACCAAACAATTCAAAAAATTTCTAAAAGGAAATCAAAAGGAAAGCACTTGAATACCTCTCTCCAACAAAAGAAGAGATTTGACTAACACTAAACAAAATCCCACTACCTCTATGAATAGATCGACAATCGAATTCAATGCCACGAGTGTGAGGGTTTTGGTCACATAGCCTTCGAATGTGCAAATACTTTAAAGAAATCTCATACCAAGAAGGCCATGAATATCACTTGGAGTGAAGATGATGAAAAAGACTCAAATGAGGACGATGATGACAGATGTAACCATGATGATCGTGTGCGTCCTTAATCGTGAACTTAACCTCTCATACCGACTACGTGCAAAACTTGATTGCGTGTTCGACTTCTTAGCAACAACCTCTCGAAGAACCGATCCAGGTATGGTTACAATCGCATGAAGATGACTGAATAAAAATTACAAGATGAGCGGAAGAAAAACTTGTCCACTCAAGTCTTGATGGAATTTTGGAAGATGACAAGGCTGAAATCAATTCTCAAAATAATACTCTTACCAACATCTTAAAAGAGAAGGATGATCAAATTGCTAATCTCTTAGATGAATTAAAAGTCTCAAAAGAAAGGATCAAGCAATTAACAATTGGAGCCTCTCGCTTAAGCTTAAACACTTGAGCTATGGAAGAACTCCAAACGTCAAAGAAGGGTTGGGATATGTTGGAAAAGGTGAAAGAAAAGCTGGGAATCAGATCAACTTCATCAAAGAAACAAAGTCTGCTGTATTTTCATACAAAACTGCTCCCATCACCGTCAGAACTAAGGCTGACCGCCTATGCAAGTTCTGACCAATGCCAAGACTCAAAAACAGTCACGACCATCAGGTATGCAATCAATACAGAGAGGTAAGTCAAAGTACTTTGTAAAATGTTGCATCTGTGGTAATTTAGGACACGACTCTTTTCATTGTTTGTTTAGTAAAAACCTGGCTAATAGACAAATGAGACATCTTAGCAACACTAAAGTAAGACAAATTTGGGTTAAAAGGGTGAATTAAATTGTTATATGGTTGATGTTGCATATAGATCCTTTATTCCTAACTCTTGGTATTTTGACAAATGGTTGTTCTAGACATATGATTTGTAATCGATCTTATCTAACTAACTACAAAAGTCATGAAGGTGGTCTAGTTACTTTTGGTGATAGAGCACACGGAAAAATTGAAGGTGTAGGCACTATTCTAATTGATAGCTTCTCCTCGTTAAAAGAAGTTCTTTTTGTTGTAGGTTTAAAAAGCTAACCTAATTAGTATAGGCCAACTCGTGATGACAAACACTTGGTTATGTTCTCAAAAATTCTGTAAAGTCTTGAAAGTATGATGGTAGTTGTATTCTACATGGTACTAGATCCAATGATAAATGTTATCTCCTTGACACCAAAATTACTTGTCATATTTCAAAGACTGACTCAACCGAGTTGTGGCACAAACGATTGGGACATTTAAATTATAGTGATCTGTTGAGACTGACAAAGTTGAATGCAGTACGAGGTGTTCCTAAGCTTACTGAAAAATCTGAAGGATTGTGTGGTTCGTGCCTAAAAGGTAAGCAAACCAAAAGCACTCACAAGCAAAGTAATACGTTTCTTACTAATGACTCATGTTTTAGAATTACTTCACATGGATTTGATGGGACCTATTCAAACTGAAAGTATTGGGGGCAAGAAATATATTTTTGTTTGCGTGGATGATTTTTCTAGATATACTTGGGTTGATTTCTTGAGAGAAAAATCTGATGTGTTTGAAAGATTCAAATTTTGCACCTAAAATTAACAATGAGAAAAAAATATTTTGAGGAATAAAAATTCTAAGGATTAGAAGTGATCATGGGAGAGAGTTTGAAAATGCTAATTTCTCTCGCTTTTGTGATCAAAATGGTATTTTCATGAATTCTCCGCACCCAAAACTCCCCGAACAAAAGCGGTGTTGTGGAAAGGAAAATAGGTCTCTTCAAGAGATGGTTAGAGTTATGCTAAATAGTAAGAAGCTCCCTGTTAAATTATAACGGGTCAAGCTATTAATACCGCTTGTTATATTTTGAATCGTGAGTCTTTGAGAACCGGAACCACTCAAACTCCTTATGAAACTGGAAAGGTAGAAAACCGAATCTCAAATATTTCCATACCTTTGGTAGCAAATGCTATGTGTTAAATGATCGGGAATACTTGGATAAATTCGATTCAAAAAGTGATGAGGAGTGTTTATTGGTTACTCACGAGAATGTACCGTGCTTACAGAGTTTATAACATGCGTACTCGGACTATTATTGAATCAATCAATGTAAAATTGATGATACTAATGACTTTTCATCTTATTCACAAGAGCCTAATATTCGAGACCTTGGAAGAACAAGTTGTTGGACGTCAACCTACCCAAGACCATCATGTACCGCTCCAGACATGAAATTACTGAGGACGGAACATCCAAACTTCAAGTTCGATGTCTCTACCCCTCGCTCCCGGAAGTTTCGACGCACCATTTACAAATAACGAACAGACATGAGAAGGCGGCCTCCTTCTTGGATTCAAAAGCACATCCATTTGGACAATGTTCTCTCAAATTCCGGAGACAAGATGATGACTTCGGAGGAGGCTTGCTAATGAACTTGGAAATGTTTGCTACACTTCACAAATTGAACCCAAAAATATAAATGAAGCCATTATTGATGAAAAAGCGGGTTCTAGCCATGCATGAAGAGCTAGCTCGGTTTGATAGAAATGAAGTGTGGGATCTTGTTCTCTCGCCAAAAGACACAAATGTGATCGGGACAAAGTGGATATTCAAAATAAATCGATGAACATGGCAACATAGTCGAAACAAGGCACGCTTGGTTGCGCAAGGTTACACTCAACTAGAAGGAGTGGATTTTGATGAAACTTTTGCACAGGGTCTCGGCTTGAATCCATTAGACTCCTACTATCCGTGGCATGTCAAATGAGATTCAAGCTGCACCAAATGGATGTCAAAAGTGCCTTCTCGAATGGAATTCTTAATGAAGAAGTCTATGTTGAGCGACTAAAGGGATTTGTTGATCCTTATTTCCCGACCATGTGTTTAGACTCAAAAAGGCTCTGTACGGACTAAAGCAAGCCCCAAGAGCTTGGTATGAACGATTAACCATGTTCTTGTTGGAACAGGGATACAAGCGAGGAGGGGCTGACAAAACGTTATTCATCAAACATTTTAAAACTGGATTAATTGTTGCACAAATCTACGTCGATGACATTGTATTTGGTTCTTCACTAGAAACAAAATCCAAAGAATTTGCTACTCTCATGCAAAATGAATTCGAAATGAGTATGGTTGGTGAACTAAATTTCTTTTTAGGTTTGCAGATCAAACAGGTTGGATCAGGGATTTTTATCTCCCAGGCCAAGTATGCTAAAAATCTTGTGAAGAAGTTCGGTCTTAAATGCAGACCAAGTCGGTCGAGAACTCCCATGGCCACATCCTTAAAAATTTCGAGAGATGACCCAGGAAAGGAGGTTGACTCCGGCTTGGCTGAAGCATGATAGGCGGTCTCATGTGCACTGATCGCAAAAGTCGTTCCGACATATCATTCGGTGTTGGAGTTTGTGCACGTTATCAAGCCAAACCAAAAGAATCACATCTTAAAAAAAGTGAAGCGAATTATTCGCTATATTAACCGTATTTCGATTATGGTTTATGGTATACTAATGATACTAATTCTCATCTTGCAGATACACCGATGCCGACTGAAATTTGGAAACATGGACGATAGGAAAAGCACGAGTGGAGGATGTTTCTACATTGGTAACAATCTCATTGCATGGTTAAGTAAGAAACAAAACTCTATTTCCTTATCTCATCGCAGGTTGAATATATTGCAATGGGTAGTTGTTGCACTCACTACTTTGGATGAAACAAATGCTTTGTGATTATGGTATTGATCGGGACTCATTCTTCGTCAGATTCGTGATAACACTAGTGCTATCAATATTTCTAAAAATCCTGTTTCAAGACTTCTAGGACCAAACATATTGATATTAGACATCATTTTATTAGGAATTTGGTCGAAGAAAAGTTATTACTTTGGAACATATTCGAGATCGAGTATCGGTTGGTCGACTTGTTCACCAAAGCCTTAGATTCTGCTAGATTTGAAACTCTACGGAAGGCCGTGGGCATTTGCTTGATGCATTAGTTTTTATTTAAAAAAAAAAAAAAAAAAATTCATGTGTGTTTGTTTGCATTTGCTTATTTTTATTTTTATTTTAAAAAAAAAAAGAGGAGGGGGAGAAGAATGGTCCTTCTTGCAAATAGTATATGATATAGTTGTATGATTGGTCTATGATTTTTGAGATTTACTTGGATTAACCAATCAGTTTGGTATGCTCATTATACTTAAGGTAAAATATGGTCAGATAAGCACACTTTGAGGACATATTGTCTTGGTTGATTGTACCTTACTACTAACCGATTGTTATCTTTAAAATAGTTTCATACACTGTTGTGACCTATGGTCGAGATCTATGTCTCTCGGCACCATAGTATGTTGTTGTGTTAAATGCAGACAATTTCATGGAGGAGAGGGCTACCACCATAAATGTGTGCACCGTCCTTGATAATGAACATAAATCATGTAGAAAAGGGCTACCTTTATGGTCGTGAGAAAGTCAACTCCATGATCTTAAAAAATCAAATTGCTTTGACAAATCAAAAATATATATATATATGCGAGATAAAGTCAACACTGAGTACTTAAAAAAAAAAAAAAAAAAAAAAAAAAATTGCTATGGTACTCATGTCTGGCACGCTCATATTTTTTATTCAAAGAGATATGTTCAGATGATAACTGGTTTGAAATACATCTTAGTATTGATCTTCTTGACTAGGTTCAATTTGGCAAAGTGGGATAGGTTATGATTGATTAATCCAGTATGTCCTATCACACACTCACGTTTTAAATCTGACAAATTAATTGAATCTAATTATGCGCATATATCTGATTGGAAGATTCTGGTTGATTTCGATATCCTTGGACTGATTGTATAAGTTGTAGAACTATGAAATTTTCCCATAAATAAACCATTCAATCTTATCTCATAAAATATTCTCATTATTTGTGTGTGAGTATCTTGTATGGGCCTTCTCGTAGAAATTTCAATTAATGATCTATTGTTGATAGCACAATCGGCTTTTAATTGAGAAAAATCGGATTTAATTCTTGGTTTATGGAATCCAATTGCATTTTGGTTCTAATTTAAAAATTTCATTTTCCATAAAATAACGCTTTAGGCGGTTTATTTCAAATTGACTTATCTCGATTAAGGAAGGTTTCGTGGTCATTAAGCGCCATTTATCGGTTTTTTGGTAACCGCCTTCACACGTCCTTAATTAATCGCTTCCTTCTTGTGCAATTTTGAAAAAATTTCTCCTTTTAAACCGTGATCTAGGGTTTTCATCTTCACATTCTCACTCTCAATTTTCAATTCCTAACTCGAGCCCCTCATTCTTGATCTCAAGGTGTATTTGAGTTTTCTTTTTGATTCAAACAATGGTGAAGACTAAAATGCCAAAATCGAAGAAACATCCAGGAAATTCTTCCAAGGACACTCGTTGTTGCTCCAATGTCTCTGCGCAGAACTGCGATTGGGCGCAAATGTCGCCGCAGAAGACTCTCCCGGTGAAGCACAAGAAGACGGAACCCTCCAGTTCGGACCCGGACACTTCTCTCCGGCAAGATCGCATCTCAGTCGACCAATCGACGAACATTGTGGCATATCAATCGCCGGTCACCATTCTAAAAAATCAGCCCGTCCAAAACTAACGACCCAATCTCCTATCTCGAGTAAGAAAGTCACCTTGGGTGCTCAAGACCCGGATGAAGAAGGAGATGAGGATGATGAATCTGCAAGTGACAGTGGGTCCGAAAATGCCGAAATTGAGGAGGAGGTCATGAGGATGAAGGGACCGGTGATGAGGAGTCCAACAGCGTCTCCCATTCGTAGAAGGTTCAAGTAAGCCCCCCTCTCAAAAATCTGATTCTGATTTTGATGTTGCCCTTGATGAATCTTCAGAATCTACTCCGACACCTCCTCCAACGAAAAGGGCCACCAGGGTTGAGAAAGGGAAAGGTAAAATGGCCGATGTTCTTTGAAAAACCCACGCCTTTGGTCGAACAGACCACAACGCCTCGGGGGTGCCTACAGAGTACTGCCTACTCCTAGTTCAGACCCCCAAATGTTCAGACTTGACACATTAACTAGAGGTAGACACTCTGTTAACCCTCTCACCATCGTTTTCTATCGGAGAGAGTCTTTGAGTTTGTTTATGTCATTTACCATCTACCGTAAGTTCATCATTGAGTGCAAGGTTGCAATTACCGAATTTAGTTCATTTGGTTTGGTTGAAATTGTTGATTTCCACAATTTACATAATCTGTTAAGTTTTTCGGTTCGTTCAATGAAACTTTGGTCAAGGAATTTATGGCAAATGTTCCAAAGAATCGGGAAAGGTCGGCAATGAATTTGTGTGGAAGGTTTATGTTCGGGAAAGACATGTTACCTTGATCCTAACTCCTCGTGGACCGGCTTGGAGTAACCATCGTGGGTGTCACAAGTGACGAAGAATTGACCAAGGACATCATTGCGCAAGAAATGATCGGCTCCACTGGCGGAATCGGGAGAACCGACCGCTTCTCGGCCATTGCCCAAATACAAAATTCTACATCGGATTCTCATCAACAATATCGATCCGTTAACTCATCGATCGGACATTTCGGGGACAGGGGCCGTTATCCTATACAAGTTAGGAATGAGGATGCCGGTTGATCAAGGTTAAACTAGTTTTTGATAGAATTGTTTATGAAGGGCCGAGGAGGGCCGAGGAGGGCCAAGAAGATGATCGCCGCATCCAGCTCGATTCATCACTTTCTTGTTCACCAAGAAGTGCTCGCTTTGATTGCACCGCTTCTCCGAGAACATCCCAGTATTTGGGTGTACATGAGTTTACAAATTTGGATAGCACACCGCATCCCACTCCCGAGTTCCCAAGCATTTCCTATCCTCATTGGACCATTCTCGGGACGTCTTGATGCACTAGAAACTCGGTTGGGGCTGGTTCGAACACGTGTAGATCAAATTTTTTCCTTACCAAAGGTTTTTTCGATGATATTATTTTCATGCGTAGGGTGTTGGGCAAACTGGAATTTCTCGGGCGATGAGCATATAAAATTTGCATTCGAATAGTTACTCTAGGATTCTCTCGCACATCCCGGAGATCCAATGGAGATACCGACTTACGAACCCGTTGGTGAGCAACTTTCGCCGCCCACCTGCACCTATCGCTGCCGATGCTCCGGTGATGCTCCTCGAGATACCCCTCGCCGCAAGAGGTTACCAATGCATCGCTTCCTAAGACAAAGAAGTCCAGATCCTCCGGCACTAACTTCTCCCCGTTCTAACTCTTAACTCTCTAACTATTTGGCTATGGATAACTGCGTTTTAAACACTTAAATTTCGCTTTATCTCGCTTCAAACACCGCTTACTTTTGTTTTATCTCTTCTTTTGCGTTCCTCTTCCAAAAGGGGAGTAGTAGGTAATTTTAATTTTATGGTTGTTAGGCTTGTCTTGCTTTGGACACTTTGTTGGTTAAACTTTAATAGTAGTATTTTTAAGTTTATGATAGTTTGATCACTACACTTAGATGATATCTTGCTATGGGGAGCAATATTAAATGTTGTGGCTATGTGTGTGGTATTTGCATATGTTGTTAACTTCTTTGCGTGAGTTCTTGGTTTACACACTAAGGGGAGCCATAATCCTTGTATGTTGATGCTCATGAGTTCTTTACTTATTCACACACATCACACTTTACATTAAAAATCGATAGTTATTTGTTTGTAATTAAGCAACGCCAAAGGGGAGATTGTTGGAAAATATGTGTCATATTTTTCACTTTTTATATCTTGGCTATCTTAATAAATATAACTGATTTTTAATGATAAAAGAGCAGGTCAACATTTGTGTTTCTGACTGGTCTGATTAACGCCAGTTCTGACTGACTGGCTTGATAGGGGAATCATTTTTCCATATCAGCAAAAACTGCGATTTTATTCTGTTTCTATAGTTGATATATTCTGATTTAATGAATATTAATGACAGCTCCTTTTGTAGGTTAAAGAATTTTTCTTATTCTCTTAGATTTGTTTAGGAAGGAAATATTTAGTTTCCTAAATTCTTTCCTACTACAAATCTAAGAAAATCTTTCTATATTCTTTCCTACTTATTCTCTTACCATCTTTGTTGCATATTCTTAGATAAGAAATAATTCCTAAATTGATTTTTACTTTAACTATAAGTACGAGTGGAAATCAATAAGGAATTAATGCTTTGAAAAATATTTTTGTGTTCTTGTTCCATAAGCTTCAACCTAGCCGAATCCATTCAAGGAGAACAAGACATGGCGCCTCATTGATTCAACTTTCAAAGCACAAAAGTTTTCTTCAAACTCATTGAAGAATCAAGAACTAATTGGTACTCAATCGAACAATTCCATATCTTGCTCAAGCTACTTGGCGTGAAGTTAAGAACGGGGTTCTTAATCCAAGTGGTGGTTGCGGTCAAGTACAATAGGGAAGTGGCGATAAAGTCAAGACCGGTGGGTTTGATTCCACTTCATCAACAAGTCAGAAGAAGAAGTATCATAGGGAGTTGATCTGTTTTCTTTTGATTGTTATTTTGTTAATTTTACGAAATTACAAAAGCGATACTATTGTATTTTTGAACAAGATTATTAGTGGATTGTTTCTACCCATGGCATGGGGGCCCGTGGATGTTTCCCTTAGGGGTTTACCACGTTACATCTTGTGTTCAGTATTTAATCTTTTAATTTCCGCACTAGACAAGATTAGGAAACGAAATAATTAAAGTAGTCGAATCTGTTATCTTTATATCTTTCGATTCGACTACATTCATCCATCGCTTATTTAATTTAAATTAAAATTGTGGTTTAATTTAATTAATCTAGGTTTTAGAACTTTTATTTCCAATTTCCAACAACTGAGTTGGAAAACTTTCACAAGGCATGGAAAAGATTCAAGCAACCGCTTTCGGAAAGTGTCCGAGTCACGGTTTTTCCTTTAGCGACTCGTAACCATTTCTTCTACTCGGTCTAGTTCCTAGCGATCGTTCTTGATTGATTCTGCAGCAGGTGGCTCTATCCAAAATAGGTCTTCGGAGACCTCCATGACTTGTTTGAAACAATGAGTGAACAATTTGTTATGTAGCCAGACAGAGGAGTACAAAGAAAAGCAGCAGGGGTACATGAGGTAGACACAAATTCGCTTGTACTGGCGAAAATCGATGCACAGGCAAAGCAGATGGAGACAATGAAATATTCTCATTCCACTAATATGGTTCAAATGTCTCCACCAATTTGTGTAACATGCGGGGCAAACCATCAGTCTTCAGATTGCCCATTGACAAAAGTTGATATGCCATCTCCTGAGCAAGTTGCATATGCTCAGAATTTTCAGCGTCAGCAGAATAACCCTTATTCACAGACTTACAATCCAGGATGGAGAAATCATCCAAACTTCTCATATGGCAACAACCAAAATATTCAGAATCCGCCAAATCAAGGGAAGCCACAAGAGAAAAAATGAGGACTGGAAGAAGCTGTCACGCGTATGGAATCTGAATTGAAGGAGATGCAGAAAAGACAGGATGTTGCTATAAAGAATATGGAAAATCAGATTGGGCAGTTGGCTAAAATGTTGACCGAGCGACAATCAGGCACATGGCCAAGCAATACCGAAGTCAATCCAAACGAGCAAGTAAATGCAATTACCACGAGGAGCGGAGTTCAGCTACCAGAGATTCATGTGACTAGACCAGGTGTAGAAAAGAAAACTATGTCCAACAAAGAGAGAGAAAACAAATTAGATGCAGAAGTTGCACCAGAACGGGACTCTCCACCAGCTTATATTCCACCACCGGCTTACGTCCCTCCAATCCCATTTCCTCAGAGGCTGCGAAAACATAAGCTAGACAAGCAATTCGAGAATTTCTCGATGTATTCAAGAAACTTCAAATCAACATACCGTTTGCTGATGCTCTAGCACAGATGCCGAGTTATGCAAAATTCATGAAGGAAATCCTTTCAAATAAAAGAAGGTTGGAATATCACGAAACAGTTATTCTTACTGAAGAATGTAGTGCTATCTTGCAAAACAAGCTACCGTCGAAATTAAAAGATCTAGGGAGTTTCTCTATTCCTTGTCTTGTTGGTAGTTCATTTTTGAAAAAGCATTATGTGATTTAGGTGCTAGCATTAACTTGATGCCTTATTCTATTTTCAGGCAACTAGGTCTCGGAGAAGTGAAGCCAACTACAATTTCACTCCAGTTAGCTGATCGGTCAGTTAAACGCCCACGTGGAGTTATTGAAGATATTTTGGTAAAAGTGGACAAGTTCATATTCCCAGCTGACTTCATTATCCTGGATATGGCGGAGTATAGAGATGTGCCACTTATATTGGGACGACCATTCTTAGCTACTGGACGAGCCCTAATTGATGTGTAAAAAGGACAGCTAATGTTGAGATTAATGAGGAGCAAGTCACTTTCAATGTGTTCAAAGCAATTCAGTATCAAGCTCCTCTGACTCGTGCTTTCAGATCGATATCATTGATCACGAGGCAGCCAACACATTTGCTTTGGAAATCCTTCAAATCTATGGGAAGCATGTATTATGCATTCTCAAGATGAAAATTCGAATCTCCAGTTCTTGAAGAATGTGCCAGATATTTACAAGGAGCATAACGGATTGAAAGAAGAAGTAGATATATGGATCTGGGTACCACACCTCCTCAGCAGCCTCCTTCAGTTCAAAAGGCCTCAATTCTCGAGTTAAAGCAGTTACCTTCTCACCTTAGGTATGCTTATCTCGGGGAGTCATCTACTCTTCCAGTCATCATTGTAAATTCTATTGATAAGGATCAGGAAGATAAACTACTCTGAGTTTTGAAGAATTACAAATCAGCCATCGGTTGGACTATAGTAGACATCAGAGGTATCAGCCCATCTTTATGCATGGACAAGATTCTAATGGAAGAGGCATATAAACCAACAGTGCAACATCAAAGCATATTGAATCCCCATTTGCAAGAAGTAGTCCAAGCTGAAGTGTTGAAACTGTTTGACGCCAATATTATCTATCCTATTTCAGATAGTACTTGGGTAAGCCCGGTCCAGGTAGTGCCAAAAAAGGGAAGGATCACAGTTGAGAAGAATGATAATAACGAGCTCATTCCAGTCAGATTGACCACCGGCTGGCGTGTTGGTATTGACTACAGGAAGTTGAATGATGCCACTCGAAAAGACCATTGATGCCACTCGAAAAGACCATTTTCCTCTACCTTTCATCGATCAGATGTTGGAACGATTGGCAGGTCATTCTCATTATTGCTTTCTTGATGGGTATTCAGGCTACAATCAGATTCACATCACGCTAGAAGATCAAGAAAAGACTACATTTACCTGCCCTTATGGCACGTTTGCTTATAGGCGTATGCCATTTGGCCTATCCAATGCTCCAGCCACATTTCAGCGTTGTATGATGTCTATTTTCTCAGATATGGTCGAAAAATTCATTGAAGTTTTCATGGATGTTTTTTCAATTTTTGGAGCATCATTCGACGATTGCCTCAAAAATTTGACACTGGTACTTCAGCGTTGCGAGAAAACCAACTTGGTACTTAATTGGAAAAAATGTCACTTTATGGTCCAAGAAGGCATCGTGTTGGGACACAGGATATCAGCAAAGGGCATTGAGGTCGACAAAGCAAAGATTCAGGTTATAGAGAAACTGCCTCCTCCAACAACAGTTAAGGGAATTCGGTCTTTTCTGGGACATGCGGGTTTCTATAGACGGTTCATACAGGATTTCTCAAAAATAACCAAACCATTGTGCAGTTTGCTAGAGAAAGATGCCAAGTTCGAATTTTCTATTGACTGTCTTAAAGCTTTCAACACTCTCAAAAACAGTCTAATCTCAGCACCTGTCATTGTACCACCTGATTGGGATCTACCGTTTGAACTCATGTGTGATGCAAGTGACTTTGCCATCGGGGCAGTTTTGGGGCAACGTAGAGCAAAAGTCATACATACCATATATTATGCCAGCCGAACTCTCAATGACGCTCAGATGAATTATGCCACTACAGAAAAGGAATTACTAGCAGTAGTGTTTGCCTTCGAAAAATTTCGATCTTACCTCATTGGATCGAAGGTGATAGTGCACATGCACCATGCAAATGAAATATCTTTTTTTTGCTAAAATGATGCAAAGCCAAGACTTATTCGGTGGATTTTACTTCTCCAAGAATTCGACTTGGAAATTCAAGATAAAAAAGGGGTTGAGAACGTGGTAGCCGACCACTTGTCAAGAATCGACCAGACAGAAAAGAATGAAGAAGGTAAAATAAATGAGAAGTTTCCGGATGAGCGATTTTGGGGATAGAAGCGGATGGGAAGTGCACCATGGTATGCAGATTATGTGAATTACCTTGCAAGCAATATCATGCCAATCGGATTATGATCATCAACGCGAAAAAGTTCTTTTCAGAACTTAAATACTATTTTTGGGAAGATCCTATTCTTTACAGAATGGGAGCATATCATGTAATTCAGAGATGCCCACCGAAGAAGAAATGGAGACTGTCTTGGAGCAATGTCATTCTTCACCATACGGAGGTCATTTCGGTGCTACCAAAACAAAGACCAAAGTCTTACAAACTGGGTTTTATTGGCCGACATTATTCAAAGATGCCTACAGTTTGGTAAAAAAATGTGCCGGTGCCAAAGGACGGGAACATATCTCGAAAAGGTGAAATGCCCCTACGAAGCATTCTAGAGGTTGAACTTTTCGATGTGTGGGGTATTGACTTTATGGGACCGTTTCCACCATCATTCTCAAATTCCTACATCTTGGTGGTTGTGGATTATGTGTCTAAATAGGTAGAAGCTGTAGCCTTACCGACCAATGATGGCAAGGTGGTGGTGAACTTTCTCAAAAAGAATATTTTTACGCGTTTCGGGACTCCTCGGGCAATCATCAGTGACGGAGGTAAGCACTTTTGCAATAGACAGTTTGAAACTCTTTTGGCAAAATACGGTGTGAAGCACCGTGTGGCTACTCTATATCATCCACAAACCAGTGGGCAGGTGGAAATCTCCAACCGGGAGTTGAAAATGATCCTGGAGCTTACGGTGAGTACATCGAAAAAAGATTGGTCGAGAAAACTGGATGATGCCCTTTGGGCATATCGAACTGCATTCAAAACACCAATTGGAATGTCACCTTATCGCCTAGTTTTTGGGAAGGCGTGCCATTTACCGGATGAATTGGAGCACTGAGCCTACTGGGCATTGCGGAAATTGAATTTTGACTTGAAAGAAGCCGGTGAGAAAAGACTGCTTCAGTTGAACGAAATGGAAGAATTCAGGTTCGAGGCCTATGAAAATGCCAAACTGTACAAAGAGAAAACCAAGAATTGGCATGACAAAAATATTCAAAACCGGCAGTTTGTGGCGGGACAAAAAGTTCTCTTATTCAACTCTCGACTCAAGCTCTTTCTTGGGAAACTGCGTTTAAGGTGGTCCGGGTCATTCATGGTAGTGAAAGTCTATCCACATGGAGCGGTAGAGGTGGCTCATGACACGAAGGGCAGGTTCAAAGTAAACGGACAAAGGCTTAAACATTACTTGGAGGGTGACTTTTCGAAATCTTTTACCGATTTTGAGCAATCCGGAATGAGCACCACGACAAAGTCGAGCTAAAGACTTTAAACAAGCGCTCAATGGGAGGCAACCCATTTTTTCTCCCTTTTATTTACATTTTCGACATTATTTCAGTTTTAGGAGTTTATGCACGTTTTTGCACGTTTTAGGTTTTTAAGTTTGGAGTAGGTTTTTAAATTCTTAGCTTTCGAGGATGTTATCATCGTCATTTTGCATATGCATGTTTATACTCTTTTACAGTTATGTAAAAAAAAATTTCTTTGCAAAGTAAACCTGAGGATTAGATAACTAATGTGTTTGACTTACTTAGTAGAAAATTTCTGGTCAAGAGTGCTCATAAATTGGAGAATCTTCATAAACCTAGGTTGTCACAATCATCAGCTTTCTCAACCAGCCTCTAGAAAGAAAAGAATGTGAACAATCTTAGACCCAGAAATCTCGAAAATTTGAGAGAAAATAATTATTTTGGGGGCAGCGTACCTTACGAGAGGGAAAGGAAAAATTGATCAAGTGGTTGGGCTATCACCTCCATAGAATTTAAGTTGATCAGATGAACTACCCTCACACACGACTCAAAGTATGTTTTAAGTGGAATCACGTTTACGACTGTATAACCTGAACACTCGTCATGATTTATAAGTTTTTCTTTTTGCAAAATCTGAAGCAAAGATGGCAAGCTATTTATATTGTGAACTTTATTATTGCTTATTCCATCTAGTGCAAGATTGTTTTTAGTTAGTTTATTCGAGGACGAATAATAGTTCAAGTTTGGGGGTATTTGATAAGTACAATTTTGTACTTATTTGGGTTCACAAAAAGGGACAATTATAAGTTCTTTTAGTTGTTTTCAGTTTAATTGCATGTTGTGTTCTTATCAATTTAAGAAATAATCAAAGTCAAGTATCAATCGGATGAAAAGAGAGCAAAATGAAGACAATGGGACCTAATTGCTAAGAAAAAAGACTTCAGGGGTTTGATGTGCAATTACCAAGGCGAGAAATTCAAATTCAGCACCAAAACCACCCATGCGATCGCATGGAATGATTTTGGTGCGATCGCAAGACCATTAAAAATTCTGCAGAATGTTTATGAAGAATACCATGCGATCGCAGGTAATTACACCATGCGATCGCATGGGCCAAACGCGGCAGAATTTTGACAGAAACCTGATTGGATTAGAATTCTACCAGTCCAGATTAATTCAAATACCAAACACACGTCTTGGGGTCTTGGGAGAGCATTATAAAAGGCGAGAATATAGACATCTCGCGGGGGACGAATTTTGGGAGAACAAGATACAAAGCAAAAACAAGGATCAAGGCACGGAATCGAAGATCATCAAGCCAAGATCACGAGTTTTATCTTACATTTTGTTTTTCTTTCCCCGGACCATGATGAACTCAATTATTGCAATAATTGACGAAATCATGTCCGACTAATTTACTTTATCTAGGATGAACGATAAAACCTCGCTTTTTAATTAATTAGAAGTTTTTCCTTTTTAGTAATTAATTGCCCGTTGATTGATTATTCTTTATTCAGTTTCTATATTATTTTAATGCTTGCGCACCATTAGAATATATTGTGATCTATATTGAAGTCGAGAGATTCAATATAGATTTAGCACGTGGTATTGAATAACATAGGGTCCAATAATAGATAGAGATTACTATTATGCTTTATGAAATCCATTTAGGCGTTCTTGAGATTTTAATGCATGTGTTTATGTTCGAAGCTTAATTAGAGATAATTAGGTTCGCATAACATATAGAATTGATTGACCATCAAGAAAGGCTTTCGATTGATTTAGGAATGCCGATTTTCAATCTAAGATAATTAAAAGCTAAAAAGTGATTAACAAATAATTGATTATAAAACGTGTCGGTGGATTTGTGAATCCTAGTGTTGGTAAACTTTAATTCGTTCTCATCTTTCAAAGTTACTTATTGTTAATTTCAATTTACTTAAAATAGTTAAATTAGTTTAGAGTCACGAACAAAAAATTGAATCTGTGTTTCTTTACATTGTTAAAATTTAAGTTGTGAAATTAATTAGTTGAATTAGTATCTAGTCATCATGGGTTCGACACTTTATTTATCACTTTATTACTTATCAACGATCCGTCCACTTGCGGGATTTAAATCGCACAACACCTACGAAGATGAAGATGAAAATGAAAATGAAGATGAATTATGGATTTTATTGTGAATTTTGTCATCGGTAAGTTTATGATTTTTCTCAATGATGATGAAAAGGGTGAGTAAAATAGAAAACTTTTGAACACTTTACATATCTGTGATTTTCTACACCTTATATTAAAAACACAAGCCCTGATAGATATCTAATCTCTAAAATTAAAGAATCTTTAGAAAACTAACATCACAACACAGGCAGTTGAGTATCTATATTTTTTTAGAGGTTGAAGAAGCCTAACTTTTGAGGTATTCCATTGTTTTTCTTAAATTTATAAGCAAATTGACAATTTTTGTAATATTTTAAATTTTAATCAAAGTGACCCAAGATACTGATGGAAGGTTGGATAGATAAAATAAAGAAATAACTATCAAACTTTTATTATTTAAATTTTTTAACAAAAATAAATAAATTCACGATATTATTATAAAATCACGTGCAAAGCACGTGTTTTTAACTAGTAATTACAAAAATGCATAATCAAATAGTTTATATTATTTATGCACAAATAATATATTTCTCCATATAATCTATTTATTTATCTCAAACACGTTGATCCAAAACGAGTTTATTCATTGTAATGTGCAATGGTCAAGAATCCACGTGGGGCCGCCATAAGGAAGCTTATATTTATGTTGAAGTACTTCAATAAAATGGAAAAAAGAGAAATTCTCTCCACAATTGTGTTAAGTTATGAAGTCTAATTTGTTGCAATACGTTAAATTAACCTCGGATAGAGATTTTGCCTTTGTAATTAAGTTGTCCTAATATTTTATTATAACTATGGAACCTTCGTTAGATTGTCTTAGTATTTCATTATAACTTGGAAACCTTTATTGAATTGCCTTATAATTTCATTATAATTAGAGAATTTTCATTGGTTGTTATATATAGGACTTATCTCTTATAAACAAAAATCATCATTTATTATAATAAAAATAATGCAGTGGCCGAAGACAGAACGTAACCTCATATTGAGATAAACGTGTATAAATCATTCTATTCTTTATTTTTCGTCCTTTGTTTAATGCTCTAATCCTAACAAATTCTACAATTAATATGGATACAAGTGAGAGCGGCATATGAGATGCCATTACATCATCAAAGACACAATTCACACAATAGAGGTAATTTGTAGTACCCTTTGGAATCTTATAATTGCCATAGCTATTTGTTCCTTTTTAAGTTAACAGCACTTAGGGGGGGGGGGGGGTATTTAATTAAAATTTTATAAGATTTTATAGAATTTAAAATTTTAAGTATATTTAATACATATTTTTTAAATTATATAAAAGTTTTGAGGTATTGAATATAGACTTTTAAATATTTTTAAAAAGTCTTTAAATATGATGTGATATTCAATTCACTCTTTAAAATCTTATGAAATTTAAGAGTATTCAAAATGTAAATGATTTTTTATAAAATTTTATGTGTAGTAACTTTAAAACACAATGTATAAATAAAGGGTTAACTTCGCTAATTGTGCTAATTGTCACTGAAACTTGTACATAATTTCAAATTGGTCATTAAAGTATTTTTCTTACTCTATCATTCACTGAAGTTATTCATAATTTCGTAAATAGTCACTCGATTTCAAAAATGCTCACTTAGGTTATTCGTTACATTTAAGAAAAATTGTAGATGTCGTCCCCAACCTTTACCCAACTTTTGCGCCATTATCTCGAACCTTTATTTCTTGACAATCTTATGTTCAACCTTTAATTTGTTAACGACTCAATCCTTACCTTACTAACAGTTATGTCAAAAAATTCTATTAAATGAATGTTTAGAAGACAATTCTACTTTTAAGTTCATATAAAGAAGATACATTAATAAAAAAAGAACAAATAAAAATATAAAGTAAATGAAATTAATTGTCATTTCTTCCTCACAACACTCCAAAACCCCACATTGTCTTCTTTAGCAAATCTGTTAATTTAAGCCACCACTTTTTAACACAAAATGACATTTACACACAGGTACACTGTTTTCTACAACTGAAGCCCCCATTTTCACATCCCAACTATCGAAAGTTCTTACTACCACAAGTTCCCTCAAATGGATGGCGTTTTAAATCAACCGCAAGTTCTCATGCCTTTACAACCCTTATATCATAGTTCTCAACCTCAGGCCACTCCTTCCATCCTAGCACCACTAAAGGAAAGATGACAGAATTGAAAGAATTTTTATCAAAATTTAACATGCTAGCAGAAGAATTTATGTCGGCCCACACTCATCGGCCACTATAAACTGGTGGTGCCGCTGCCGGGTAGATGCTACGATGTTTTATTTTTAATACTGTTCTGACTACCACTGATTAGATTTACAATTTTTTCTTAAAATTGGTTTTGTATTTGATTCTCGTCCAATATTTTCCTCTACTAATTTTTAATTGGAGCTTGGTTCTAATATTAACTAGTGGTCGTTACACTGGTATATACGAGTAATGGTAGTTGTTTGTTGTAGTGTGTGGGAGTTGCGCACATGGTAGTTGGTTGCTATCATGGGGCTGTGGTGGTTTATTTGGGTGGGGATGGGGGTTCCATTGGATGAGGAATAATGATCAATTTTCCTTTTGAATTTTGAATTTTTTTAATTTTTTATATGTTTTTACTTTATTTAAACTTATGGGCAAAATCATCTTTTAACACTCCACAAACTATTATTAGGGGGCTAAGAGAGTCAAAAAATAAAAAGAATGCACGATTATATCGACGCCAAAACATAATGGACATAAATCTAAATCTTTTCCTTTAGTGTCGCTACTCTACCTGTCACACCGTCGCCAAGCATATGAATCTGAAGAGTGAAGAGTAAATAATTTTGGAGTAAGAACATTTCAAACGAAACACCCAATAGTAATTATACGTACATAAGAGAATTTTATTCACAATCATAAATGCAATATGTCATACTTTAAAACATACTTATGGAATAACATCAAAATTAGTAACTTGCACCACATAATTTCTTAAGTAATTACCTTCAATCAATAACATTCTAGGTGATTATCTTCAATCACCTACACAATGTTCCATCATAAAATATTTAACCTGGCATATGAGTTGCGAAATAAATTCTCAAGTTTAAACATCATGAAATCATAAAATTTTGTAGTATAAAAACCACCTCGAAATAGAGTTTTCAGTTGAAGTTGATGTGGTGGAAAATAACGTTGATGCACATCTCTAAAATAATCCCGCACGCTTACCTTTTGGTTTGTAAGAAGTTGTGTGTTGTAGGAAAAATTTAAGTGGAATTATTAGAGGAAATAGAGGCCGAGTTTGGGGCTGACTTTTGAGAAAAATTGAGAGCAAGGAAAATGGTAGAAATGAGAAAGTGGAAGACCGGTTTCTAGGAGGAAATGGGAAAGAAGTCTGGCATATTTTTGGGGCTGATTATGGTGTGATAAATGGACCAAAATTGGAAGGTTTTGGGACTTCTTGCTGCACGAAATTGAAGGAGAAAAGAAGGGGGCTTTGCTAGAGTTTTACTGTTGAAATTTGGAGAATTAAAATTGGTGGAAGCTACTAGAAACGGATAGAAGAAAAGGAAGAATGGTTGAGAGATTAGGGTCGAGTTTCTACAGGTGAAATTGGGAGAGAATGAAGTTGAAATGGCTCAAAATAAGAAGAAGGAAACATCTGGGGCCGAAATTTGGAGTACAAAATTGGAAAAATATGTTGTGTTTTTTGCTGAAGAAATGAGGAGAAATTAAAGTGCATTTTTGGAAAAAAAATTGGCTGAAAAAATAAAGGGAAGTTGGGAACTATATGGGCTAATTTTGGGACTGAAATAGGGAGAACAAGTTGAATTGATACTTAAATTGTGAGGAAAAGTGGGGACTTGGTATTTGGATAATAGGCAGTTTTTTGGGAAATCGTGGGGGGTACTTTCTTGATGCTTGAGGGGCGGTTTTTGGAGTGATGGATGGACAGTTTCTTGGTTGAAATTTGGGGCTGAAGTGGACCTGGTTTTGGGCTATCTACAAGAGTCATTTTTGGGCTAAGGGAGTTGGTTTTTATGGGCTAAAAATGGCCAACCTTTATGTAATAATAAGGCCAAAATTTGTAACTATATGTCGGGCTTTAGCTAAGAAAATCGGGAATAAAAGGCCGAAACTTTTAGCTAAACAAAGTGAACCAAAATAATAATTCATGCTAGCCGAAATTTCTTTTCATATGACTTGAAATTTAAAAACTTACCAAAACTCAAAATAGAACAAGGTTCGTTTTCAAAATAATATTCTTCGTCAAACTTAAAATTTAAAACAAACGTGTGCAATTTTTGATGTGACCAAAATAGTTAAATTCGTGATAGGGAGTTCATAGCGATTCGAAGAATTAGTAAATTTTTTCTTCAGAAAATTTGAAGTGAAATTTTCGATCGCTACAAATTTCTAATAATGTTATTATTTTGATACTGTTTTTTTCTAATACAAATTTTATATGATTCCATTAGTGATATTATTACTTTGTGTACATGTTTGTATCTATTTGGCATATTCTGTTGTAGATTATGAGAAACGACAATTGGTTGTGGTTCTCGGAGCATTTGCACAATATTGTTCAAAGTATGTTGGATTAATGGAAGCATTGCCTAACATATTCCTTACAGCGAATTGTTTTTTCTATCTACAACATGTGAAATGAAAGTTGAGGGATAAATTCAGTGATTGTGGCTTCTCAAACAGTAACATGGAGCATATGGTCTAGTTGTTTCGCGAGTGTGCGCATACTCCAACAGTTTCATTATTTAGCTAGAAGTTGGAGGTATTGAAACTGTAGATGAGAGCTATTGTTGAAAAGTTTCTAGACGGGTTACCGTTTAAAAATTGGCCGAATGCTCATAGTGTTGTATGTTGGTAAAGATAGATGCCATCAAATGTAGTTGAATCTTTTTAACTCATGGATAGTTGATTATAGGAATCTGCTCATAACGTAGATGGTTGACATGTTAAGAATAAAATTGATGAGCATATTTCTTACGAGAAGAACTAATGCTAGTAATGTTATGATATTGTTATTTTGCTCTATGATATTGTTATTTTGTTCTATGATACTGTTCAATTATAATATATTATATTTTTTGAAATTGAATGATGTAGGTGAGTGGACCGAGTTTGACTACTCAAAGATACTAGAGAAGTTGTAGGGATATGCATTTTTTCATAAAGATGAGGTATTCGAAATATGTGCTTCGACTAGTTCAACTTTTTCATTTCGTTGACATCTTCAACATATTTTATATTTCATCAGCCTAAAGTCAAAGACTTATTTGGCACAAAGAATGATGCCATTAGGAAGAGTATCAACAACCTACAGACATCGTCGATGTCTTCTTTCTTTTTTCCATTTGCTGTAGCTCTTAATTGGACGGTTTTCATCAATCTATGACAGCCCTTGAACCTCTATTGGAATAATTTTGACATCGAGTCCGACTTTTGTTTTTCAAGTACAATGTGATTGTTACCATCAACGATGCCAAAGATCTCATTCACAAGAGTCGTTTTGAACTTGATATGGGTTCCATTTATCAAAAAAGTTTTTTTGACTTGTCAAAGCACTCAATGATCTTATATAGGTCCATATCACTCCTACGGCAGTATTGCCTGCCAATCTTGTCATCCAATATCAACTTGATAAGATGCCAAAAGGAAATTTCTTCAATCCACTTATTGTGCTTTAGTTAATGATATGTCTTTGACATCTCTGATGACTGTTTGGAGATTAGAGCGATACTGTGGGTATAATTTTTTCTTCTCTATTATTTTTGTTCTTATAGGAACAACCTTCTTTTTTCCAATTGTTTTGTTGCTTTTCTGCATCATAAACAACCAAAATATCTTATGGTTAAAGACATCAGACAAGGATATCTTAGGTTTGAGAAAGATAGCAAATAAGGACAGTATGACACACACTCAAAACAACAAACTCCAACTCATAGAAGAACAATATCATAGATAACAATCTCTTAATATAAAAATATCTTATGGTCAAAGAGAACAAACAAGTTAAACCAATATAATAGTATCAGAAGCATTTGGGGGCAAAATGTTGTGCTTTAACAGAAAACTATAGCACACTATTCAGTTAAATCCAAACAGAATCATAGATAAGAATAATATTTTTAATATAACAATATCTTATGGTTAAAGTCAGCAAACAAGTTAAACCAATATTACAGTTTCAGAAGTACATTAGTATCAAACACATGCTTAGGAGGTAAAATGTTATGCTTTAACAGAAAATCATAGCACATTATTCAATTAAATCCAAAGAGTATCACAATAAGAACAATATCTTAAAATAACAGTATAATTACTATAACAGTATCACATGTAACAATATGTTAATATAAGAGTATCATAGATAACAATATCTTAATATAAAAGTATCTTAATATAATAATATTAGAAGCACAGTATTCAATTAAATCAAAATAGTATCAAGATAAGAACATTATCATAGATAACAATATCTTAATATAAGAGTATTATAGGTAACAATATCTTAATTTATCAGTATCATAGATAACAATATCTTATTTAACAGTATCTTAATAAAACAGTATGAGAAACACATGCTTTCGTATAATATCAAGATAAGGACCATATTACATACATACACTCCAACCTAATAAAAGAACATGATCATAGATAAAACAATATCAATCATTTTTCATGGGCAAATCACCAACAATATCACACAATATCCATTAATTCTAAACATTATCAAACATTTTTCATAGACAAATCACACATTCTAGTAAAAACCCAAAAAACAGCAAAACATCAACATATAGTATCTAGTATCTCGCATTTTTGAACCCCTAAATCGCATGATTTTTCAGAAAACCTTAACTCGCAACAAGTACAACATCACAAACTAATCGAATTAGTTAACCTAACTCCAAACGTTAATAATATCGCACATATTTGAATCGAATAGTATGTCAACATTTTCACGGGCATTTTCATGGATATGGTTGCTTTAAACAATAATTAATTACCTTAGCCATTGAGATTTGTAGTAGTCTTTGAATTGTTGGCTATGGGTTCGATGATAAAAATCATACGCAAGAAGAACATGAAGATTGCAGAGCGATTTTTACACACAGAGAAAGTAGTGGGTTGCTTCATTTTTGAAATAACGGGTTTGCAATTGCAGGAGCACAAGTGTCTTTTAGCATTGATATATGACTTTAGATGAAGGAAGTTTGGGCCATATGACTTGGGCAGTGGTGGAGTCACATGGAGTCAAGCATCGACGGCCGCCTACACTGAACTTTGAGAAATTTGTGGAAGAGCAAAATATTCACCTACACTGACAACTGATCAAGTGAAAAACACGGTAATTGCATGACAAAAGAGAGAAAAATATGATGTGTGTTGTGCGAGTATATATATAACTTATTGAATTGAAGGTGTGTGAGAGAGAAAATGGGTACTTTGAATTCAAAATTTAACCACTAGTACTGAACTTTGAGAAATTAAAAAAATATGGTAATTGCATGACTAACTCTCAAAGTAGAGATTTATTATTTTTCCTTAATATGGTAATTGCATAATTTGGGAATGGGAATGGGAATGGGAATGGGAATGGGAAGGAAGGTGGGGGGGGATCAAATTTGAAGAATACAGAAAGCATTTTTAGAGCTTTTACTTTTGGCTTTTTATAATTTCCATGGATCTAACTTTATTTTAAGCTTTTTTATGTGTTAGTAGTGGAGGCGAATGAAATATGTGGTTAGGACTCCTATCTCTAACATATTAAAGTTATACCAATATTTTATTTTTGTGCTTAAATTTTGCCCGCATTTACCAGAATCCTAGCTCCACCCCTGGACTTGGGGGCGCATAAGAACATTAATATCGACCCTAAATTCTCCCAAAAAGATATATACACAAAAATATTAAAACATTATTATAAACATATCAAAAAAGCAAAAGTTTGAACTTTGCTAAGAGAAAAGAGAGAAGGGAAAGACAGACGGCAAAAAGAAATCCTAATATTAAAACAACCCTTCAAAAATTGAATGGGTCAAAAGTTATTCAAAAATGCGATAACTATGTAAATATATATTATTAATCCATGCAAAAATATTATAGAAACACAAAATAAAATAGAAAATGGTCGCGATTAAGTTGTAACTTGTAGTTATCGTGTGACAAAGTCATATCTTTTGACATCATCCATAAAGTAGATGCCATATAATGAAATTGAGAGAGTATAATCCCGACTTTTATATGAAAATTGAACCACTCAAAAATATGAAGAAACAAAAGAGATATAGCTCTCTAAAGTTCATTGCTCAGTTTTTTTTTTTAATTATAAAAAATATCTTTGAAAATATAAATTTTTCTTTTCTTCAACATGCTTCAATAACTCTCCACATTTAATCATTCAAATGTAGCTTAAACGATAATTTTGACTACTTAGCATGGGTCCAAATGTTGTTTTTGATTAGATTCAGGCAGGAGCGGAGCAACTTTCTGATTTTTTTTTTTTTTAATTTTATTAACATGCTAAAAAGAATAAAATACTCAATTTGAGGCCCAAACCAATAATTACTTAGGCCCAAAAATAAACTAACCAAGTAACTAACTAAGGCTTTAAAAAAATTGAAAACTGATTGGCTTTTGCTGTTCATCTTCTTTACGTGGATCTCTTCGTCTTCTTTCGTATTCACATTCACATAATCACGTTCTCACGTCTTCTGAGTTCTGCAAGTTGCCAATTCCAATCATTCCATCACTCCAAATCTCCAATACTCCATTGTTGTGACTTGTGTGCTCTTCATTCCGTGAGTTGTCTTATACTCTTATTATTTAATTTATTTCATAGTATGTATTAAGTTAGTTTGCCATAAGTTTGAGTTTATGTTGATTTTCACGTACAAAAAATAATGAAAAATAATGATTATGAGTTTATGACATCCAATACAAGAAAAATAGCCTTTTACAACGTCTAAATGGCAACATTCATTAATTGTGTATTGCTAAAAAGGGCTTACTCCAACAGTCACTAAATGTATGTTGCCATTGGTTAATTCAATTGAGATTTGGCAACACCAATCAAATGAACGTTGCCAATGTATCTTTTTGCAACGTTCATAGTCTGTTGCAAAAACAATTATATATTTTGACATTTAGCAATGGGCGAAGACCGTTGTTAAAAAATAACACATTTAAAAAATAAAACATTTTACAAAACCCTGAACTCATCCCTTAAAGAAATCTTATTTCATGATGAATGATGATCCATTCGGTTTGATAAAAAGCAGTATTATTGATTAATTGATTTATTATATTATGTATAATTGTATATGATAAATTAATTGAAAATATTTTATAAATATAATAAACCAAAAATGTGTGTTTATAATAGAAAAATTGAACTATATTTGTTGGTCTAGAAAATAATTTTTTGAAATTTTTTTTGTATAAATTAGAAAGAATATTGAATCTTATTTCAGCCGACTTCATTTGTTGGTCTAGAAAAAATGTTGAATCAACTATTTGAAGAAATTTTGTATAATAAATTAATAATGTAATTAATATGATTTTTGATGCCTAGAAAGTGCTTGGCTATGTCATTCTTTGAAGAAAAGAATAAGCACTGCGCATCTCTTGATTCATTTCACTGACTCTCTGCATGAGGTTTGGTTTGCTCAAGTCCACATCCAGGTAAGCAATGGCTTTCCCTTGCCCATTTATTAAATTATTGGAAAAGATTGTGGTATTGTCATCTTGTATGATTGTGGCCTTGTCGGTCTTGCTTTTTTTTTTTCTCTTTTTGTATGTTGACTGCTGAATTAAATGTTTAACAGTAATGGAGAAGTGCTTCTAAATATTATGTAAATCTCATCTTTCTTCGAGTCAAACTAATGATTAAATGAATGTCTGGAATGATGATCAGGATGTTGGAGATGAAATCGATATGAGGGATGATAATGATGAAATGAATAAGATTGATATTTTGAATGAAAGTGATGAAACATAAGAAATTGATGTCGGGGATGATTGTGATGAAATGAATGACATTGATGTCGGGGATGATTGTGATGAAATGAATGATATTGATGTTGGAGAAGAAACATAGTCTAAGAAAATATATTGAAAAATTTAGTAGTGCATATAACATAGCTCGGATTAAGTTTGTATCATTCAATAACCAAGAAGAAAGTATTGAGACTAGTCTTTTCAAACAATCAGAACAAATATGAAGTGAGTATCAAATATGTTTAACTTTATCAATCAATTGTGTTCGATATTCTACAATAAGGGCTTGCTTTTCGTGGAAGTGATGAGTTTGAAGATTCAAGCAATCAAGAAAATTTTCTTGAACTACTAAAATGGTTGTGTGATCATAATCCTGAGATTAAGGCTGTGTGTTTGAAGAATGTTCCTTCAAATTTTAAATTGACCTCACGAGATATTTAAAAGGATATAGTAAGTGCTATTGCTTTTGAAACGGCCAGGGTTAATATCAGTGATATTGGTGATGGGTTGTTTTCTATTCTAGATGATGAATCTCGTGATATTTCAACTAAGGAACACATGTCAATTGTTTTGCGATATATGAAGAATGGGTATGTAATGGAACGTTTTATTGGCATCCAACATATTTCAAGTACTACGGCTCTCTCACCTAAGGTTGCTATTGAAGACTTGTTTTCTAGATATAGCTCAAGTATATCTAATTTGAGAGGGCAAGGTTATGATGGAGCAGATAATATACATGATAAGTACAATGGTCTCAAAATACTTATCTTGAAAGATAACTTGAGTGCCTACTACATTCATAGATTTGATCATCAACTTCAACTAGCTCTTCTAAGCTGTGACAAAAAAGCATGCGGATAATCAATCTTTCTATTAATTGGCTGATAGTGTGGTAAATATTGTTGGAGGATCAGCAAAGCAGTGTGATCTTATTCGTGAGAAACAAAGACTTAAAATTCTTGAAGTGCTCAATGTTGGTGAAATATCAAGTAGACGATGCCTTGATCAAGAAAATGCCATCAAGCATTCTGGTGATACACGTTGGAATTCTCACTATGGTTGTTTTATGTAATTTGATGCTTATGTTTTCAAGTACAATTGGTGTTATTGATATAATTGCTAATGATAGTACAAATTGCAAAAAAAAGGTGAAGCGCATGTTTTGTTGGCAATAATTCTTACATTTTGAGTTTGCATCTGGTCTACATCTCATGAAAAAGGTGTTAGGAATTTCAAATGATTTGTCAAAGACATTACAAAAGAAATATCAACATATTGCTAAAGACATGAGGTTGGTAAAAATATGTAAACAACGGCTCCAAGAGTTCAGGGATGATGAATGTGATACTTTTTGGGTAACGGTTAATGTCTTCTGTGGAGAGCACAATATTAGTGCCCCTAACATGAACGATATGTCTACACCTCTGGGTCGTTTCACAACGTATCACTATAAAAAATTTACATCACTTTTGTGTGGATTTACATTACTTCCACGTGGATTTATTTTATGTAGTAATTGATATGCAACTTCAAGAGTTGAATGATCAGTTTTTTAAGGTGAATAGTGACTTACTTCTTTGTATAGCATGTTTATGTCCGAATAATTCATTTTTTGCTTTTAACAAAAGCAAATTAATTCAAATGTGTAAGTTTTATCCGAAGGATTTTCAAGCATTAAATATTTTGCAACTTGATGATCAAATTGACATATACATCATTGATATGTGCAGTGATGAAAATTTTGGAGGATTTTAGGGTCTTAGTGAACTTGCACAAAAGTTGATTGAGATAAAAAACATGAAGTATATTTGTTAATATACAAGCTTTTGACATTGACATTAATTCTTCTAGTTTCTAGGTAGAAAGAGTATTTTCTACAATGAATTATGTCAAGAATTAATTACGCAATCGAATAGGTGATAAATGGTTGAATGATAGCTTGATTGTGTATATTGAGAAGGATGTATTTGACAAGATTATTGATGAGAACTCGTAAGCAACGCTTGTAATAAGGTATCAAAAAATTTCATCACTATTGTGTTGTTTCAATTTTTTTGCATGTTATTTGAGACCTCCAACTCAAAATATCTGGTTCCACCACTAGATTTAGGTAACTAGATGATGATAAATTATGAAACCACATAGTTGTATTCTTGCTAGCATGACAATTCTAGTAGTGATTGGTGGATCGAAAAATTCTAGCATGTACAACATGCTATTTCCCTACAATAATATAAGAGCCTCAATTTTTTTACTGTAGTTTTTTCGTCCAATGTGACATCGTTTCACCATTAAATGTGGGCATTGAATTTTCTTTCACTAGCCGCAATTTTTGACTTTGATTTTTAACTTTTTTTTTTAGATTAATGCCTTTCGCCTTTTTTTTTTTTTGTCTTTTTTTTTAAAAAAATCTGACACCCATTAAATGTGGACATTTGAATTTTCTTTTACTAGCTCCAATTTTTGATTTTGTTATTTTTTTTATTATCGAGCTGCTCGATAATAATTATTGTCGAGCAATTTGACTTTTTTTTTTTTTTTTTTTTTATATTTGGGTGTGTGTGTTTGTCGAGCTCGACAAACACACACCTCCAACAATTAAAATGGGATTTTAGCCCATTTTGACATTTCTTTATTATTATTATTTTTAATTTTTAATATTTAATATTTGGCTGCTCGACAAACACACACACCCAACAATTAAAATGGGCTTTTGACCTTATTTTTTTGTGGTGTTTTTGTTTTTCTTTTAGATCTTAGTAGCAAATAGATTTTCATTCAATTTTTTATTAATCTTTTATTAATTATTTTATCTTATAAGCAAATTGTACACAATTCATTCCTACATTTTTCAAATTTAGTTTTACAGATTATTCTAATAAATGCTATTAAATAGATATGTTTGAGGATGTTTGAGAATCAGTTTTTTTTGGAACAAAAAAATTAATAAGACCAATTTTTTTTTTATTCGAGGAGTTCGACACTACCAAAATACCATTTTTTTGTGTTTGTGTTTGTGTTTGTGTTTGTGGAGAATACAAGAAGTGCCAAGCATGTAAATTAAGATGGGCTAATATTTTTCTAAATTTTTTTGTGTTTGTCAAGCAAGCCAAACATATATATATGTTTATATATATGTATATGTCGAACAGCTCGACAAACACAAGAACATTTTGAACATTTTCTTGTGCTTGTCGAGCTGCTCGACAAGCACAAGAAATTTTATTCTATTATTTTTTTTCGTGGGTGTTGAGCTACTCGACACCTACATACCAAGTTTTCTTTTGCTCGACACCCACATACCAAGTTTTCTTTCTTTCTTTTTCTTTTTTTTTTTTTTTTTTTTTTTTTTTTTTTTTGATGTGGTGGTGTGAGAAAGCATTTCGACACCCCATACAAATGAAATAAATTGGGCTTTTAGTCCATTTTCAACATTTTCTTCCTTTTTTATTTTTTGGTGTGGGTGTCGAGCCTTTTTTTTAATTGTGTATATATATATGGACAATATTTTTCAAATAAAAAAGTTAAATTTGTAAAATTATAAATATTATTAGAATGATAAGTAATTTTCATATATTTATACATATAAGCAAATTGTACATTAATATTTGATTTTTGAGTTGTTGAAGATTACTTTTTATTAATGTATATGAATCTTAGTTATTTACTTTTTCTAATTTTTTGGTATGAGTTTATTTGATTTATATAATTCGTGATCATTTTAACATTTTACTACATTGATTTAAGAATTAATTGTATTAAATAATATATTCAAAAATATATTTTTTATATATATTATTTGCGTATTATACATTTATAATTTTTTATACCTACACACACACACACACACACACACACATATTCAACCAACGTGTACCAAATGTGTAACACATGCCATAAATGGACTCTGAGTAGCTCGACATTGTCCACATGCTAAATTTTTTTCTCGGGCAGCTCGACACTATCCAGATACCAATTTTTTTTAATCCTTTGTTTTTGTTGAGCAGCTTGATACGCGTAGATATCAATATATATTTTGTGTGTGTGTGTGTGTGGAGTTGCTCAACACCCACATGCCAATTAATCCTTTTTTTTTGTAGGTGTCGAGCTGCTCGATACTCACATGCCAATGACATAAATTGGGCTTTAGCCCATTTTCAACTTTTATTTTTTATTTTTTTATTGTATATGTGTGTGTGTGTGTGTGTGTGTGTGTGTGTGTACATAAAATAATAGGATAAATTGTAGTTAGTGTTCCCAATCTTTGACCTTATTTGTACTTGTATCCTCAGTATTTAATTCTTGGCATCCATTACTCTAACCTTTTATATGATGAACATCTAATGCCATCATGTCCTTATAAAATTAGCAGCCAATGCCCTCACATGAGGGCATTGGCTGCTAATCATATAAAAAGTTGGGGTAATAGATGCCAAGATTTAATACTGATGATACAAGTGCAAATGAAGTCAAATGTTGGGGACGCTAGCTGCAATTTACCCTAAATAATATTTGGACAATGTTTTTAAAATAAAAAGGTTAAATTTGTAAAATTATAAATATTATTAGAATGGTAAGTAATTTTCACATTTATACATATAGGCAAATTATACATTAATATTTAGCTTTCGAGTTGTTGAACATCACTTTTTATTAATGTATATGAATCTTAGTATTTAGTTTTTCTATTTTTTTTGTATGAGTTTATTTGGTTTATATAATTCGTGATTATTTCAACATTTTACTACATTGATTTAAGAATTAATTGTATTAAATAATATATTCAAAAAATATATATATATATATATATATATATATTATTTGCATATTATATATTTACAATTTTTTATACTTATTTATATATATTCAAGCAACATCTATCAAACATGCAACACACGTATCAAAAACTAGTTTATATAAAAGTAAGATAATTTATATTAGTTAAAAATCGTGAAGAGTTGAAAATATTTGTTGCTAAACTACAAGTTAGCTAAAATTCCACATTTAAATAGAGGAGAAAAAAAAATCTTCATAAGTAATTGAAAAAGAATTCAAAATTAGTTGAAATTATTAGTTGATAGACTCTACCGTGTAGCATGAGACATGAATTCTCCTTTAGGTTGCGAACAAAGAACATGATCTGCTCTGCCCCCAGGGGTATAGGCGAGTTGGTAAGGTCTGAGGTGACGTGAGGAGAAATTCTCCGGCAACGCAGGTTCGATTTCCGTGTGGAGCAGATTTTCATTTGAATATATTGTACGCTCATCCCGGAGGTTTACTATCATCTCTCTCCCCGCGCCTCTACCACTGTACACATCTTTCGATTTATAAACATCGATCAGAGAGCTTTGACGTAGATGGGTTTTCGTCTTCGAGACTTTTCCCTTATCAGAAAAACATGATCTTTTCTTAATCCACGTAGTTGCTGTCCCTACCTTGTAGAAAGGAAAAAAAGGAGACAAAACAAAGAAAAAAGAAAAAGAAAAACCACAAAGTCAAATGTTGACCGCTGATAGAAACCCTAACCCCTATAAAATACCTCCATTTACAAATCCCCAACTGCAAAATCTCCCTCCCATTTGAGCACATTTCTCCACTTCCCCACCCCAAAATCCCGCCATAATACACACTGACACACATACACTCAGAGAAGCAATTCAATTTGCTGAAAATACACACATAGCTGTATATTTAATTATTTACCCACAGAATGGATCAAGATCAGCAATGGTTAATTAACTGCTTGAATGCCTCTCTTGATCCCAACCATCAAATCCGGTCCTTCGCCGAAACTTCTCTTCAACAAGCTTCGCTTCAGCCAGGTCCATATGTTGAATTTTCTGTTTTATACTGCATGTTGGATGTACATTTGCGAATTGATGTTTGATTTTCGTGTATTGTTATGTACTAAATAATTTTAATTTGAGAAATTAACTAGATTTTGTTGTTTATAACCTTTCTTTTGTTTATTTGTATAAGGTAAAGTGCGACATGAAGCTCAAAATCCATTTTGATGTATTTGTATCCCATATGTGAAATAAAATTGATTTTGTAGTTTTATGATGATTTAATGTTTTAATTCCTGTATCTCTTCATGAAAATTGAAAATTAAGTTGATTCTATAAGTTTTTTTTTAATACTTAGACGTCCATTGGGAAATGGAATTCTTTTTTCTATTTCGAAAATTATTGGTCTTTTTAAATGTTTAAGTATCTACAGATTTATTGAAGAAATAGAATATTGATTATATATATGTTTTAAACTTCTTGAAAAGGTTTTGGAGTGGCTTTAGCTAGCGTTGGTGCGAACAGGGAGCTCCCATATGGATTGAGGCAGATATCCTTTATAAAGTTATTGATTTCAAAGAAAGTTTGGCTTTTATTTGCCACGTTGATATTGGTTCTCTCTTTCGATTTCTGTCTTGTGGGAATTAACATACATTTACTTAGCGGTGGTTCTGCTAAAGCAGTTTATTAAGAAACACTGGAATGAAGACGAGGAAGGCTTTGAGCATCCTGTTGCTTCGAGTGATGAAAAGGTTTTTCTTGACTTTGTTTAGATTGCAGATACATCACAACTTTTACAGTCTGATAAATCTGGTTCCTCCTTTATCTAAAGACTAAAGGTTGTGACTATGAATTCCTCTTTAGTTTCAAAAGTCGCTAACTTGAGGTTGTATTTTCTTTAACAACAAATTTTCTTATTAGGGTTTGTTTCTAACTAATACACAATTAGTTAGCATAGTATGCGAATTTTTTTGAATCAGAAATGTATGTGCTTTTCATATTCCTAATGGGCATGATTTAGTTATCAAAGGAGGTAAAAACTAGCGAATACATTTTTCTGGGCATGGATTACATATAAAAAAAGCTATACTGACCTATTCTATTTTTTGTTATTTTATTAGGAATCAATACGTAGACTGCTTCTATCATCATTAGATGATCCTTCCAGGAAAATCTGTACAGCAGTTAGTGTAGCTGTGGCATCAATTGCACAATATGATTGGCCAGATTATTGGTCCGAGCTAATGCCTTTCCTTATAAGTTTGATCAATGACCAAACTAAAAAGAATGCTGGTTAGTGCTTGGTTCACCTTATGATGTCATTGATAGGCCAGAAGATACCTATTTGACTGGGTTGTTATTGTTGTAGTAATTAACCTTTGATTATGTAACCTTGGTGACATTTTTGTATTGATGACAATCTTCCCTGAGAGGACATGAATTGTTACTGTTGAATGATGCAGTTCACGGGGCTTTAAGATGCTTAGCTCTTCTTTCTTCGGACATGGATGATAAGCTGGTTCCAAAAATTGTGCCTGTTCTGTTCCCATGTTTGCATGCAATTGTGTCATCCCCTCATGTTAGTTTTATTTACTACCTTGATTTCTTTTACCATCTTATAAGCTTTTTTACTGAGAAATGCTATGGAATATATACTTGTCTAAAACTGTGCAGTTAATGTTGTCAAAGTGGAGGAAATAATGTAGTATGATTAATTTTATAAGTTATTTGAAATTTACACTGAGAGCTGGTAATAATAAAGGTACAAACAAAGAAGTTGAATCCTTTAATTGAAATTCTGCAATGACAATGGAAAGTGAAGATTTTTTTTTAATCAAAGTATATGATAATGCTGCTAATGAATCCTTTTACAGTTTTACTTACCTATTATTTGTTAAGAGAACACTAAAAGATGATGGTTTCTCCCTTCATAAGTTCCTCTCTCTCTTTACTTCTCATTACACACATTTGTGTATGCACTAGCATTGGGATAAAAGAAGATCTTGGATTAGGAAGTGCTTGGACTTGAAGAAAATCACAGCATAACTAATTTATCAACATTCTTCTTTCTCTTGTGTCGACCATACTCTTCTTTGGCAATGCAAAAATATTTTTTGCCTAGAAGAACAAATATCTTATCATGCCTCGATACATGGGTTCTAGACATAGGTAAATCGCTTAATCCAAGCGCAGGTCTAGGGGTTTTGTCCTATGTTACATGGACGCAAGTACAGATCACAATGTTGATTCATCATATTTTTAAAATTGAGATATGCCGGTGCAACAAATTATTTTCAGGGCACTATCCCTAATGGCTAACAGCAATGACAGGCTTCAAGTCACAGAGATATTTTAAAATGACCTTTCCAATTTCATGTGCACAGTGCAAAAAATTTCATGTACTGCTACTATTATTTATTATACCTCTTAATAACGTACTTTCTGTTTGTTCCCATCAGTATAATATAAAGAAGGATAAGCATGTGTACTTTCTTATGCTTTCATTCCGTGCACTGTTTTATAGGGTTGAATACCATGAGTTCTTGACTTCATCAAAGTGTTTGTGTAGAAACAGGAGATATTCTTGGACTCGAATCTTTAATCTCACTTACTTTTTCGGGTCATATTTGCAGAACTACGACAAATATCTGCGGTCAAAAGCTGTTTCCATAGTTTATAACTGTACCTCCATGCTAGGGGTCATGAGTGGTGTCTATAAGGTACACTTATGGCATCTATGATTCAGGCCAATTGGACATACACATTCTATTACAAAAACTGATTATGAATGGCTACGTGTTATTAGACAGAAACAAGTGCGTTGATGCTGCCCATGCTCCAGCCTTGGATGGATCAGTTTTCTTCTATTTTAAATCATCGAGTACCATCTGAAGATCCTGATGACTGGAGCATCAGAATGGAGGTAACTCTTCTTTAGTATTTGTCAATCATTATGCCAGCTGCATGCCAATTAACTGAACTATCACAATATTTTTACTGCATCACAATCAGGTTTTGAAGTGCTTGAATCAGTTCATTCTGAATTTCCCAGGCCTAGCCGAAACTCAGTTTATAGGTGCACACCATCAACTTTTCAGGATGATGCTTATATTTTGCTCTTCTTTTTATGCTGATTATGTTTTGTCACCTTGTATCTTCTCCTATTTTTGGTCCTACTGCAGTAATTGTGGGGCCATTATGGCAGACATTTGTATCATCTCTGGAAGTGTATGAGCGATCATCGATTGAAGGTGCAGAAGATCCTTACGATGGAAGCTATGATTCTGATGGGGCAGAGAAAAGTCTCGAGTCCTTCGTCATCCAGGTTATTCCAGCAGTCATAGTTTTTACTACACTGTTTAATACTCATGGTGGGAGAGAGAGCATTGAAATGTTCTATATGCTATCTGTTTAGCAAGAAATAAATCATAGAAGAGGATTTAAATATTCTAAAAGAACTAGGGTGATTTTGTGTTAGTCCTTCAATATGACTCTCTTTTTGCCATATTTAATATCATATTGAATTTGAGAGTAATAACACGGCCAAGGTCATGCATCTGGGTTTTAAAGTCATGCAAGAAATACGGAAGTGTATTTTGTTACTTTTTAATTATTTATGAAAAGTGTTTACTTGGTTTATCTGATGCATTCCTGTTACATATTGTTTCATGTGCCTTCTTAAAAACTTAAACAAGTGTGACATAATTTCAATATGTGTTTCGATATTAGAATTACATAATTAATTTTTTACCTGTCATGTTTCTCCCCGTAAACATATATGCACCAGTGTCCCATAAATTTCCTTGTTGAATAGAACATCTTCCTATTCCCTACCAATCTAGGGTGTGGATTATCTATTGTATATGTGGTTTTCTTTGTTTATATTGTTGGCAAATGAGGGCTATTGTGTGGGCGACTGACAAGTTTCCTGCTTTTATTTGTTCATGCAGTTATTTGAGTTTCTATTGACCATTGTTGGAAGCCCAAAGTTTGTAAAGGTGTGTTTTAAATCTTATCTACAATTTTTCTACCTTTTATTGTAGCAATACATGGGATATCAAATCTGGAGTTCTGAATGATTTTTCATGTAGGTTGTTGTAAACAATGTCAAAGAGTTGGTGTACTATACCATTGGTTTCCTTCAAATGACAGAACAACAGGTTCTTTAACTCTCTCTCCCTCCCTCCCTCTCTTGTGTTTGGAATATATCATTTTCTTGATAACAACAAATTGCATATTGTCCAATATTAATTTTACATCCCTAGCACACAATAATCAAAGTTTTAAACGTCCTGTGTGAATACTTAAAATTTTATTGCACGTGGATTGTATTTGGGGCCCGTTTATTTTAGTTATGAAATGGGCCTGGAACTTTGCTATCTAACTGAAATTATGTAGATCCTTAAACAGGAAGTGGAGGCAAAATGAAGAAAAACAGTTGGGCTTCTATTAGAGCTTATGTGATGTTCTTCAGTCCCTATGCTTCGTTAATGTGTGTCATCCAAAGTTCATCTATTTTACTGCATGTTGTATCATCTCTTTCCAATGATAATCTCTGGTCCTGACTTCACATTCTGTATGGGTGGTGAAAGGTAGTGAACTGGCTGAGAAAACAACCAACCCAGATAGGAGTAACCCTTTCTTTTCATTTTGTTTTTGGGGTGGGTGTGTGGATTGTTGGTCTACAGTGGGGTGGGGAATAAGAAAATGGAGATATTAGAACACTGCTGCATGACCCAGTCTTGAGAATTCTTATGTGCTGATTGCCATGCTACAAATCAAATGTTGTGTAAAATTGTTTATATGAGCACTGTGACACCTCTTGACGCATTATTTCTTTTACAGTGGAAATTCTTTTTCTTGATTGCTTGCTATATGGTAGTGTGCTTCCAAGTGTCCCTTTTCTTTATCGTCATTTTGACAAACAACTTCCTTCTAGGTACATATCTGGTCACTGGATGCTAATCAGTATGTTGCCGATGAGGATGACAACACTTATAGTTGTCGTGTTTCTGGTAAGTAGTTTCTGGTAATGTTGGAAAAAATTCGGTTAGTTCCTGGAAGATGCTGCTGATGAAGATTATAATACTAATAGTTGTCTTGTTGTTCAATTATTCCAAATGGCATTCGAAATGTTCAGTTTTGGGGAACTTATTTTCTTATCAAATATCATTTCTTGCAGGTGCACTTCTATTGGAAGAGGTCATCAGTTCATGTGGGTCGGAGGGAATAGAGGCTGTAATTGACTCTGCAAAAAGACGAATTAGCGAGTCTCAACAAGGGAAAGACAGTGGTTCTCCAGGCTGGTGGAGAGTAAGTAGAAGAAAGTTACAATGACTAAGTGTACAATTTAAACAATATTACTTAACTTAGTGCTTGGTGCTTAGTGCTAATACTTTCTATATGAGATTATACTGCAATGGCCTATGTCACTGTGACACGGTAACCAAATCATACTCTAGTTTGAACAACAATACACCTCACATATCATGGCATAAGTGTCCCACCCTTAAGAAACTGCGATGATTCTCTGATATCTGACACAAGTCCCGAATGCCAAGCCCCAGCTACAGTTCACTAACAAAGTAACAAAATGTGTCTTTTCCATATCACGTTTTTGCCCTTGTAATATATAGACCGTTGAAATGTGTTGCTCAGTTTTTTTATATGAATATTGTGTGTTCATACCTGTATCCGAAATCGAAACACTTTTTGGCCATACTCCCGGATTCTGGAATTTGACAATTCTAATATCCAACATTTGGATCCATAGCCATGCCGAGCCTGAGTAATGTAGTTGATCGCTTAACCTCCCCTCTCCCCTTCCTTTTGGTGGAGGAAAACATAGTTGCTTCTTGTAATTGCTTTAATGATGATGATCAGAACACATTGGACTTAAAGGAAAATTCAAATGAACAATGAGCTGGTTTAAAAGTAAAATGGAGGATCTAATTAGGGTCCCAAATCCTATGAGAAGCTAATTTTCTGCTCTATGATTTCCTCGCGACACTCAAAATAATATGAAAGAGACATGTATGACACTTGGAAGATTATAAACACCGACATAGTTAAACAATCTTATGACTTACTTGATTACTATGTTTCTCTATAACTTAATCACCATGCTGCTTCACCAGTTAAGGCTACTGCAACAGAGGGATTAGTCAACAATTATAAACTTTTACTTTTAATTATGTGCTTTTTTGACTCATTTTTTCCCAATGAATGTGCTCACAGTTACGGGAGGCTACCTTTTTTGCTTTGGCTTCCGTTTCAGAGCAGTTGCTTCAAGCAGAGGTGTGTGGTTCATTCATGGTGCTTGATTAATTAAACTCCTTTAAAGCTCTTGTACTCTGAATCTGAGCATTATTGTTGGGTTGCTTATAGAAGAATATCTAGGTTTACCATTTCTTATATTGTAAGCAGACTCTTTTGTAAAGATACTTGAATGGGAATGCTTATTTTTTTCTCTTACAGGTTTCTGCTCTTGGTATACGAAATATTTTAGAGCAAATTTTAACCGAAGACATGGCAACAGGTGGGCCATGTTCAGTGAGTTGCACTGACATTGTTTGGTGCACATAAACAAAAGGGATTTTTCCTGGAAAATAGTTCTGTTATAAGGATCATGGATGCTTATAATTGCAATTCAATATGTGATGAGTTCGTCTTCCTCTTTATTGTGCAGGAGTACATGAATTTCCCTTTCTTTATGCCCGATTGTTTTCATCTGTTGCAAAGTTTTCCTCTGTGGTAACTACCAAACAATTCTGGCTCCCCTCCCCGGTGGGCATGTCCCAACACCACACAAAAATCATGAAAAGGAAAGAAAAAGGTTTTGACTGTTGGTAAATCTTCTTATTTGGCTCCATACTGTGTGCAGATCAACCATAGGGTAACAGAACATTTCCTCTATGCTGCTATTAAGTCACTTGGCATGGATGTGTAAGTACCAAATTTAGAACGTATCTTTCTGTTACTTCAAACTATTGGAAAGATAACTTGTTGATTGTTTCTGTTTTCAGACCCCCACCAGTGAAAGTTGGTGCTTGTCGAGCTCTTTCCCAGCTCCTACCAGACGCAGACAGAGGAATTCTTCATTCTCATGTGTTGGATTTATTTTCATCACTTACAGAACTTCTTAACAATGTAATGTGACACCTCAACAAATTTTCCCTTTATCATGTCTTTTTAGTTAATATAATTTTCTTTTCTATTGTTGAATATACGTCACTGATTGCTTCTTGTTTCATAGGCATCTGATGAAACCATGCATCTAGTTCTTGAAACACTACAAGCAGCTGTGAAGGCTGGTTAGTATCAATGTCACTGGAAAAATAATAGTGCAACTTCACATTTGATGTTGAGCTGGTGCTGAGTTTTGTTTGCTAATGATATTTACGACTCCATACGAGCTTTAATTTTGTGTTTGTCTATTATAGGTCATGAATTTTCAGCATCAGTAGAGCCAATTATCTCTCCTATTATGCTTAATATGTGGGCTTCACATGTCTCAGACCCTTTCATAAGCATTGACGCTCTAGAGGTTCTTGAGGTGAGTATGTTAAATGTTGTTGACTTGTTTCTAAATGTAGTGTTTTATTGGATTGTATTTTGTTCTTGAAAAATACGTGCTAATTATGCATGTTAACTTACTGCAATGGAAAGGACTGCGACACTTGATGTGAGAATAACTTTCCCTCATCTTGTCAACCCTCCCTCCCCGCTTTTAAGCTTTTCTTTGATGTATTTCTATCTATTTTACTTTTATGATACAGTCCCATGTCTAATCTTGATTGCTCAACACATGACATTGCTGTACCTTTGCTCTGAAAAAAAAAATACTAATCAGTGAACTTAACTTGTATTGTTATGCTGCAAAATTTTTCTAACACATACCATGTCCTTCTGCTTCTGTTTTTGCTCCATATTTTCAAATGGCTATTCACTGGGATCTATCGAACATGGAAATCTTTCATATTTTCTCATTGAAGTAACTTATCTTCCCGAAGACCTCCTCTTTTTCCCCTTATGAAAATTGTAGAACTGGTTTCATCATGTAATCAATTATATCATTGGGGATCTCAGGGAAGATTTCTGGTGTTTCAGCCGTTTCTGTGTAACGATTTCTTTGGATTTATGCTTTGAATCAGTGCTCGTGAAATGCTGTCATCCCTCATTTTATTGAATGCTTGCCAAACATGTGATGAGATTGGTTTTGGCAGATAGGAACAATTTTTTTTTGTTTTTTGGACGAAAGTTGTTTCAGATTGTTATATTTATGATGTTCCTTTTAAGCCTGAGTTATGTGGGCCACTTGTTGTCATACATTTTTCTGAGTGCTTGGGGTTTCTCATGATAGACAAAATACAAGTAGTTTCTTGAATTGAAAATGTTTGATCCTTTCTGTATTTTGCTTGATAATATTGTGTTTTTACTTGATAATATTGTTTACATCTTTGTTTATTATTCTCTTCAGGCAATAAAAAATGCTCCCGGTTGTATTCATGCTCTGGTTTCTCGAGTGTTACCTTATATTGGTCCAATTCTCAGTAATGTATGCTCTAAAAACTTTTTTCAATTTTGAATAATATTGGGAACAATTCTTAGCAGTTCAAGTTAGTTTTCTGTTTCTGATGATGTTGTCAGTATTTGTCAGCCTCTCCAACAACCTGATGGTTTAGTTTCTGGTTCACTGGATCTTGTGACAATGCTATTGAAGGTGAGCTCACTTGTTACGTTACTAGGCTACCTATGTTTATCATCATTGGTGGTGACACTGCATTATTATGTTTTTCCAGAATGCTCCTCTTGATGTCATAAAAGCAGTGTACGAAGTTTCCTTTGATCCTGTTATTAGGATAATCCTTCAGAGTGACGACCATAGTGAAATGCAGGTTGTGTTGAGTTTTTCTTTCCCTATACTCTCCGTCAATTGTTGCTATCTTTTCTGTGCTTTTTCATGGATTATACTTGCTGATGAAATTTTGAAATAGCTCGTTGGTTTTGTGTTCATTTCACCAGAATGCAACCCAGTGCTTAGCTGCTCTTGTGTCTGGTGGGAAACAAGATTTACTTGCTTGGTGTGGTGATCCTGGCTTTACAATGAGGAGTTTGCTTGATGTAGCTTCAAGGTGATTTGCTCTCAGTTCAGTTTCATTCTACTTTTGGAACCTTGTAAATATCATTTACTTTGTTAGAAAAACTTATAGCACGTTTGGCAGTGTTAAAATTATTTTTTAAGTGCTTATAAGTTGTGGGTGTGGATAAAAAGTATGTTTGACCAGCTTAAATTATAATTTAGGCTTAGCCAAACACGGCTTAGCAAATACTACTCTATGGACTTCCATGGAGTTGGTTGTCAACTTCTCTTCAAATCATCCTAATGGTGTTACTGAGAGGATGTAGATGAATTTCAGAAAAGAAATGTGAGAAGAAAATTGTAATCAACACAATGCTTTTCTCTAATTATTACGTCATGCATATTTTCTGGCTTAATTATTGAAACATACAAACTTTTGTTTATGATTGGATCAACCTTAGAAATGGGCAGAATGGACATTGACCGAAAATTTAATGTGATTTAGTGGTGACTTTCTTTCCAGGACATTTTTAAGAAACTATAGGTACAGCGGTTTTGCAGAATGTTCATGACCTGGATTATGCGGGTCATCTTCACTACAGAAATTTATGAAGATGTTTGATACTTGCTCTGATGTGATAGATCCATTCTTGAAATTTATTCTTCTATTAGTATTTGCAGATGTTTTTTCTTTTAAATTTTGTTGTGCACCTTACATTAGTGTAAGTTTGATTTCTAATGAATTGTTAGTTTTGAAGCTGATGGAAGCTGCAATGATAGTTCTTACTAAAATCGACCTAAACATGAACATATCAAACAGTATATATCTAATATGTTGTGTAACTTTTCTTGCTAACTTGTTTAGTATAATTTACATGCAGGCTTTTAGACCCCGATTTGGAAAGCTCTGGATCACTTTTCGTTGGTAGCTACATCTTACAACTTATTTTACATCTTCCTTCACAAATGGCACAGCATATCAGAGATCTTGTTGCTGCTCTTATTAGACGCATGCAATCTTGTCAAATTGCTGGACTGAAAAGTTCACTGCTTCTCATTTTTGCTAGATTGGTATTGCTTTCTTTCATTTTGTTTTATTTACAAATCTTATCGATAGATTTACCAAGAGTATTACCTTATAACCTGGTATAAGGTATACCTGAATTTGCTCTAGTGTTTTACAATAAATTCAGGCAATAATGTCTATTTTCTCACAATGCCATTACCTGTATATGGTAGTTTCGAGTGAATATACATTTGTATGGTTCATGAAGCTTTTGCATAACTGTGTCAATAGCACTATGACTTTCTTATGGCTTTCTTGAGTGATCTCAACCACCACTTGTATCTAATTGTATGGGGTTGGCAATGTAAATCACTTTTTTTTGTTTTTTTTTTCCATTTTCTATTTATGGCCATATATAGCCACAAACTGCTATATGTTTATTGCTTCATTGTATGTATAATGACATCGTGCATTTTAGTAAGTTCATTAATTTGTCTTCTTTGGTCTCAATCTATAGTTTTCAAATCTGAATCAAGAATTGAATTCCTGCTTCATAGAATTGTAAATCGAGTCAAATAGTAAGTTCTGTTCAAGTTTTAGTTAACATCAAAGATTGTCTTTAAAAAATCTTATTGACCAATAATTTATGTAGGGCATCAAGTGTCTGTCAATCATACAACTGTTCTCCTTTACATTCAGAGGTGTCTACAGTATCTTGCTTTACATTTTCTTTGAATGTGCATGAAAAGTCACCCTATTTGTAGGTGAATCTTGAGAAAGAAGTGACCTTTAATTTGAACATGTAGAAAGCAGAAAAATGTACGACCTTCTCCCAAGGTGATACTGGGTTGAAAGAATGAAGAATAAGAAAAACAAACACTTTGGAACAAACACTTCGGGATACAGATTATCACCATCCAATGGAATTCGACAAGGGATACAGGGCTAGTATAACTCACCACTCTCGGAATCCACCAAAGAAATATAGAGTTTAAGAAGAGAAAGTTTAACACTCTCTCAAATAAACTTGAATATTATTTCAAACTTGAATGCCTTCATGAGTTATATAGGGTGCCTTTTTATAGTTGAGACTTGGAATACCAAAACAATCAAAATAAATGCAAATGAATGAATCTAAGTTACAAATTCATGTATGCAATGAAAAATTAATATTTAGTCTTCAATGAATCTTGGAAGATGAAATGCTTCTTCAATTCTCGGGTAGGTAGGCTGCATGACCATTGTGAAGTAAAACAACCATAACTCTTTGTAGAAAAGTCCAAATCGATATCCGTAAAATTCTTTGGAATCCTAACTTCAAGACCTTTCCAACGGTATCTCATTTGCACGGTAAAAGTTGCTATATCATTTCAGTTTCGATAGAAAGTGACCCCTAGATTCTATGACTTGAAATTAACATACTAATGAAATAATTTTGATTTCTCTAGGTTCAAATATTGTAATTGATAATATTCCTGTATCAAACACCCTGGTTGAGAAACAATTGACCTCGATTCTATGTTGTCATTTTCACCAGGGGAAAGATCTGAAATATTGAAAGTATTGGAAACCCTGTAGCTAGAAGGTAGATCAATCTTGTACTTCAAGGCTTCATGATCGGAATAGAGCACAAATGGTCTTGGAAGTAAATATTGACTCCAATGATTCAAAGCTCGGCATAATGCATAGAACTCCTTATCATAAGTTGAATAATTCTTTCAAGAGTCATTAAGCTTTTCACTAAAGAAAGCAATTGGCTTTCTTTCTTGACTTAGGACAACACCAATTCCCACATTAGAAGCATCACATTCAACTTCAAAAACTGTCAAAATTAGGAAGTGGGAGAATAGGGGCTTCGGTCACCTTTTGCTTGATAAGATTAAAACTTTTTTGTGCCTCATTTGTCCATTTATAGCCATCATCCAAGTTATCAACCTCAGTCTTTTTCATGAAAGCAAATCTGGGTTCTCGTTGCCTTTTTTGGTTCTTCTTTTTGGGTTTCAACTGTTTCTTAGTCTTGTCTTGATCTTGCTTTTCTTCTTCAAAGAGATTTTAGCGACTTCGTTTGACGACGAAGATAAAGAAAATGAATTTGGTATCACCGGAGTGTTGACCACCTCGGATGACTCAACACCGGCGGTGATGGTAAAGGATGCTTCATCGATCGTAGTCTTTGGCGAGGGGTACGACAAATCGAAAATAGATTAGCTAGTGAAATCTTGAACGTCGAAGAACTCTAAAGAACCCTTTTGATCAATTTCACATGGCATGTGATCATCAAACATATTTGTCATAGAAAAACTTACCGGAATCATCATCTGATCTGAAAAGTTTGAGTTTTTTGTCCTTAGCTCCACCTATTTCTTCTCCATAGATTTCATCAAAAGCTTAGATTCTTCATTTTTGCTGTATACGAGGATATCATCAAAATATACCACAACAATGTTTCCAATGAGATGCTTGAACACATGATTCATCAAGCGCATAAAAGTGCTTGGAGCATTAGAGAGACCGAATGGCATAACCATCTACTCATATAGGCCATCTCGAGTTTTGAAAGCCATCTTCCATTCATCTCCGGGTCTCATTCGAATTTGGTGATATCTACTTCGAAGATCAATTTTCGAAAATATTGATACTCCATGAAGTTGATCAAGAAGATCATCCAATCGAGGAATAGGAAGCGATAGTCGATAGTGATTTTATTTATAGCTCTACTATCAATGCACATCCTCCGTTGACCATTTCTCTTTGGAACAAGGAGAGCTGGGACAAGACAGTGCTCATGCTCTCTCACCAATCCTTTAGTGAACATCACTCACTGCATTTGTAACTCTTCACGTGCTCCTTTGGACTCATTTGATGGATCGATTTATTAGCAAAATAGCACCGAAAAGGATCAATATGATATCAGATGTCTCTCATGGGTGGAAGACCGTGTGGTATTTCTTCCTAAGACAACATTAAGAAATTTTTCAAGAAGTGGTTGCACAATAGGTGGCAAGTCTTCATTTTCCTCAAAGATCATAAGAGGATACGATTGATTTCCTGCTTCCAATTCTTCTTTGTAATCGGAAAGTGTTAGGAAATTATTTTCCTCTCCTTTAGAAGGCTTGGAAATAATTTTCCCTTTAGAAGAACCCAAGATAATTTTCACATCATCCTTGTAAAATGTGTAAGTGTTCTTGTAGCCATTATGAATAGTCATTCTATCATATTGCCATGGACGACCAAGAAGTAAATGAGTAGCATCCATAGAGACAACATCACACCATATCTCATCTTTGTATTTATTTCCAATAGAAAAGGATACCAGGCAGCGTTTGTTAACCTTCATTTCATTATCTTTGCGAAGCCATGAAAGTTTATACGGATGAGGATGATTATCCGTCTTCCAATTCAATTTCTCCACCATTTTTGTTGATACCACATTCTCAAAACTGCCACTATCAATTATTGCATCACAAACCTTACCATGAGAAGTGCATTTAGTGTGAAAGATATTCTTTCAGAGCCAATCATCTTTTTCTTCTTCTTGATGTGTGCTTGAACTTTTGCGAAGCACCAATGATTCTCCATGATCTGCATAAATAATTTCTTCATCTTCCAATGTATTTTGAAATGTCATGTAAATTCTCATTCACATCATTGTCACTTTCTTCCTCAACTAGAGTGACTATCCGGTGATTAAGACATTCGGAAGCAATATGTCCATATCCTTGGCATTTGAAACAACGACAGGAATTCCCAGAAGAAGATGGCGTGGTTTGCTTCGAGCTAGATCTAGCATTTCCTTTTGAAACTAATTTAGAAGTTGATTTAGTTGGTGTAGAGGACTTTGAAGTAGTGTTATCTCGAACAATAGGTCGAAATGGGCGTCCCTTTGCTTCCTTTTGTTGTTTCTCAACCTTGAGAGCAAGTTTGCAAACATCATTATAACTCTAATAAGGTTGTAATTCCACAACATTAGCAATTTCAGCTTTAAGTCCTCCAAGATAACGGGTAATAGTTTGCTCCTCGGGTTCAACAAGATCACATTTCATCATAAGAAGATCAAATTCAGTAGTGTACTCTTTCACGGACATCTCCTTTTGCTTGAGATTATGAACTTTAAGAAAATTATCTTGCCTATAATTGTCCGGCAAATATTTCTCTTAAGTTCTTTCTTCATCTTTTCCCAGGTCACAATCTTGCTCCTTCCTTCATGTTGTCGTTGTCGTTGTCTCTTGAGATTCTCCTACCATAAAGAAGCATGCTTTCTCAATTTCAAAGCAATTAATTTCACTTTGGAATGTTCAAGTACCTCTTTATATTCAAAAACTCTTTCCACAGTATGAAGCCAATCAAGAAAGTCATCGGGTTGCATTCGTCCTTCAAATTCGAGAATTTCAACCTTAATGTTGAAATCACGATCAAAATTGCGAATTCTTCGAACATGATAAGAAGTGGAGTCATCACTATGAGTATGCTCATGAAAAGAATTTATTTCTTCTTCATTGTGATGTTCATCTTCTGAATTATTGGCAAGGATCTCATTCCGACCGAGCTCAAATTGTGCCAGTCGTTGTTGAAGTTCCTGCGCTTGCTTCTCAACTCTTCATTTTCGATATCACGAACATCTCTTTCTCTACCCAGACGAGCATCAATGTTTCCACCACGACCACGACGACTAGCCATGAAAACCCAAAGCTCTGATAACAAATTAATACCGGGTTGAAAGAATGAAGAATAAGGAAAACCAATTAAAGGGGATAAAATAGCTCACCACCCAAGCAAACACTTCGGGATACAAATTATCATCACCCAAAGGAATTCGACAAGGGATACAATAACTCACCACTCTCGGAATCCACCAAGAGATACAGAGTTTAAGAAGAGAAAGTTTAATACTTCTCAAATGAACTTGAATATTATTTCAAACTTGAATGCCTTCATGAGTTACATAGGATGCCTTTTTATAGTTGAGACTTGGAATACCAAAACAATCAAAATAAATGCAAATGAATGAATCTAAGTTACAAATTCATGTATGCAATGAAAAAATTAACATTTAGTCTTCAATGAATCTTGGAAGATGAAAAGCTTCTTCAATTCTCGGGTAGGTAGGCTGCATGACCATTGTGAAGTAAAACAACTATAACTCTTTGTAGAAAAGTCCAAATCGATATCCGTAAAATTCTTTGGAATCCTAACTTCAAGACCTTTCCAACGGTATCTCATTTGCCTCGTAAAAGTTGCTATATCATTCCAGATTTCGATAGAAAGTGACCCCCTAGATTCCGTGACTTGGAAATTAACACACCAATGAAATAATTTTGATTTCTCTAGGTTCAAATGTTGTAATTGATGATACTCCTGTATCACAAGGTGAACAACCTTCCTAATTCCATAAAGCTTTGAATAGTGGTGGATTTCAATATGGCCTTTGAGTGGAATGGTATTTTTTGTTGTGGTGCCAGAAAAATATCTGAAATATATTTTGCAGAGGTTAAGAATATGGGATCACAATTGGATAATCCCAAATAATAAATAATGCTTTGGCAAGTGGACCTTCAATCTTTCTAGCCCAAGGGATCCTAAAAACAACTTATTGACCTCATTGAAAGAAACTATAATTTATAAGGCTTCACAATTGATTTCTGTCAAACATATTTTGGCTGTTTATGAGTTGAGTTGCACTAATTGAATATGTTAGGTGAATGATAAGATTCGCTGCTAGCATTGATTCTAGAGAAAATTTTCCTGAATGACATGAATTGGTAACGGATCTTAATTCAAATTGTATGATTCTGATCCTAAATCATTTGCAGTGCTTTCTTCCTTTTCACTGAGCATAGTTGTGCCATGATAAACCTGAAAAGTATGTTTCTTCTCTATATAGGTCCATATAAGTGTCCCACACATTGAACAATTTATTGATCTGCTGGTCTCAATCCCAGCTGAAGGCCACCTAAACTCCTTTGCTTATCTAATGTTTGAATGGACCAGGCAGCAAGGCAAGTTTACTTTTTAACTTGGTTCTTTATTGGGTTTGGTAGAGGGTTAATGTACGGTGGACTACATATACTTTCAAATTGTTACATTTCCAGATCATTTATTTTCCTGGTTTTGCCTAATATGCACATAGGCATTGCGTTTTGTTTGTGTATATTTTATGATGTTTCTGTATGTATGGGGTATCAAATTTTAAATGTTATACACATTTGTATCGAATGCTCTTCATGTGTCAAATGAATCTTTTAGTGCTTGTACATGTTTGCAACTTAGCCTATTCTGATTCAGCTCTCTTGGGGTGTGGGTGCTGGGAGGAAGTGACACTTAATATTAGACAAATTGGCAGGGTCCCGAAAGACGTAGGCTATTTTCTACCCGTGTCCGTTATGCCTATGCTCACTTCTGCTCGACTAGAATATCTCTTATTATAATGAGGGTTCCAAAACAACAAACATATAGACCAGTATAATTTAGGTATCTAGTTTATCACTTTTTTAGTTTTTTCAAATTAAGTCAAGTGCATGAAATATTGCTTTGAGAAATCAATTGGACTAAACAAATCAACTACCTTATCTACTGGGGAACAGTGTAATAAGCATTTATGTTTGAATTTTGTGGCTTCAGTGAACCAAGTAGTTTCTCTTTATTGCCCTGCCTGATGGAGATTATAAGACTATTTATGGAAGACTGGCTATAGACTTAATATGAGTTATTTTGCAATTATTTAGATGGATTTTCCTTATAATTATTATTATTATTAAACGTCCGTTTGATTTTGCTAAAAATCAGATTTTTTTGTAAATTTTGATAAAAGTTGATTATATGTATGATTGAAAAGTTGATAAAAGTTGTGAGTCCCATAAAATGTGTGGCTAAAATTAATTGTTGACTTTGACTTTAGCTTTTTAGCAAAATCAAACAAAGCAGTTTCCATAGTTTGTTAGGGATGTTTAGTATGATTGGTTTTTCGTTGTATTGGACGCTTTGATATTGAATACAATTACAAGATTCTCTCTTTCAATTGTTCTCTTGTCTCTCCCCTCCTTTCTCTTCTCTTTCTCCTCTCTCCTCTTATTTTCCCTCTTTTTTAACGGTTCTATTGTTCCATATGAGCGCTCGTCATCACTGTTGTGTTGTTGGTGTGGTTTAGTATTGAAAATTAGTATGCTGTTGCAAAAATGTCTTCCAGATAATTGTTGCTTTCATAAGCGTTTTTAGCATTCTCTGTTTCGCTATTCATTAATTTCCTATAATAACCAACCAATAATCTTTCTTAATGCTTCTGAAATTCAGGTGAAATTCAGGGTGCTTACCAAATTAAAGTAACCACCACAGCTTTGGCTTTACTGCTATCAACTAGGCATGTTGAATTAGGAAATGTCAATGTCCAAGGACATCTGATTAAGGTTTGATTGTAATTGTCATCCCACCAATCATGAATATGATCCGCGGAAGGAACTAAATCCATATAACGTAAAATTTGTAGACTGCTGTAGGGATAACCACTCGTTCAAGAGCTAAAGAAGTTCCAGATCAGTGGACATTGGTGCCACTTCCTACGAAGGTATATCTATCTGATTCTTATCTTCCAAGGGATGCTTTTCTGGTTAATGTGGTTAATCCCATGATGTTCAAAATGTCGACATCATATTGTTTCCTATTTCTACAAATCTATCTGTTTTTCTGAAGAAAATGAATAAAGAAGTGGAGAAGGAAAAATAATTTTTTTTTAAAAAAAAATATTTATATATATATTTGCATCTATATATTCAATATAACATTTGATATCTGCAGATTCATGTTTCACGTAATTTTAACTTTTTCTTGGTTTAACAATCTTTTATGTTCTCTGGACATGATAGATAATGGCTATATTGGCGGATGCTTTAATTGAAATTCAAGAACAAGTCTTAGCTGGTGAAGATGAGGTAGTTATAGTCCCTTTGACATTTGTACTATGGAGACCAATTGGTGTCGGAATTACGAGCTTTTGACACTTCACTGTGGCAGGATAGTGACTGGGAGGAAATCGAAACTGAGGATGCTGAAACAGACCAAGATTTATTATATTCAGCCAGTGCTAAATTACATGGCAGACCTACATATGAATATCTTGACGCCATGGCAAAGGCTTTCAACGAGGTTTGACAATACACTGAATTTTTATTATTGCGCCTCTTCCAAGACAGGAACCTTTTATCATTGTTCTTAAGAGTATGTTTGGCTAAGCTTGAAAGTTTATTTATAAGTTCAATTATAAGTAAATAAGCAAGTTTAATAATTTTTTAGTTGTCAAAGTTAGAAATAAGTAAGTTATTTATCTGACGGTGAGGTAAGAGTTATTATTTTTACTTAGAAGTAAGGAAAATAGTAAGTGATTGAAAGTACAATTTATTTAAAATCAACTTTTACATAGTTTTAAGCCTAGCTGTGCATTCTTTTATTTTTCTGTTTAATGGAATTTGATTATATTGGTTTTGAAATAAAGGATGAAGATGATGACTATGAAGATGAGCTTTTTAGTGGTGCCGATCCACTTAATGAGGTACGCTTCTTTGAGAGACACTACAGTATCCCTTACAAATTCTTCTCTATATTTTCTGTCCATTTAACTTTATGTACCCATTGCAGATCAATCTGAGTAATTATCTTGTAGAATTTTTTGTGAAATTCTCTCAGAGCGACCGGGCTTTTTTCAATCATCTTTTCCAGGTTCCTTGATATCTCTCATATTACGTGACATTATAAATATTTCACTTTGATTATTTTTTCCCCCCTAATAGCTAAATCAAGAGTCTGTTGATTTAAATGCAGAGTTTGCCAAAGGCACAACAAAATGCCATTCTACTGGTTTTAGAGAGATGAACAACTTGTGTGTTTTTCCGGGTATGAACTCATGGACTGAAGAATCGAACAAAATCATTTTTTGTTCCTCTAAACAGTTTCATTCGAAATGGTGGAGTGGCTGTGAGTATATTGAGGGTTTGTTTCATTGGTTGTCTTTGACGTTCTATTTGTTTGTTTTATTTTGTTAGGTTGTAAATTGTGAGAGAAATTATTTATTGGAAATAATCAAGTTTTCACACAATTCTCTTCTAAGTGGCATTTTGGTGGGTTTACACCTTTATGGATTTGAAATCGGGTTAATTTCACCCACCGTCACTGAAGTTACCTTAAAATTATAAAATGGTCACTGAAGTTCAAAAGTTTCAATAGTGGTCTCGAAGTTAGAAATCTTTTTACTAATGGTCACTCCATTAAATTTTTAATTTAAAATGGTGATGTGACATGATGATGTGGTATTTATTTATTGTATGGTAGTTCATATATTTTATATAATATTCACTTTAATTCCTATATTTGAATTAAGTCTTTCAAAAATTGTATTTTAGGTTCTTAATCTTTTACATATTTACACTTTAATCCTCAAATTTTTAATTATCTTTCAGTTAAGTCTTTAAAAAATTGCATCTTAGGTCCTTCAACTTTTTATATCTTTACACTTTAATCTTCAAATTTTCAATTATCTTTTAGTTAAGTCTTTTAAAAATTACATCTTAGGTCTTTTAACTTTATATATCTTCAAATTTTGGTTTTTCAAATCTTTGATTTTAGTGGCCAAAATAAGTGCAATTTTAATGGTCAAAATAAGTGTAATTTCAATTAAATTATTGACTTTATACTCGAATTTTCATCTAAACGATCAAAATAATATAATTAAATAATAAAATATTTAGTGGTCAAAATAAGTGTAAAATTTGTACTTATCATTTAGAGTTGACCATTAAAAATAGACATTTTAGTGGTTAGATTTTATAATATTATTTTGTTCGTTTAGGTGAAAATTCGAATGTAAAGTCAAGGATTTAATTGAAAGTCTACCTATTTTGACTGTTACACTTATTTTGGCCACTAAAATCAAAGATTTAGAGGACCAAAGTTTGAAGATGTATAAAATTGAATGACTTAAGATGTAATTTTTTAGAGGACTTAACTGAAAGATAAGTAAAAATTTGGAGATCAAAGTGTAAAGATGTAAAAAGTTGAAGGACCTGAGATGTAATTTTTGGAGGACTTAACTGAAAGATGTAAAAGATTAAGGACCTAAAATACAATTTTTGAAGAACTTAATTGAAATATAGGGACTAAAGTGAATATTATATAAAATACATAGATTACCATGCAATAAATAAATGCCACATCACCATTTTAAATTAGAAATTTAATGGAGTGACCATTAGTGAAGGATTTCTAACTTCAGTGACCATTAATGAAACGTTTGAACTTCAATGATTATTTTGTAATTTTAAGATAACTTCAGTGATCGTTGGTGAAATTAACCCCATTTGAAACTAGTTATATTCAATTAGAAATGAGACATTTTTCAAATGTAAATAGTAAATAATTCTGGATATCGACAGTACGAGGCCAAATGATGCCAGCGTAAATCAGGACAATGTCTAGATGTTATCATCTAAACCAAAATTTGCTCAGTCCTCTCCGCCGCCGGACAATCGGTATTCGGGTAAATCAAGGGGAGAATGTCTAGGGCGGAGTAGCCCCGCCATGAAATATTTTTTTTTTTTTTCCCTAAAATCACCGTTACAAAAAAAATAAAATAAATAAAAAAAAACCTGTAAACCGCCCCATTGAAAGCGGGCGGGTATGGGATAAAAATCTATAAAATTTCTATTGCCCTCGTTGCCATCCCTATTAAACCACTGAAACATAGGTAATCTAAAATCTCTATTGCCCTCGTTATTAAAAATAAGAAAATATCCTCATCTAAAATAAGTCATTGTATCGAAAATTGGTGACGATTCATGTGCTTCATGATCGAAAGACGCAATTTTTTTTTTTTTTTTTTTCTTGTAATGTTAAATAACTTTATGAACTTCAAGATGTGACTGAACTCTGATGCCAACAAAGAAGCATACAAATGCTAGATAATTTCTTCTTCTTCTGTTTACTTATTTTATGCTTTTTAAATAGACATACAATAAAATCACTAATTCTTAGGGTCAATTGTACTAACAGTCCACAAATTTTTTGGTTTGTAATAATTTCATCCCATTCAATTTAAATTGCACTTATCATCCAACTTTAGCAATTCACACTGATGATCTATTTTGACGTTTTTGCCCACAACTTAGATAAACAAAAAAAATAAAAAAAATTAAATGAAAAATTTGCAGTTGGATTCTTAAACTTTGCAAAAGTAAATTTTTTTTTTTTTGAATCTTATTTTATTTTTTTTTTATAGTTTTTCATTTAAAATAATAAAAAATGTACTGTTAAGTTCTAAACCTTCTATCTTAACACCTAAGTCCCTAAGTATATGTGCGTGAGAGGACACTTGGATTCTTGACGGATTTCGTCCAAATGTTCGTTAGTTGACCAAAGTCAAGCATGTAACCTAAATTTGAACGAGGGTAAAATCGGTTCTTCACATTCAATTATTTCAAACAATTTAAAAAAAAAAAAAAAAAAAAGAAAACAGTTACAAAAACAACAAAAAAAGTGGACAAACAAAATCGAATAAAGTTTAAAGTTATCCTAGAAATAGTGGGGAGGAAGATAAAGAAAGTATAATTGCAATAATTATAGATAAAGAACCTGCCGGAAAGTACTGCTTGTGAATTCACATTGCATTAATTCAATTGCATTTTACAGCTACCATTTGTGGTAAAAACTGAAAAGGCCATAAGCAGAGCAAAAGTTAATTGAAAATAAAAAATTGCACTTGACCATATTGCATGTTTGTAGTCATAGACACACGTTTGGGAAAGAAGAAAAGACAAGTTGAATGTTTTCTCTTGATAAATAGGATAAATTGCATTTATCGTCGTGACGTTTGACTTCATTTTGATTGTGTCTTCAGTATTAAATCTTGGCATCTATCACCCCAATCTTTTATATGATTAGCAGCCAATGCCGGGCATTGGCTGCTAATTATATGATGGATGCCAATAATCGGCATTGGTTGCTAATTATATGATGGATGCCAATAATTAAATACTGAGGATACAAATACAAATGGAGTCAAATATTAGAGACACTAACTACAATTTACACTGATAAATAGGTAGAAGTAGGCCAAAAATAAGCATTGATCATGTTGTTTTCGCCCCTTTATCTCTATCTCTTTCAATATTTAAAAAATTATGTCTCATTCATTTGATTTAATAATTCTTCAAATAGAAAATATATATTCCCTATGAATTTCTCAATTATTTGTTAAATGAACTGGTTTACATATACTTAAACCCACTCCAGGGCCACAACAGCAGTGGTTGGCATTTATGTGTCTAATGATTTATCTGTTCTATTATTTTTGTCAAACAACTAGATAGGTCTTCTTGGATGCATTAAATTTTCATAGCATTGCTGTCTGTCAGCGATTTTATATCTTTAATAATTCCGCAAGTGCACGGATTGCTCAAGTAATAAAGTGGATTATGAGTCCAAGTATCGTTCTCACGAAGATTTAGATAGTTCAGTTCAATTATACTAACCTTAACCGAATCTAATGAACTTTGGATGATTTTGTTGTTTAAGAACTAATAAGAATTTGAACTAAAAACAATAAACTAATTATAAATCAAATAACTAAAAACTAGATCAATAAAGATTATTTTAAAATTGAGAAAGAAGAGTACTAGGATCCCGAATCCGTTTATAATCGTTAATTCCTCTATCTTGATTCTTGGTCTTGACAAATTACATCGTTATGAAGATCAATATCCCTAGATTGTTCAACAGTTTTTTTCGAATAAAGTTAAACCTATTCATATGCATGACTCGACTATATTTCTATGACGAATGCGAATACAAATGAAAGCATTAAATTTCTATAGATAATTAAAGATCACCTAAAGCATAGCGGTATATTTCTATCCCCTATCGGACTTTAAGATAATTAAAATATTGTCTAGCTTCGCTTTTCGATCTTTCGATAGTAAAACAAACCACAACACTCATACAATTATTGCACATATAATTGTAGATTCATATAATTCAAAATTAATTATTCAAAACTATAATGAAATAAATTGTCAAAAATCAAGTCTCAAGATGGAAGAATTTAGATTACAAACTTCATCGTAATCCTAGCACAAAATAAACTAGCCTAACATACTAATAATAAGAGAAGAAGGAGAAGAAGAAACTATGGAATTCATAACCCGGAACGAAGAAATCTTGAGCGAGAAAAAATCTTGATCTTGATCTTCGTTCTTGGATAGATGAATCTTGATCTTCCGTGTTGTGTTTCTTGTAATGTTCTCTTTCCCAAAACTCCACAAAACCCCTTTGATATGAGTTAATGACTCATATATATACTTACCTAATTGTGCCCTAGAAGATCCCAAAAATTCATTAAAATCGTGTCCCAAAGGTTTCCTAAGTGTATCAGGACTCAAAAAGGAAAGAAAATTACGTTTCTGCCGAAAATACACTAGGCTATCGCCCAGTGCAAACCCGGGCGATCGCCCAGCCAAGGAAAAGCTATTCTGCTGTTGAAAAAAGGTTCCGGGCGATCGCCTCTTTGTTGTGGGCGATTGCGCAGTTCAGCATTTTTCTCTGCGCTACTGTTTTTCAAATGACCATAACTTCTTGTAGGAAACTCCAAATTGAAATCCGTAAAAAGTGTTAGACTCGTAATTCAATTATATTTCCAATGGTATATCATTTGACTTTTGGAGAATTCTATATCAAAAGTTGTGCTTGAATTTCCCGACTTGCTGCTGTAGGTAGTTTCTCAATTCGGTTCTTTAGCTTTCTGGTGTTTGATCCATTGATTCAACTCTTCATTGTCACTCCAAAACACCTTAAACTTATTGATTTTATCTTCTTCCTCATGCTCCAATGTTTGGCTCTTGATATTCACTTCAAAAACTCCATTTACTTGTCGATTTCACCAAGTTGTTGCTCTTTCCGTCCATTCTTCTCCAATTGCTATTAAACAGGTCCAAAACTGAAATATGAAGATTAAAACACAAAATTAAGTAATAATTCAATAAAATGACGGAATAAAAGCTTAGTTTAAAGGTCCTAATAAGTGCACAAAATACACTTATCACTGTCCAGGGTATTTTGATAAATGAAACGAGGTGCGAACCATTCCATTCTTCTCTAAAAGGTCTCTTCTATTTGTTGGGAATTAAAACCAATTCCTTTATTCTTTATAAGATTTTTGTTAAGAAAAAAATAATGAGACAAAAAATATAAAAAAAAAAAAGATTTATGAAATGTCAAAATTTCACTATATGAAAAATTGTTATAATCATATAGAATTTCACTTAACCGAGTATCTTAAGATAAATAATATCCTGAGCTTTACTACACCCTCCAATTTTCACTTTTTGTACAACCCACAAAGAGAACAAGAAAAATTAGGATGCTATGCTTATAATTTTTCTCTAAAAAAACCTCAAGCCACGTACACAAAAGAGAAGAAAAATACGTCAATTTATAATTAACGTATGACATAAATTTCTTCCAAGTTTTGACTTCCAAGGTGTCCGAGATTTGAATACTTGTTCAATTTTAGTACCTAATATAATATCACATCTTTTTTTTCTTTTTCAACACAATTGGTATATCTTTTGATTTTGACAAGTTTTGAGAAAATATTTCAACAATATCTACCTTAACGAAAAACGAGTCAAAACTCAATCATCTCTTGTGCAACTCTTCATCTCGATACTTGAGAAAAATTTCATAAACTTTGACAATCCCAATTCTCAAAATAGAGAATTAACATACTCCACCATATAAGTATAATTACTTAAATGAATTCTAAGAATTTCATTGGCTCATATCGAATAAATTTGCTAAAAAGTTATGGTGCAACTCCCTTGTTTGACCTACCAAGAAGTTCTTCAGCCAACGATATCAATTTCACTACACACCTTGCATTAATGCCAAGCTAATATCCATGTGCAAACATGTAGACCCATTAGTAGTAACATATCATCTATCATAGCAACTAGCACATTCTACACGAGTATGTAAATATTTACTTAAGCGACATCATCATCTCCCTCCCATAAAGAGAGACATATTCTCCGTATTTGATATCGAACAGGTAGTCGAGCCTGCTCCACCATTTGGGCAATTTTTTCTCACGTGGCCATGTTGTCCACAGTTCCAACAGGTACTTTCCTTTTCATGGAGTTATTATTCTTCTATTTTTTAGCAACAAGTAATGAGTTTTCAGATGAAATATTACTTCTATCATTCAACCTTCTTTCTCCATAAATTTATTTACTTGTAACTTCTTCAAAACTCACAGTTTCTTTCCCATATATCAAAATACGTAGATGTGTTCATAGAAGGATGGAAGAGACCAGATGAGTTTTAATTCTATATCTTCATCATTAATTTTAACTCCAATAGCTTCTAATTCAGAAACGATCCAATTGAGAATACTTAGGTGGTCTGAAATTTTTGTCCTTGCATTCATTCACAAAGAATAAAACAGTTCTTTCAAGTATAACCGATTTGAAAGACTATTTGTTTGATACAACTGTTTAAGTTTTTCTCAAAGTTCATTTGCAGCAAATATTCCATGAATATTTGCAAGAACATTTTTTTGCTAAACAGAGACGTATCGTATTTGTAGTTTTCAAATCCAAATTTTCCTAATCATCATTACTCATATTGGATTTTTATTATCTTTGTCAGAAATATCCTTTTCAAAGTCTTGTACAGTCCAAACTGAATCAAAACATCCTTGACTTGTACTTGCCACAAGCCAAAATTGACTCTTCCGTCAAATTTTTCCATGTCATATTTGATAGACATATCTTCTTTGTGCGTCAACACTCGACACTACGAGCGATTTGGCGCTCACGATACCACGATTGTTGGGAATTGAAACAAATTCTTTTATTACCTACAAGATCTTTGTTTAGAGAAAAATAACGAGACATAAAAAATATAAAAGATATAGAAATATTTATGAAATGTCAAAGTTTTTACTATATAAAAAATTATTATAATTATATAGAATTTCACTTACCCGAGTATCTTAACAAAAATAATATTCTAAGCTTTATTACACCCATCAATTTCTACTCTTTGTACAACCCACAAAGAGAACAAGAAAACTAGGATGCTAAACTTACAAATTTTCTCTAAAAAAAACTCTTAAGTCACATATACAAAAGAGAAGAAAAATACATCAATTTATAATTATCGTATGACCTAAAATTTTTTTCAAGTTTCGACTTTCAAGGTGTCCAAGATTTGAAAACTTGTTCAATTTTATTCTTCAAATGTAATATAATATAATATCAGATCTTTTCATTTTTCAACAATTGGAGTATCTTTTGATTTTGGCAAATTTGAGAAAATATCCCAATACTATGTTACGTGTTGGGTAAGTTGAATGGATAGAATTACAATAGGGTTTTTATATTGTGCGGTGAATCTCCTTAAGAGCTCCTACAATAGAGTTTATATGCTTGAAGATGATCGATTTATTTTTATTTTCTCGGGGGCGAGGGTGGGTCAATGGTGATGCTGTTAGATGTTATAATAGTTTTGATTCTTAATAAAAAAAATTAAAAAAGAATGTTTGGCTAAGCTTAAAAAGTTACTTATAAGTAATTAAGTCTTAAAATAAATGATTTTTAAGGATAATTAGCAATTTCATTCTTATCGATTGCTCTCATTGTGCAAAATGTCCTTATCATTTGGATTTTGCCATCTGGACCTCTAAATAAATGTTTCTTTGCAGAAAAGGTTCATGTTGTCCATATCCGTTCACATTTGTCGTTAAAATTAGCAAAATGGTTAATTTGCGCAAATAAATCTAAATGAGAGGGATGATTTGCACAAAAAAAAAAGTGAATGATAGGGACGTTTTGTGCTCACAAACGTTAAAAAGTCAGATTTTGGTTCTTCTTCCAACAACTATAAAATGCTACACAAACAAATAAAATCACATACATTGTAATATTATACTTAAATATAGTGAAAGAAACTTATACACAGTACAAGAACTTGACACATCCAAATAAATGTGGCAAGGAGTGTTCATATGGTGATTCTAACATGAATTTAAATATTTTCACTATTTTAAATCCTGAACAGCGTGATGAGTTCGACGACGACGCTAGTTATGATGGACAACCAATTTTTGACGAAGAATCTAATTAAATCTAGTATTAACCGAATTTTACCAAATTTTGAGTGAATTTTAAGTGAAGACTACGTAAAATTAATCTAAAAGGACTATGGAAACTTAGACTAAGATTTGAATGTGAAAAATGCACTATAAAAGTTACGAATAAATAGAAATGCATTTAGCTCTACCAAATATCACATAACGGTGGTATAGACCATAGTAGTAAAATCTCTATCTCCTATTGAAATATATGTTATTTGTTATTTGAATTAGAATACGTATTTTACTTCTCGGTATCAATAGGATTGCCAAAATAATCATAAATTTGGCCAAATAATAGGAAGGTTATAAAATCAATAAAAAATAATCAAGAACAAGATGAATTTAGAGTCTAAACAAAATTATAGAATTAAAGCTTCAAAAATGTTTACACCGTAATTCTAGCTATAAGAAAAATTAGCCAAGCGTATTCAAATTACAAAAATACATAATAAGATATAACCACATTACTAGGTGAGAATAAGAGAAGAAAAATAGAAGATAAATCTTGGACTCTTGAATCTCTTCAAACAATCTTCAACTATGTTTTTTTCCCTCGAACCCAAGAAACGCAACTTTATCACAATTCCAAGAGACAATGTTTTGTATTTTTCTGAGAATGTATATCTTTGAAGTACAAGAGATATCATATATATAAAGAGATTAGGGCCAAAATTCGTGCATAAAAGTTGCCAAAATGACCTCCAAAATCAAGTTGCCTAAAATCAGTGCTAAGGTAATTTCCGGACTCTCGCTCGAGAGCGGATAATTCCCGCTCATGTGCGGATTTTTGCTCTCCAAGCAGCTTTGACGAAAACACACATAACATTTTGTAGAAAACTCAAAATTGAAATCTATAAAATGCATTAAACTCCAAATTCAATAAGCTTTTCAATGGTATATGCCTAGTGAAAATTTCTCCATCAAACTTTGTGCACTAATTTCTAATGATCATCCTCTTCAATGTAAATTTTAGCTTTCTACTTATAATCTTCAATCCCACTCCAAACACCTCGTTTCTTCTTGTTTTTCACTATTGTATTGTAAATGTACCTTAAGCTCGGGGTTTAGTCCTAAATCAATGAAAACACTCAAGTTTTACCGTATTTAGGGGCAGGCCATAGTGCCGAAGAATTGAGCTGTAGCCCGATGTCAAGTTTGGCCCAAAGATTTTTTGTTTTTGTTTTTTTTAATAAAAACGATTTTAGCCCACCCAAAAGCCTAGGTCCAAGCCACTTGTAAGCTCGCCAACCTTAAAACATTGTAGTTCTAATTACCCTATTTTTATTGATATTTGGTAAAAACAACGTTAATCACAGTGTAGCTGACTTTAAAGAAATCATCCATGTGGCTGGAATTTAATGAAATTTACCTTTTTGCAAAGTCTATTCCATTAATTGGTGGAGGCGTACGGGCACAACATCAACTTTCCTAGCTAAATCCGTTCTGAAGTTCTTATTTCACAAATCGAACGTACAAGCATCTATGTCTGCTCACCTTTTTAAAAAGACAGAGAGAGAGAGAGAGAGAGAGAGAGAGAGAGAGAGAGCGCGCGAGCGAGCAAAATCGTTGAATCCATTTGTACATCTTATTGTATCTAATTGTACTAAGTTGAATATTGTTGGGATTTTTGGTCCCAAACAAACAAATGGGCTATGATGATTAAACGGGTCGGTTTAATTATACTTCATAGGCTTGGCCAATGATCGAAAACGTATTATTAATGTCCAATCTCCAACAATTAGGAAGCCCAATTACAAAGACGGGTTAAAGTACTTTATACTTAACTTTGAGTAATGGGCCACGACCCAGTTGCTCGGGTTAATTAATCTTATATAATCTACTTACCTTTAGGGCTTTTTGTGGGTCCTTGGCTGCAATATCTATATTTGGTAATTCCTTGGTTGTAATTATTTATATGGTGGCTGCCCTATTTTATTTGTAAGAAAAAGAGTGCTATGTGCAGAGAATAGTTGGCTGAGAGTTTGCATGAATAGGTTTTCCTTGGTGGATTAAAATACACGCATAGAGAGATAAATTTTTGGCAACCATTTTTTCTTCTTTCTTCTTCCGCGCCCCTTTGTGCGGGCGGTGCTGCCCCTTTGTTTCTTGGCCATTCCTTTTTCTTCTTCTTTGTGGAGAATAACATTTCCTTTCGTGTGGAATATAGTGGGTCATTTAGGAGTGTGCTTTGGCCAAGATTTGTGGTGTTACCATTGTTGGGGATTGGCTAATTTGAGCCTCTTTCACACACCACTGTCATCCCATTGATTGAAGATTGAAGATTCTTTTATTTTGCTTTCAAATATTGTCCATGTTATTTGTTTCTCATTAATAATATAAATCTCATTATTCTGGGTGATTTGCAGATTTATTATTCCAACAAATTGGTATCTGAGCGTGGTTGGCTTTTGAGAATACATTGGACTGGAAAGTACAACGGCAGTAGAACTGGCTGCAGCATAGCAGACTACCTTTCAGCCAAAAATTTATTTTTTCAGAAATTAATTGTTTGGGTTGAAATAGCTTATTATGCGATCTGACTTTTTTATTTTATTGACCGCATGATAAGTATTTGGACAGCAGTGTATTTCTTGGACAGATTGAATTCGAGATTGGTGTCATCTTTATGCTCCAAATCTGCTGAAAGTTAAAATCTACAAAAGTGAGAATAAAATAAATAAATTCGCATCTCTCCGATATTACGGACCGTCAGATTGGTCCGCTTTAGTAAATTGGTTGATCCCTTTTAAATTCTTGTAATAGTAGGCCATCGTGTGGGGGTGGCCATTAGGTTCGGGGTTACCGTGTGGGGGTAACCATTGCCTGTTTCTACGAATTTAGGTGTCCATTATTGTGACTTGTGTTAGCTTTTGTTTTCATGCTGATTATTTGCAATACTTTGTTTCTGTGCATTATTATTTAGAACTGTCACCTAGACTTTATCCGTTTGACAATTCCCTTGATCTGAGATCGCGAATATCATGAAATCCTAGGAATCTAAAGCGGTGTATATTGAGGCCTTTAGGTTTTTCTGCGTGATTATCTTGAGGTGCCTGTTGGTGTGTATTCTTATTTGTTAAGATGTCTGCACATCATTTTGACTTGAGTGTCTTTACTGGTAAATGTGATTTTTCTATTTGGCAACAGAAAATGAAAGGTAATTTGGTTCAGCAAAAGGTTTCAAAAGCTATTGATAATTCTTATGGTCCTAATGTTACTGAGGATCAGAAAAAGGATTTTGATGAACTTGCTTACACTTCTATCATATTGCATTTATCAGACCTTGTTTTGCGAAAAGTTGGAAAACTTGATTCCACAGAAAAGCTTTGGAAAAAATTAGAAGATCTTTATTTAATCCAATCCACTCCAAATAAAATTTATCTCCTTGAAAAATTTTTCAGCTTCAAAATAGATCCCTCAAGGGATTTGGATGACAATCTTGATGTTTTTAATAAGCTTGTGCAAGATATTACAAACTGTGGTGAAATGGTCCCTGAAATTAACAAAGCTATAATTTTGTTAAATACCATTCCTGATTCATATAAGGAAGTCAAGAATACAATTAAGTATGGAAGTGAGACCCTTACACTTGACATTGTCATAGACTCTTTAAAAAGTAAGGAAAGAGAGTTGAAGTTCAAGAAAAATGAGAGAAAAAATGGTGAGATCCATTTTGTGAGGGGTAGACCTCAGTCAATGGGAGGGAATGGGAGTGGAGGTGGAGGTGGGCAAAATAGTGGTAGCAATAGAAAGGGTAGAAGTCGTTCTAAGTCATGGAGTAAGGCGAAAGGGAAGAAGTGCTATGGTTGTGGCAAATTAGGCCATTTCATTAGTGACTGCTATAAAGAAAAAAATTAGTAGAGAGACCAGAGAGAAAATAATGAGACAAATGTGGTAGTACCCAAAGAGGAGTCTGGTAAGGTTTACATGCTTTTAAATTCTGAGCCTAGTGAGATTAACCTGTCTATGAGCTCCCATATGGATGAGTGGATTCTTGACTCTGGTGCATCTTTTCACATCACATCAAATAAACATTGGTTTGATCATTTGTATGAAAGTAATCATGGAAATGTCGTTGCATGGGGTGGTGTTGCATATAACATTAGTGGCATTGGTGATGTGACTGTTAGATTTGATAGTAGCTTTGTGCATACACTAAAAGGAGTTAGATACATTCCACACATGGGTAGAAATTTAATTTCTGCAGGAGAGTTGGAAGATATAGGTTTTGTTTGTGTGCTTAGCAATGACATGTTAAAAATGACTAAGGGTGCACTTAGAGCCTTTAAGACTGTTAGAAAAAATGGCATTTACATTGCACGTGCTGAAGTGGTAGGTGGTCTAAACTCCACTATTGCTTCCATTGACACTGATCACACATAGAAGTGGCATAATAAACTTGCTCACGTTAGTGTTAAGGGACTTAAGTTCCTTAAGGATAAGGGTGTGTTTGGTAAAGATCGTGTGTCCGACATGTCATTTTGTAATCATTGTGTGCTTGAAAAACATCGTAGGATATCGTTTTCATCTAGCACACACAAGACATCTAGAGTGTTAGAATACATTCATACAAATTTGTGGGGTCCCGGGAGCAATCCCACTTTTGGTGGTAACAAATATTTTTTTGTCTATTATTGATGATTTCTCCAGACGTGTGTGGGTTTATCTGTTGAAAGATAAAAGTGAAACTTTCATTAAATTTAAAAATTGGAAAGTTCAAGTGGAGAATCAGACTGGCAAAAAGATTAAATATTTGCGTAATGATAATGGTCTTGAATTCTGCAATGCTGATTTTGATAACTTGTGTAATAAGTGTGTCATTACTAGACATAAAACTGTGTCTTATACTCTCCAATAGAATGGGGTTGTTGAAACGATGAATCATACTTTGCTTGATAAGGTTAGATATAAGATGTTGAGTTCTGGTGTGCCTAAATCATTTTGGGGTGAAGCTGTTATGACTGCATGCTATCTGACTAATTTAACTCCATTCGTTGCTTTAAATGGTGATACTCCTTATGAAAAATGGCATGGTAAATGTGCTGATTATACTATACTTAAAACCTTTGGCTGTACTGTTTTTTCTCATCAGAGTGAGGGAAAACTTGAACCTAGAGCTAGGAAGTGTGTCTTTCTAGGCTACCCTGAGGGAGTTAAGGGATATAGGTTGTGGGATAGAAGTCAAAGTGGTGTAAAGATTATCATAAGTAGAGATGTCAAATTTAACGAGTCAGAGATGCCTTGTCTAGAGAGTGAAAAACAACAAGAAACCATTAGTGGTGAATCTCCTGTTGAGGTGGAGAGAGTGAGCACCCCATTACCTGTTTCTCCTAGTGAGGTGGAGAGAGTGAGCATTCCATTACCCGTTTCTCCTAGTGGGTGGAGAGTGATAACCAACAAGATCAGCAGATTGTAGAGAATGAGAGGGTCGAGGATGTGATAGAGGATCATCATGTTGACCAAAACCCCTTAGCTGATTATCAATTATTTAGAGATAGGGAGAGAAGACCACGTAGGGAACCCCAAAGGATGTTTGACTATACCATAGCCTATACTAATTATCAAGAACTGGTGGATATGGAGCCCAATACCTATGAGGAGGCTATGAGGAGTGAAAATTCTAAGGAGTGGGTGAGTGCTATGAGAGAGGAGATGAGCTCTCTAGCTAAGAATCAAACTTGGGAATTAGTACCTAAACCTAAGAATAAATCCATTGTGGGATGATGTAAATGGGTGTACAAGGTAAAGGAAGGAACCACTGAGACTGAACCTGTGAGATATAAGGCTAGGTTGGTAGCCAAGGGATATACACAGAAAGAAGGGGTTGATTACAATGAGATTTTTTCGCCTGTTGTTAAGTATACCACTATTCGTATCATTCTTGCATTGGTTGCTTATTATGATTGGGAACTTGAACAACTTGATTTAAAAACTGCTTTTTTACATGGTGACCTTGATGAAAAGATTTTCATGTATCAACCAAAAGGTTTTGAAGATAAAAACAAACCCGATCATGTGTGTTTTCTCAAAAATCTCTATACGGGTTTAAAACAGTCTCCTAGACGGTGGTATAAGAAGTTTGATTCATATGTTCTTTCAATTGGTTTCAAGAGGAGTGCGTTTGATCATTGTTTGTATTACTAGCACCATATCACAAATGATTGTATGTAGTTGTTACTCTATGTGGATGACATGTTATTGATTGGTTCTAACATGAAAGTGGTAAATAATATTAAAATTGAGTTAAGTAAAGAATTTGATATGAAAGACCTTGGGCATGCTAAAAGGATTCTTGGCATAGAAATAAATAGAGATAGGTCTAATTTTTACTCAATTGTTCATCAAACTCCATATGTGCTTAAGGTTTTGAAAAAGTTAGGAATGCTTGATTGTAAACCTATATATGTGCCTCTTGGTAATCATTTTTTTTTGTCTAAAGAACAATCACCTAAAAATGAAGAAGAAGTTGCATATATGAATAAAATTTCATATTCAAATGCAATTGGTTCTGTGATGTACTTGATGGTTTGTACTATGCCAGACTTGGCTTTTGCTGTTAGTACTTTGAACAGGTACATGTCTAATCCAGGACCCACTCATTGGGAAGCTTTGAAATGGTTGCTCAGGTATTTGAAAAGTACCTATGATGTAGGGTTAATATATAAAACTGTTTCTAATGGTATGAAACTAAAGAATTTTACTGATGCTGATTATGGTGGAGATACAGATAATAGGAAATCTACTTCTTCCTATGTGTTCACTTTGTATGATTCGTGTGTTAGTTGGAAATATCAACTCCAACATATTGTTGCTCTTTCCACTACTGAATCTGAGTATATAGCTGCTACTTAAGCCTTTAAAGAAGCTATGTGGTTTAAATGTTTACTTAATGAACTATGTGTTTTAAGTGATAATGTGACTATATATTCTGATAGTCAATCAGCTATTCATTTGTGTAAGAACCCAGTTTTTCATGAACGCACTAAACATATAGATGTTAGACTGCATTTTATTAGAGATGTGGTATCTCAAAATTTGATTAAACTTGAGAAAGTGCATTTAGATCATAACCCTGCAGATATGGGCACTAAGGTGCTCATTTTGGTAAAGTTTAGAAGTTGTCTTATACTTCTAAAAATTGGTACAGGTACGTTGAGTTCTAATTAGTTTAGAATTCATTCATTTGTCATCTACTGAGTATGTGTCTTTATTTGGGTTTTGCAGATTTTTTGTTTGGAACCAAAGGTAGAGGTTTGTTGGAATTTTGGTCCCAAACAAACAAATGGGCTATGATGATTAAACGGGTCAGTTTAATTATATTTCGGGCTTGGCAAATGATCGAAGATGTATTATTAATGTTCAATCTCCAACAATTAGGAAGTCCAATTACAAAGACGGGTCAAAGCACTTTATACTTAACTTTGGGTAATGGGCCACGACCGGTTGTCGTTGCTCGGGTTAATTAATCTTATATAACCCACTTACCTCTAGGGCTCTTTTGTGGGTCCTTGGCTGCAATATCTATATTTGGTAATTCCTTGGTTGTAATTATTTATATGGTGGTTGCCCTATTTTATTTGTAAGAAAAAGAGTGATGTGTGCAGAGAATAGTTGGCTGAGAGTTTGCGTGAATAGGTTTTCCTTGGTGGATTAAAATACACACACAGAGAGATAAATTCTTGGCAGCCATTTTTTCTTCTTTCTTCTTCCGCGCCCCTTTGTGCGGGCGGTGCTGTCCCTTTATTTCTTGGCCATTCCTTTTTCTTCTTCTTTGTGGAGAATAACATTCCCTTTCGTGTGGAATATAGTGGGTTATTTAGGAGTGTGCTTTGGCCAAGATTTGTGGTGTTACCATCGTTGGAGATTGGCTAATCTGAGCCTCTTTCATACACCACTGTCATCCTGTTGATTGAAGATTGAAGATTCTTTTATTTTGCTTTCTAATATTGTCATGTTATTTGTTTCTCATTAATAATATAAATCTCATTATTCTTGTTGATTTGCAGATTTATTATTCCAACAAATACACATTTAAAATGGCTTCGATTTCAGAAACAAAGGAAAATATCAAAGGTGTGCCCAACAGAGGATCTTGTATTGGAATTGATGGAATACTTGGTTTGCTTGCCGAACATATAATCCTCTCGATCACCTCTGACCACCTGTTTTGCCCCAAGAAGCTCAGTCTGTACTGAATTCTTAACAATTGACTTATGCCACAGTTGTCACTGATCGACAGAATATCTCTTCAGCCAAGTGTAGTATGAAGAAGTCATTTGCTTCTGTCCTTCAGTATTCTCCTGATTCTACTTGTCACCAGTTTGTGGCTAAGGAGCATTACTTACATTGTGGTGAGCCCGCCTTGGTTATTTCTTCTGATGAGGAGGCTTCTCTTGCCGAACCATTCAAGTTTACACTTGTTGGCAAGTTTTCTCACGCAAGCCCAAAATGGAGGAGGTACGCTTTAGTTTTCAGAAGTTTAGATTTTGTAGTGATTTTAAACTTGGGCTTATAGATCACACGCACATACTTGTTCACTTGACACATGAGGATGATTAATGTCGTTTGTTTTTAAAACCACTATGGTTTATTGATGGTTGCCCTATTCGTGTACTTAAGTGGACATGTGATATTCATCCCGATGTTGAGACCCCCATTACCCCTGTCTAGATATCTTTTCCTCTATTGGCTGTTCATTTACGTGCAAATGAATTTTTATTTGCTTTATCTAAAATTGTTGGAGTGACGTTGAGGATTGATGAGGCGACTATAGATTTTTTGAGGCCTATTGAAGCCAGGGTATGTGTTGAGGTGAATCTGGAGCATAAGCTCCCAGATAGGTTTTGGATTGATAGGGGTGCATTTCGTAGTTTTTGGTAGCCTATTGTTTATGAGAGGTTGCCACATTTTTGTGCCAAGTACCGTCATATGGGCCATATTATTGATCATTATAGGGTGGGGGCTCCACCAGTGGATACTGTTGTTACCCAGGCTTCTAAGCCTTTTGTTACTCTGGCTTCTAATGCTATTGTTGCTCCGTCTTCTAAGCCTGTTGTTGTTCTGGCTAATAAGCCTGTTGATGCTCCGGTGCCTTTTGCTGATAAGGCTGAGAAGGGTAAGATAAATGAGGTTGTTGTTTCTAAGTAGTGGGTCCCAGTTGCTGTTTTTCTTTAGTTGTTGCTATATCACTTCCAGTGGTTCATGTGGGACCCACCCTTCAGCTTACTCCTACTATTTCCACTATTGTGGCTTCAAAGCCCTTTCATGATGCTGTTTCTTCCGATCCACTATTAGATCACATGATGTCCGTCCCTCATGAGTTTTCTATTTTGTTAGAGCCAATGAAGCTAATTTTTGATATTGATCTACATGTCAGTCCACGCCTCTGTAGTAATGAGAATGTAGAGGATTCGATTCCTTCTAATACTGCTAGTTCTATTCAGCTAGAGGTTTATCAACATGAGCATTTTCATATGAATTCTTCTAATGACTTGGTTGGTTTAGATGAACGGCAGGAGCCCGATGGTTTACTGTAATTCAGAGGAAGAAAAATCCAAAATTTACCGATATCCCGTGCCGATCAAACGGGTGACTCGTAATCAAACAAGTGCTTTGTCACGTAGCTAGTCTTTTTGATGAGTGTTATCATCTGGAATATGAGATGTGTGCACAATATTGCCACTCGTAGACAACTTAAGAAATTGTTTCGGCTTCATCATATGTATTTTTTGGTGGTGTTGAAGCTGTTTGTTTTGAGGAAGAACTTTGACTTTATCCGACGATTTTCTCTCTTTGATGTGGGGTTACAAAATGAGTCGGATCAGATTTGGTGTTTTTGGAATTTGGAGACTACTGTTATTTCTATTGTTGATCATCCCAATTCCTTTACATTAATGTTGAGGATCATAGATTAGCCAGACCGTTGTTTATTACTCCGGTCTATACTTCTTGCTCTCTAGTTGGACGTAGAGATTTATGGGTGGGTCTTCACCAGATATCCCTTTTTGTGGATGGGCCGTGGCTAGTTGGGGGGACTTTAATGTGATCGCTTACAATGGTAAGCGTACTGGTAAGAATACTCGTGATAGGGGTACTTTAGGCTTTGAAGATATGATGATGGATTGTGGTTTGATAGATGTAGGCTATTTAGGAAGTTAGTACATGTAGACAAATGGGAAGGTTAGGAAGCGTCTAGACAGAGTTTTGATTAACTCACTTGTTGCCTCATTTTGTTCTCGATTTTCGGTTCGTCATCTGAACTGAAGCACTTTTGATCACCAACCTCTTTTGATTCAGTGGTCTTCTGACTATGATTTGTGGCCTCATCCTTTTCAATTTCTCAATGTTTGGTCTAGGTATCACAATTTTTTAGACTTTGTATCTCAAAAGTGGTCATTTCCTATCCATCTTGCGAGAAGGCTGCTCTTTGGGAGAAGATTTTTAGGCTCAAACAGGGCATTTGTTAGTGGAATCGATATGTATTTGGTGATATTTTTCGGAGGGTTAGGGATGCAAAGTGTAGGGTGGATGAGGCAGAGTTAGACCATGACAGAGATCATTCTCCTTCTCATCGTGATACTTTGCATCAGGTTCAGGCAGTTCTAAACCGTACTTTATCTATTGAGGAGGCCTTTTGGAAACAAAAAGCAGGAGCACATTGGACTTGTGAGGGTGATCATAACACCCGATACTTCTATTCTATAGTTCAGGGACGATGTATTCGAGCCAGGATCCGGTCTATTACTTCAGCTTCGGGTGAGATGTTTGAGTCTCTTGAGACTATTTAGCCTTCAGCTGTATCTTTCTTCCAGGAGCTTCTATCGGATCCTCTTCAGTCTGTCGACCCTAATCGACCTAGTATTACACCTAGATTGGTGTCCGATGAGGATAATTTGCAGCTTAATCGGACTCTTACTTTGACTGAGGTGCGAGAGGCTATTTTCAGTATTGATCCAGACAGTATCGCTAGGCCAGATAGGTTTTTATCTCACTTTTTTTAGGTCTGTTGGGACATAGTATCAGAGGATGTGTTTCAGGTAGTCTTAGACTTCTTTGCTGGAGGGCACCTACCTAGGGGTTCCGTAGCTACTTCTATTATCTTGTTTCCAAAGCGGGACAATGCTTGTAGGTGGTCAAAGTTTCGTCCTATTAGCTTATGTACAACGTTTAATAAGTTGATTATGAAACTGATGAATTCACAACTGAGTACTTTACTATCTCAGATCACCTTAGCTCCTCAGAGCGAATTCATCTTAGGATGGCTCATTGGGGATAATGTCCTCCTTGTACAAGAGTTACTATATACACTTGATACGAAAGTGCGAGAGGGTAATGTTATCCTCAAGCTTGATATGGCTAAGGCCTATGACCGCATGAATTAGAGCTTCTTGATATCTATTTTAGAGGGTTTTGGGTTCGATGCTCTTTGGATTGATCAGATACGGAGGTGTATTTTAGAGTGTCGATTCTCAGTCCTACTTAATAGTAGGCTATGTGATTTTTTCTCATCATCTCGGGGGCTAAGACATGGTGATCCCATATCTCCATCGCTGTTTATTATTGCTGCAGATTATTTCGACTACTTACTCAGCAGTATCAGCATATTCCTTCGATGGCATACAGATATGGAGATGACGTCATCATCTCTCATTTGTCATTTGCAAATGATATGATTATTTTTGTTAATGGCCAGAAGTAGTCTATTAGATAAGTTTTATAGTGTATTGAGCACTATGAGGGGGCTTCTGGGTAGTTGGTGAACAGAGATAAGAACGAGATTATCTTACATAGGAGATTTTCTACAAGTCAGATACATAGGTTGGAACATCTCGATGTGTTTTCGTCATCAACATCAGCCTTTCACTTATCTTTGTGTTCCTTTATTTAAAGGAGCCACTAAGATCTTCTTGTATGATGACTTAGTCCAGAAAGTCCGGAGTAGGATTTTTGGCTGGGTCTCAAGACTCATATCATTTGGAGAACGGATTACTTTGATATGATCAGTGCTATCTTTTATTCCTCTCTATCTCATTCAGATTATGAAGCCTCCCAAGGCTATATTGAAGAAGTTAGAAGGCATATTTGCTAGGTTCTTTTGGGACTCTAGAGACCATGCACACAGATTATATTGGAGGAGAAGGAAGGAACTTTGTTTTCCTACTCGAGGAGGGTGGACTGGGCTTTCGGAGACTGCAGGATCTTGTTGATGCATTCTCTATAAAGCTCTGGTGGTTATTTAGATCTCAGCGGTCATTATGGACTTAGTTTTTACTAAGTAAGTATTGCTAGGGTATCCATCCGTTAATAGATATTATTCCTTACTATGTTTCAGCTGTATGGAAGAGGCTGAAGCACATAGGCCCATAGGTGGAGACACACATTGCTTGGTAGTTAGGGCGTGGGCAAATATTCTTTTGGCATGACTGCTGGATGGGCAAGTCTATATTAACTGATCAGCACCCACACTTGCCACATTCTTCTATCTAGGTTTGTGACTTATTTGATGATACTGGGTGGAATATTCACCGACTTCTTAAGCTAGTACCATATATTATTGTTGAACAAATGGAGAGCATACCTATCACTACTGAGGTGAACAATCAAATTATGTGGAAGGATACTTCGGATGGTAGAGTTGATACCAAGTCTACATGGCCGCTAGTACGCACAAGGCATACTATTTATGCTGTATACAACATGATCTGGAGTTCTATTTATCCCGACGACTGTCTTTTTCTTTTGCTGGAGACTATAGCAGGGTCTTATCCCGGTTGATGTTGTGATTCAGAGGCAAATTGGGAGTCATATGGCTTCTCGTTGTCAATGTTGCTTAGCTATTGAGACTATTCAACATTTATTTATTGACAGTTGTATTGCTGACTAGGTTTGGCACTATTTTTTTGACATTTTTCATATAACCCTTCGGCCTATGGAGGGTTTTCAATATCGCTTTCATTCTTGGCGTTTCTTGGGTCAGTTTGTCAAGCAGGGTTATATTCGTTCGATCATTCCTTTTTTGATTATCTAGTTCATTTGGACTGCGAGGAATGATTCGAAGTACCAGAATATCTCTATGGAGTCGAGACGAATCATCTGGAGAGTATACCATACTATCTTCCTACTACATACAAGTCGTTTATTTTGGGTTATTCATTGGCGAAGAGATATAGATATTGTTCCTATTTTTGGTATCCCTCTTACTACTCTATCAATTCTTCATCTTGTTTTGGTTTATTGGCGTACTCCACCACTAGGATCTTACAAGGTCAACATTGATAGATGTGTCAAAGATGGATTTGTGAGTGGAGAGAGGAATATTATAGATTTATTAGGTCAGTGTGTTCACGTCTTCTTTTCTTCATATGGCGAGTGCCCTATTTTGGATGCCAAGCTCAGGGCTATTCTTAACGGTATCATTTTTGCTTAGAGGATTGTGTTCTCAAATTTATAGATTGAGTCCGAATCTACTTTGGTCATTCACTGCATCACTAAAGGTGGAGGACCTTGGTCTATTTAGACCACTCTTCGCCACATCAAACATCTCCTTACCTTCGACCGTGATACTATTTCTCATATTTATCGCGAGGGCAACTAGGTGGTTGACTTACTTACTTCAGAGGGTTGGGATCATCGTTACTATTTCGAGTACAGTGCTCAAGACTTACCGCAATATTACCACAACTTAGTTCAGATTGATAGACATTGACTTCCTATATTTAGGGATCTATAGATTTTTTTAGGACTATTTGTTTAGGAAGTAGTACCTCATTATTTATTGTTTTATTATTTATTCATTTATTTGTTTGCTTTAGCTTTTATAATTGGAGGTCAGGTTTTATGCCCCCATCCCATTTATTTTTACGAGTTATTTATATATGGTTGGGGTATTCGAACACTCATTCTTTCCTGGTGGAGGCCTGACAACCACACTGGGATGTGATGGTGTGCTGGAAAAAAAATAATACTCATTATTTGAAAGCTGACACAATTCTTATTTCTTGAGAAACTACAATTATTTAGATAGTATGTGCAATAAAATTTAGTGCTTAAAGAGGAAATACATTAGTTATATGTTTCGAGGTGCAACGTGCTTGTCGTTGACCATAACTTCTAAAAGCTTAAGAAGGATAATTTATTTATTTAAATTATATCTTAAACTACCAAAGTGCTGAAACGCAAACAAATTCTAAAGAATTTTCTCAACCTCTTGTTGTTTAGTTCTTAATGACACCACTGAAGACAAGAATGTCCTCGACGATACCACGTTGATATTTGATCTATCTTTATGCCAATTGGAGTGATACCATAGTAACCTTTGCTTATCCCAAACCTATTTTCTTGAAAGTAGACAAATACATTAAGTTAATACTAGGACCGACATCACATAGAGCTCTATTAAAATTAAGATTACCAATAGTCAAAGGATAGTAAATATCATTGGATGTTTCACTTTAGGAAAGTGAAATAGCTTGTTTTGAAAATAGTGATACACCATTTTGTTAACATCACCATATCATGCTCTCCAAGTCTCATTTTGTTTGAAAGAATATCCTTTATGAATTTGACATAGTTTGGCATTTGTCCCAATGCATCGGCAAACAGAATGTTAATATGAAGCTTTTTGAAGACCTTCGAGAACTCTTTCACATCCATTATCAATTTCTTATCTGTTAAAGGAAAATAAATCATTGTATGGGTATCATTTTACTTGAAGCAAGGGAATTTTGTGGTCAAAATCTAGCAAGGACTCTTGATGGATCTAAAGAAGTAAGTGTCCATCTTTATACTTCTGTGAAAACTAGGCAAACTCTTATTTTCTTAATTTTTGTTGTGTTTTTCAAATTAGTTCTTTGGGTATATTTGAGAATGCCAGTATCCATACCAAACGTTCTAGCAAGAATCCATAACTTTTATTTAATTAATTAATTATTTTTTCTTTCTACTAACATATTTGCAATGGGAAAAATTGCATTTATTACTGCTATTGAATGTTAATGTTAACTAGCCAGTGATACTTTACAACATTTTATCAAAATTTGAATTTTATGTATATATAGACTGCTTGCAGTATAAAAAAACCTCATATAGTTCTAATTGTTGAACAACATATGTCTTATGATTGTGTCTGTATTGCGTTATAAATTAAATATGATTATCTCATAATGAGTGCTTACCTTATTTTTTTTATCATTGTTACTATCTGTGTTATTGTAGGAAAAGCGTGGACCACGCTGCGTGGTGATGATTGTTATTGTACTTTGTTGTTGTAGTCAGCGATACAGATGGTGTCGAATAATCATTGTCTGGTAATTCGTATATTCCACGAAGCTGAAAGAAGTATTGGAGAAGATGGCAATCCCATGCCCACTGCAGTCGAGATGTAAAAGCTGTTGGGTTGCTTACGCTCAAGCCCATGAAGATAAATGTGTTGGCCCGTTTATATTATTGAACGCCCCACCATTTTGGTCCACTGAGTGAATTAGTGTGTTTCAAATACATACACATTGGATTTTGGTCCACCTTTTAAAATTGGAATCCATGAATCTATAAGTATTTTACAATACATACACAATGATTTATGGGCAGCTTGCACCCGTGAATACTGAATAATGTGCCTGGTTATAAGTATTTTGTACTTTTAATTGATGATCATTTCTCAAGAAAAGCTTGGTCCATCTTGCTAAAATCAAAGTTAGACACACTTTATTGCCTTTTAAGGAATGTAAAATTCTTATAGAAAATCAAACAATTAAGAAAATAAAATTTTTAAGATCATATAATGGGCTAGAGTTATGTAACATTGAATTTGATCAATACTGGAAAAGAAAAGTATTCTTAGATATATAACAGTTAACTACACCCCCCAACAAAATAGTATAGCAGAAAGAATGAATAAAACTATTGTTGAAAGAACAAGATGCATGTTAGTAAGTTTAGGCCTGCTCTAAACTATTTTGGGGAGAAGGTGTAAAGACAGCTTGCTATTTGATAACTAGGTGTCCATCAAGTGCTTTGAAGTACAAAGTTCCTCAACATGTTTGGTCTAGAGAAATTCTCTCTTATACCCACATTAGAACCTTTGGATGTGATGCATATGCACATCAAACATATAGTAAGTTAGATACGAGATCAGTTAAATGTGTTTTTCTGGGATAAGGGAAAGAGGTAAAGGGCTATAGGGTGTGGATAAAAGAGCCTCGAGGGTATAATGTGATAATTAGTTGTTAGTAATTTTTAATGAAAATGTTTTTCCTTGTCTAAGTGATAAAACATGAGAGAAACACAAGAGATAAAATAGGTAAGAAAGACTTTGTGGTTATAAACATAACCTTCAATAATCAAAGCAATAGTGATCACCAAGTTGAGCTAGAGCAACTTCACTAAGAAGTAATTATTGAACCTCAAATTGTCATAAATGTTTATCAAACAAATCAAGAACAAGAATCTGATATTGAAAATAATCTAAACAATTATCATTTAGCAAGTGATAGGACAAGGAGAATAATGAGACATCCTATTAGATATCAAACTACTGATTTTGTTTTTGCCTATTTTGAAATTGACCATTTAAATACAAAACCTAGCACCTATGGAGAAGAAATGGCAAGTAAAAAGACTAACAAATGGCTTGCTGCAATGTAAGAAGAAATGAATTCTTTATTAAAAGAATCAAACTTGAACGTTAGTGGAAAAGCCAAAAGGACATAAGCTCATTGATTATAAATATGTTTATAAGATAAAAGAAGGTGAATTAAAATTTGGAGACATTATATACAAAGCTAGGTTAGTGGCAAAAAGTTTCACACAAAAAGAAGGCATATATTATATTGAAATATTCTCTGCAATTTTTAAATACACTTCAATTAGAATTTTAATTGTCTTAGTGGCTCAATTTAATTTAACAATTGGATGTTAAAACTGCCTTCATGTACGGAACTTTAGATGATACAAATATGACTCAGCCTAAAGGGTTTTAAAGTAAAAAGGATAGGAACTTTGTGTGTGTATTAAGGAAGTCTTTATATGGGCTAAAAAGAGTGATTATCATTCTTGTCTTTACTTTAATGAAGATGAAAATACAAAAAAAATTCTATCTATTGTTATATGTGGATGATATACTTTTAGCTCATCAAAATGTTAAGAAAATTCAGTTAACTAAAGAAAAATTAAAAGTTGAATTTGAAATAAAAGAACTTGGTATTGCTAGAAAGATCTTAGGGATGGAAATAAAAAGGAATAGATATGAAGGTAAACTTTTGTGTGCCAAGAGTCATATATTACAAAAATACTAAAATATTTTCTTTAAATGATGCAAAATCTGTTAGTTTACCTTTATCAAATCACTATAAATTGTCTTTAGATCAATCACCAAGAAGTGAAGAAGAAATACAAAGAATGATGAATGTACCTCATGCTAATGATGTGGGTTCTGTTATATGTAATGGTTCGTACTAGACATGATATTGTTTATACTATTAGCGTATTAAACATGTTTATGAGTAATCTTGGAGAATTACATTGGGATGCCTTAAAAGGATTAATCAAATATATAAAGGGAACTCATCAAAATGGTCTGATGTTTAAAATGAATAAGGAAGGATTTAGTCTTAGAGGCTATGTTGATTGTGACTTCGCTGGTATTTCTAATACATATATGTTTGTCATAATGGAACTTGAGTTAGCTATAAATCTCAATTACAAAAACTTGTTGCCGTATCCTCTACTCAAGCAGAATATATAGCTGCCATAGAGGTAGTTAAGAAAAGAATGTGGCTCAAACGCTTGTTAGGAAAACTTTGTTTTACATAAAATGAGATGGGATTTTGTACAGATAATCAAACTGCTATATATTTAAGAAAAAATCCTATATTTCATGATAGGGAAAAAATATAGATGTCAAGTTTCACTTAATTAGAGATGTAGTTGAGAAATGTATTATTAACTTGATTAAATCCTAGCTAGATTAAATCCCAGCTAAATTAATCTAGCTGATGCAAGTACAAAAGTGATTCTTTTGAATAAGTTCAAGGACTTATTGAGTTACTTGAACTTGGAACAATAAAGTTCAAGGACTTATGATGAGTTACTTGTCTCAAATCCACTTGGAACATCATTGTGTTTGATTTAGCATGGAAAAAGGGTGGAAAATGAAAATATTCTTTAGAAGTGGGAAAATAAATTCCACTATTTAAGTAAGAAAAAGTGTTCCAAGAAAGATGCAAATTATGCTTTAAATGCTTGTTGGAAAATGTCATGGCCAATCAAACACCAAAGTGGGAAGTGTTGAATTTGACAACATTTTCTATGGAAGTGACATTTTCTATGGAAAATGTGCCAATCAAACACACCTTAAGTTTAACAAATGTGGTGATTGTAAAAGCTGTTGGGTTGCTTACACTTGAGACCAAAAAGATAAATGTGCCCAATTTATATAATTGATGACCCAACTATTTTGGCCCACTGTGTAAATTAGCATGTTTAAAAATACACGCTTTATTCTATAAAGTGCAACCTAACCTAAGATGATGACACGTGGATATACGTGAGCAGCCATTGGATGGATGTTCCGGATTTTTTGTTCAAGTGACAAAAAAGGCTTTTCATCTTACTTCCCTCCATAGATTTTGTACGCGTACAATTGAAGAACCCCAAAAGTCCCCCCCACTCTCTCTCTCTCTCTTCATATTTTCTCATCTTCTTCTTCCTTTCCTTTCAATTTTGAGTGAAAATACTAGAGGGAATCAAGTTATCTTGTAATGATGATGAATAATAGCTCTTCTTTGTGAGGAGCATTGAAATCTGTAGTTTTTCGATAGATTATGTTGGATCTTGGTTCTCTGTATAAGACCAACTCTAAAATCTGTACTTTTGTCTTGATTTGGGGTTGTGCTAATGGATTTGAGCATAATTCTTAACAAATGCTAATAAATGAAAAATTAGGTGTTAGAAGTGGTCACCGAACCTCCAAGACTTAAGCCAAAAAATCCTTATGTTTTTGCTCTCTTTATACTTAGAGAATTATGTATTTGATTAATACAATGGATCTTGGCTGCAGTATAAAGAATTGACATATATATGCACAACGAAAATTAAATCTACAATTTTATATAGGCGGATCAACCTTGTACTTAGATAGAATTCGTGATAGAAGTTTACATTAATAAACACCGTAGAATCTGATTATCTGATTAGCTGGAAGTACAATCTTCAATACCACAGTTGACCAATTTTCCAGCTTCCAATGGTTATCCACACAACAAGAACAGATGAAAGCAGAACTTTGAGAGTAATTGTATTGAGTTCTATCTCTTGTTTGTGCTAGTAATTAATGAAAACAGATTCTCTTAATTTCCACAAACTGTGGCCTAGTATATATAGGCGGCTCTGACCTTAATTCTAGTCCTACTAGAATTATGTGTTCTAGTTATACTATAACTTTGTTAGCCCACAGCTAACAGAACCAATTAATTAATTAGGCATAATAAGTTATTAAGTCTGACATTGTAATTTGGATATTGGACATTAATCTTACAATCTCCCACTTGGACAAGGTCCAAATCCAGATACTCAATTCTTGCCTTTTGTGTGTAACCTATTAGGTTCTGTTCACGATGGAAAACGCAGTGATATTCTCATCGATTTACCTAGATCGATCAATTTATGTCGCCGTCCAAGATTGACATCTAGTAATATGTCAAGGCAATCTATGTAAAGGGGCATGCCTGAACTAATAAATGTGCAATTACCGTAGAAATATAATCTCTTCATCAATTTAACCCAATTGGTTAAGAGATATCGATCAGCGCCTATCTCATTTCAACCAATTATATTATTCACCTCAACTCTGCGTTGATCTAATCTAATTATGATTTGAAACATTTTCAACTCATAATTCATCCCAGGTCGAGAAAATTTATATCAACTTAAGTGGATAAAATACAGGTTATAACCTCCTACTTTCTAAGAGTGATGAATTCTCATATTGGACATTCACAACCTTTATATGATTCTCATTATACCCGTACAACGTCTTCATGGTGACTCATAATCTTAGGGCCGTATCAAGTGCTCGCTAAAGTATAGCGGTCCTCATATAATATTCTATTATTTCTTTAAGTCAAAAACCAAATCCACTACCACACATTAGAAAATTATCACTGATGTTTGGATAATTATATATCTATGTGAAATCTCTAGGTGGGTCATCCAATATCATGTTCTCATAACAATGCATTCATGTGTTCATTCAGATATCTCTCTACATCTTAGTTCGTGATATTAACTACTTTCTTCAAAAAAAATACAACACATGCTAGTCTATCCATAATAATGATATCCGTATCTCATTATTATTATGACTAGTGATAATTCAAGAATAAGTTATTTACAATTTGTATCTCACAATCACAACAATCATGGTTAACAAGCTATCATGAACTTTTCTTCGAACTCTGTTATTTTAAATAATAATATTTAAACAATAACAGATATGCCATTAAAATGTAGATAAACTTTTAATTAATAATACTGTTCATACACATCGATGTCTAACAAGGAGTATATTTACAAAATACTTCATACAAATTAGATCCAATCACTCAGGTGTCTAATACCAATAGCATGATCATCATGCTTGTGCTAGGACAATGACTTTGTTAGAGGATTTGCTACATTATCGTATGTTAGAACCCGTTCTATCTTTATGTCATTTTTCAAGATTTTCTCTCCAATGAGATGATACTACCATAATATATATTTGGGGACCTGGGTTCCTTCTCTTGTACGATGACTCCATTGTTATAAAAATACAGAGGTATTATATCAATAATGCTAGGAACTATTCTAAGTTCATTAATGAACTTCTTAATCCAAATTGCTTCCTTTGCTGCTCTTAAAACAGCTATATATTCAGCTTCTGTAGTTGAATCAGCGGTCATTTCTTGTTTGGAAATTTTCCAGCTGTACTACCATTTAGTGTAAATACATATCCGTATTGGGATTTGCTATCGTCTTTATCAGACTAAAAGCTGGCATCGGCATAACCTTCAACTCTAAGTTAATTTCCTCCATACACCAAGAACATGCGTATCTTTAGTTCTTCTTAAGTGCTTAAGGATGTTCTTGACTGCGATCCAATATTTCTTGCTAGGGTTGGATTGGAACCTGCTTGTGACACTCAAAGCATATGAAACATCTAGTCGAGTACATAGTATGGCATACATGATAGATCCTATTGCTGATGCATAAGAAATTCTATCTATGTGATCTCGTTCAATTTGTATTTTTGGACACATCTCTTTTGAGAGATAGATCCCATGTCTGATGGGACAAAGTCCTCTATTAGATTCTCCCATACCAAATATTCTCACGATTTTATCAATGTACATGGATTGAGATAGGCCAATCATTTTTTTTTTAAATCTATCTCTATAGATCTTTATACCGAGAATGTACGTTCCCTCTTCCATATCCTCCATGGACAAATTTTTGGATTACCACAATTTTACTGATTTTAGTATCGGGACATCGTTTCCTAATAACAGTATGTCATCTACATACAAAATTAGAAACACGACATTACTCCCACTAACGTTCTTATCCACACATGGTTCATCTTCATTCTTGATAAAGTCAAACATTTTTATTGTCTTATCAAAACGAAGATTCCAGCTCCAAGAGGCTTGCTTTAATTCATATATGGATCTTTGTAGTTTGCATACCTTGTTTCGCTATGTGGATTCAAAACCATTGAGTTGTATCATAAATACAATTTTGACATCCAGTTACCAAATCTCATAGTCATAGTATGCTGGTATTGCAAGTAGAATCCAAATTGACTTAGACATGGCTACTAGTGAGAAAGTTTCATCAAAGTCAATTCTTTATCTCTGCTTGTAACCATTCGCAACCAATCTTGCCTTGTAAGTATGAATATTACCATCCATATCGACTTTTTTCTTGCAAACCTATTTATAGCCTATGAGTTTTACCCCTTCAGGCGGGGCAACTATGGTCCAAACCTTGTTTTCGTACATGGAATTCATTTCAGATTCCATGGCTTCGTATCATCTCTTTGAGTTAACACTTGACTTCAATTTTATGTAAGTAGTAGGTTCATCTTCTTTGATTAGTAATATATCATTGGTAATCAAGAGATCGTATCTCCGAGAAGGACGAATAACCCTGCTCGACTTATGCAGAGCTGGCGTGTCCTCGAAAAATGGTGGTTCTCCTTTTCCAACCCGTGCCTCATCAGATGCAAGCTTAGCCATTGGCTTATCTAATTGGTCAATTTCATTTGTGGTTTCTTGAACCTCTTCAAGATTTATTCTCTTAGAATAAATTATTTTTCTAAGAATACAGCATGTTTCGATACAACGACCTTCATCTCGCTGGGATTGTAGAAATAGTACAATTTTCTTTGGATATTCCAAAAATAAACATTTTTATCAGATTTAACTTATAGCTTGTTCGATTCTACGCGCTTCACATAAGCGTTGCTACCCCAAATCTTCATGTATGAAAGATTGAGTCTTTTTCCTTTACATAACTCGTATAGAGTTTTATTGATCGATTTAGATAGAATACTATTTATTGTGTGACATGCAGTGTTAAGTGTATATTCTCCAAAATAATTTTGGAAGAACTGCGCAGCTCATCATTGGTTGCATCGTATCAAATAAGGCACAGTCTCTCCTTTCAGTGGTGTATATGGTGGAGTCCATTGTGAGAGAATCTCATTCTCTCTTAGATTGTCTAAAACCCCATCCCTAAAATATTCGTCACCTCTAGCAGATCTAAGTGTTAGAATATTTTTCTTAATTTGCATTTCTACTTCTTGTTTGAATTCTTTGAACTTTCCAACGCTTTAATTTTATCAAGTAGATGAAACCATATCTAGAATGGTCATCTGTAATGTGATGAAGTAAGAAAAGTCACTTTTAGCATCTGTAGACATTTATCCATATACATTAGTATGTACAAAATCCAAAATATCTGCAACTCTAACTCCTTTTCCAGAAATGAGGTCTAGGTCATTTTGCCCAAAGTGCATGATTCACACTTATCAAATGATTCATAATCATTTGAATTCAAGTATCCATCTTTATGTAATTTGGTGATGCATTTTTCATTTATATGACCGAGTATACAACTTTTTTAGATGTCTCATACCGTTTAATCTATAACTATTCATCATCCAACTTCTTGAGATGATATATAATGGTATCGGCATCCATACACTCGTGCTACTTTGGTAACTCGTGTGACATAGCTGCAAGCATCATATGTTGCAGTGTTATTGTCATCAATGTGTTTATTGTAAGTCTACACGTACTCCGGTATAGCCTCATTAGTAGGAGCTTTCGGCATTGGCTACTCAATAACATATCCATTTTTTTTTCATGTTTGAGAACAATTCTCAGATTGCGGTGCCAGTCTAAAAAAAATTGGTTTGGTATGTTTGTTGGCATTTAATATATCTCTTAAATTCATATGGTAACTCATGATTCAACAATTAAATAACAATATATAAAAATTAATTAAAATCTAGAAAATTAATTTAATATGGACTTATATTAAATTAATTATACTCCAACTGTTTAAATTAAAATAATTAATGACCCTAAAAAATGATCAATAGAACCAGTTAGATTCTTAGTGGACTAGGATCCCTTTTATTTTATTAGGACTTTGAGCGACTCAACAAGCCTAATAAAACATCTTGGTAGATACTTCTATCAATCACATCTCTATATGACTCTTAGATTATCAAGTAGACAATTTATTGTTGTACACATGTTATGTGTTTACTTGATTGTGCCTTTAAAATTTTATTTCTTTGAGCGACTCAACAAAAAATAAAATTCTAGTTTAATTCGACTCATTGTTCAAAAACATCAAATGTTTCATAGTGATAAACATTTCCATGAGCCATCAATATTGTGCGACTCAACAAACTAACATCGATAATGGACTCTGATTTTTCACTATAACAATAGAAAACATGTTGTATTAACCATTTAATACATATTTAATATTTTGATTTAGATGTGCTTGTCTCATCATAATTATGTATATTAACTAACATCCAACATATAATCAATCATACATAATAATAACTGTAGATGATTAAAGACTCTATTTATCTAGTCTTCCTAAGCCAAAAGGAAGACTAGTTGGTCAATTCCTAAGGGACGTTGTATTCGATCATCGAATGCTAAATACAATTATATCCATCTCCTGCTACAACATGTGTCCTATACTAGTTGCTTCCTCGTGGCCCAATTGTAACTTGTATCCTATACTAGTTAGCATGCAGGTCTAGATTAAATAAAGAGCGCAAAACTAATTAAATAAACAATAACTCGCAATCATGTTTAATTAAATAATAGACTCGCTTGCTCAACCAACAATCAATAGGAGTACATTAACCATACAACTAATCATATGGGTCGAGTCCTAAATATCTATTTTAATATCTAATATTAAAAATATATTAAATTTTAAATTTGCAGCGTTGACGGTGTAAGTATAAACCTTTTAGACATTTCGGAATGGACTAGACATGGTTAAATATTTAAGCTAAATAATTAATTTTCAACAATAAAATTAAGCAATTAATCCAATTAATTAATTAATTTTATTAATAAAGGAGATTAAAAAAAAAATTATCTCCCTATTTAAACACATACCATAAATTGAAGATAAAATTAGTATATTGTCAAAATTCTAATTTTATAAAGTAATGAGTTTAAAATTTAATCCGGTTAAAAATTCAAAATATGGTTTAAAATTTTTTTATTCAATAAAGAACAAGTAACCAGCATTAAAAATTAAATAATTACAAATTTTCCAAAAAAAATCAAAAATTGCGTACTGTGCAATTTCTGAAATTGCACAGTCAGTCCATTAAATTTTTTAAGACAGTGGCCTTTTATGCAATTTCTGAAATAGCATATAAAAACCCTTTTATTTTAAAACAGTGAGACCTTCCTATGCAGTTTCAAAAATTGTATAGGAAGCCCATTTAAACTTTTAAAATTAGAGGACTTCCCATGAAGTTTTCAAAATTGCACGAGAAGCCTCGATCCCCAAATCTAGCTAACTAGGGTCTCGACCTGCGATGCTGGCACAACTTGGCGCTACATTCCAATCGACAGCAGTGGATCCACTAGTGTTGGGACACATTTTCTGTTCTGTCACACGAAAATAAAATTTCCCTTGCACACATTTTCCACATTTTAAAAAGGCGTATAGTTTTATAATAAGATAGCATTCCAAGCATGAATGTTTTGTATTTTCTGTTGAATAAACAATGAAATTCCAAGTGCGCAAGAACAACATGGCAGAATAAAACATTATCCCAAACAAAGGCCGGTCAATAAATATATACACAACATGGCAGAATAAAACATTATGCCAAACAAAGGCCGGTCAATATATATATATATATATATGCACATTATTAAATTAGAGAATCTCTGGCCCTTTGATTTATTAATTTCAGATGAGGTGAACGCAGTGGAACCTGCAGCTACGTTATATATATATATATATATATATATATATATATATATGTGCATAAGCAATTCAACCCCCATAGCTACCATTTCATTCCCTCGTATAACAATCTGCAACAGTTCAACATCCCAAGAAACTATACATATAATATGATTCAAATGAGGCTGCAGCCACGATCTGGTGTATGGAAATACATAATTCTGATTGCATCCTTGCTGCAAAGGGCATGGGATTACCTTCTTCCCCAATCCTTCTATCAGCCTCAAGAAATCGAGTTACCAGACAATGTTGATGACCTTGTCGTAACGCGTTATGAAAATATTAACAATGCAGAGTGTGCTGTTTGCTTGTGCGGAATTGATGAAGGGGATGAAGTTAAAGAGCTGGGATGCAACCATCTTTTTCACAGAGTTTGCTTAGATAGGTGGATAAGTTATGGGCACAGGACATGTCCGCTCTGCCGGAATAACCTGAAGCCACCGCAGCTAGTGGTGGCGAAAGAATGATAATGAGTACTAAATTTTCTTATAATATTGCCGAGATGACCCAAGCTAAATTATATGAATAGGCAAAATTTGCAGTTTTTAGTTTTCCTGTACTCAAGATTTCTTTGCTTCTCTATCTTCAGTTGGATTAAATGGCTTTTTCAGTGATGACATCCAAACATATATATAATTTCAATACCCTGATAACAAGTGAAATTATAAAGCTATACTATATGAAGGGTTAGGATTTAACTTCTTTTACTGCGCATCAATAAAAATTAAGTCTTAATTTTAGTAAAATTAGAATCACTAAATTAATCATTGTTTGCCTTGAAAGGATTTATATAAATGCATGTCTAGATCAAAATAGAAGAAAGTTATCTCACAATTATAATTATTTAATAACCAAAGAGTAATGCCAAACATCACGATTAGTGTGGTAACCAGAAGAAAACAAATCCACTCTCTCCAAGCTTTCATCCTTACTGAAAAATCCAACTCGACAACAACAATAGTTTTATCTATTTCTATTTCAGCTTGAATCGATTGTGACGTGAATATTAAATACTCACCATTTGTGCATTCACTTAATGAATAATTTCTTTTCCTTAGACTATTATCTACTTTGTGTTTCTCAATTTGGTCAGACTTCTTTACTTTCTTAACAATATAAGAACCCATATTAATAAGTGTAAAAGTTACACTTATTTGTATCTATTATCATACTAGTAATTATTAGTGACTTTAGGTAGAATTTTACTTATTTTACTTATTTTCATGTCTTAAGAACAATCCCAAACTTAGACAACATAAGGGAATTTTTAAAACAGTAGGCTTTCTCATGCAATTTTATTGTTTTAAAATAGGGAGCTTCCTTGCAATTTCAAAAATTTCATGGAGGTCCCCGTCCCTAAAAGCTTCAGTGGCCGAAAACCCTTTAGGGTTTTGTCATGGAGACGCACGCACAGCCTGCGCCACAGGCATATGATTTGGTGGTGGTCACGCCGGTGTCCAACACAAGCGGCCACTGCCTTTCATCGTTTAAAGCTGCTGTTTGATGTAAGGCCCACGTCGATGCTATTTCTAGCAGTGGTGCAGGGTGGGTGTTGTTGAGAAATTTATCTTGAAGAGAAGAATGAAACACAAATAGAATAATAAAAACACGGGACTTGAAACGCGTAGAACGCTGTCCTAAAAACGATATTTGAACCCTTTCTTAAATAAAGAGATGCTAAGGGTCCTCACTCAAATAGTTTTAGCGGATTTCAAGCCTCAAACCGGATTGCACTAGCACTAATGAAATCTGGAAAATAGTAACTATGAATGGTAAGAAATCTGAGATTTTTCGTAATGAATTTGATGTTAAACAATTTGTTGTTGTTTGGGGATCATCTCGTGTTTTTTTGTGTTATTTCTCATTAAATTCAACTTGGTTTTATAATGTAAAGACACCCAAAACCGAGGGACACAACACTTGGGTCGAAGAGGCACCTTTTAGTGCCTCAAACTGCTGTTATCTGTTTGGACCGCGGCCAATGCAAATAGGAAAACCGCGGCAAATTTTTTTTTTTTTTTTTTTTATATCTTCAGCAAAAATCCACAAGATCTTTTTTTAGAAAAAACCGCAATATATTTTAAACAATATTTCTAATAGATGCTACCGCAAAATCAGTGGTGCAACGACTGCTTGCTTCCAAAGTGCGATTCGTACTCTGGCGGCCGGCATCCACCGGTGTTGGTCGCTTCCAAAAGCATTGCCACTGGTCACCTTCTTTTCCAGCCAATTTGACATGTTCTGAACAAATCCAAATCCAATTCAGATTTTTCTTTGAAAAATTCACAATTTTATTTTACCGTCAAAACTCAAATTGAATTAATATACCAATAATAATTTTTGTTTGATTTATGAAAGTAGTCTAACAAACTCTAATAAATAACAAGGTAGGCTTTGATACTAACGAATTAACATATACATAAGCAAAAAAAATACTTTGATGAACACCGGGAGGTTCAATTTTCAATACCATAGTTGTCCAATTGTCTAGACTGCAAGAATTAATGTCCAAGGTCCAAATAGTTGGGTCGGACTTAATTACTTATTGGACTAAATTAATTAATTAGATTAATTAATTGAGCTCGTTTGTTGATGTGTTCTAGTTGGACTAGAACTAGGGCTAGGGTTAGCCCTACCTAATGTCAAATTTTAATTAATTCGCAAGTGTACGAATCTATTGGAATATAGAAAAGTAGTAAGGAGGTCGATCCCACAGGGACTGCTATGAGGAAAGTTTAATTTAATCTAAATTAACTATTATTCTATGCAATTTGAGTCGAAAAGATTGTTGTTGAAAGAGTTTAACTTGAAGACTAATTAAATAAGCTAAAAACACTTAGGTTGAA